>PVJL010000398.1:310000-398559 GCA_004026885.1 Lyroderma lyra | reverse complement strand
CTTTGGTTTAGTGTAGCCATGAGTTTGTTAATTTTGTTGACTTTCTCAAAGAACCATGTTTATAGCATTATTTCTTCCTATTGTCTTTCTGTTCTTGATTTCATTTGGCCCTGCTTTAATTTTTCATTATTTCTTCCTGCTGACCTTGGGTTTTTTCCTGGTCTTTTTTTCCTAGTTCTTTAAGATGAGATGCTAGGATGTTTACTTGTGATTTTTCTTGTTTCTTAAGGTAAGCCTGTAATAATATAAATTTCCCTGTTATCATTGCTCTCTCTGTGTCCCAATAATTTGGTATGTTGTATTTTTATTGTCATTAGTTTCTATGTAATTTTTAATCTCTTCTTTTATTTGTTCTTAGATCCAGTTATATTTATTTATTTATTTATTGGGACAGGTAGTTCCCTGGGTGGCAATCGAACCCAGGCTGCAGCATTGAGAGCACTGAAGCCTAGCCAGTACACCATCAGGGAATCCAAGATCCAGTTATTTTTTTAAATAAGATGTTGTTTAATCTCCGTGTATGTGATTTTTTTCTGCTTCCCTTTTACAGTTGATCTCCAATTTCAGAGCTTTGTGGTCTGGGAATACACTTAGTATGATTTCAATCTTCTTGAATTTGCTGAGACCACTTTTGTGTCCCAGCATATGTTCTATCCTTGAGAATGTTCCATGTGCACTAGAAAAGAAGGTGTAGACTCTTTTTGCTGGATGAAGTGTAATATGAATGTCAATTATGTCTAGTTGTTGTAATGTATTATTTAGAGCTGATATTTCCTTATTTATTTTCTGTTTGGATGATCTGTCCATGGATGTTAAGTGGATGGTTAGGCCTACAATGATTGTGCTTTTATCGGTTTCTCCTTTCAGATCTGTCAGTAGTTGCTTTGTATATTTTGGTGTTTCTTGATTGGGAACATATATATTAATTAGTGTCAAATCTTCTTGTTGTATTTTGCCTTTTATCAATATGCAATGTCCATCGAAGTTTGTTTCATCAGATATCAGTATGGCAACTCCTGCTTTTTTCTGGTTACCATTTGCTTGGAGTATTGTTTTCCCTCCTTTCACTCTGAGTCTGTGTTTGTCCTTATGGCTGATGTATGTCTCTTGGAGACAGTATATGGATGGGTTTTGTTATTTAATCCAGTCTGCTACTCTCTGTCTTTTTATTGGTGAGTTTAATCCATTAACATTTAGAGTGATAATTGATACATGAGGATTTTTTATGACCATTACTTCCTTTTTGTAATTTATTTTTTAAAATTTTTGTTTCTTTTTTGTTGTCCCAACTCTATTCCATTTATTCTGATGGTTTGTTTCAGGTTGAAGAGCTTCCTTTAGTATTTCTTGAAGTGCCAGTCGCGTGCTGGCAAATTCCTTCGGCTTCTGTGTGTCTGAGTTCTTTATTTCTCCTTCATATTTGAAGGATAATTTTGCTGGATAATGTATTTTTGATTGCAAGTTTCTCTCTTGTAATATTTTGTTATTTATCTCACCTATGGTGTTCTGCCAATAGGTTTTCATTTCTCTCACAGCCTTTAAAGGCCTGCTTTAAATTCTCTGTCACTTAAATTAGACCCTTCCAATTCTAAGAAGCTGTCTTCTGGGTAACTTTCATGTTCTTTCTGAGGAGTTTTAGTTTTTAAGGAATTCATCTTCTCCACTGGGTTCTTCCTCTTTGACATGAGGGCTTTATGTTCAGTGCCCAGATTATTGCTTTTGTGGCGTCTTGCTGTAGGACAGACACTAGGTGGTCAAGTTTTGGGAGAGAGGGGGTTATTTGTTTCTTGTTTCTGATCTCCTACTGCATTTGGAGGCTATGTGCATATATCCTGTGGAGAGGCCAACAAAAGGCACTCCAAGGGCGGCTCTGCCTTCTGCCCTTTGCTGGGGAAGCTGTTCCGAGGCCTCTGCTGGCTCGGGTGAATGCTATCAAATCAGTCTTTCTTCCTAGCCCTGATTCAGCACCTGGCTGTCTACAGGCTCACACTGCTTTCAGAACCCTGGGGTGCACGAGGAAGTGCACGCTCCATAAGTCCAAAGCTGTCGGCCTGGCCTGAGACAGCAGGGCCACCTTTGCAGCGGGCTGGGAACAGAACTGCAGCCCTGTGTAGGTCTCCAGGGGCTCTAGAGCTGGGGTGTCATCTTTGCAGTTCAGAGTCCTTGCTCAGCCCTTCTACCACTCAAAAGTTCCAGAGGCTGGCTCCCAAACTCTGTCCCCAACATGCAGCTCCAAAGTCCAGCTCCCCCACGGTCTCTCCCCTCCCCCGAACTGCGCCGCTCTGAATAGTCAGCAGCGATTTTGTTCTGTTGCAATCTGTCTCTGCTCCCTTCCCTCTCCCCAACTTGCCCCCTTCTCACCAACCTTCAGGTGTTTACTTGCGATTTGTGGATTTCTCAACAGCCATTTTGTCACTCAGGGTCCTCTTTCTTGGCTCCTGGACGGCCGTTCATTTGTGTTTTCTGGGAGAGGCTTTAGGGACATCCTCTCCAGTCACCATCTTGCCTTCTTCCTCTCTTGTAATATTTTGAATATTTGATTCCACTCTCTCCTGGCTTGTAGTTTCTGCTGAAAAGTTATAGTTCTTTTTTTCCTGGCTGCCTTGAGAATTGTCTGTCTTTTAGGTTTGGAAAGTTCTCATCTACATTTGTTTGAGTATGCTCTCTGTGGAGTGTTCTGCTCCTTCTTCCAATTCTATTACCCTGATTTTATTCTGTCTCATGAAGTCAGATAGTTCTTGCAGAGTTCTTTAAATCCTTTTGGGTTTGTATTCCCTGTCTTCTTTCTGAGATGTTTCCATGTTCCAATCTTCAATATCACTAATTCTTTCCTCCATCTGGTTGGCCCTGTTTCCTTTGACAGTTATTTCATTTCTCATTTTTTTTTTTTTTTTTTTTTTGTATGTGGGTAGCTCTCTAGATGGGAGTCGAACCCAGGCCGCAGCACTGATAGCACCGGAGCCTTAAGCCACTACACCACCAGAGAACTCCCCCTCATTTCTTTTATTGTATTATTTGTGCCTTGAATTTCCATCTTGTTCTTCATTATAGTTTGAATTCTTTGTTAAAATGTTCCTTTTGTTCACGCATGTCCTTTCTGAAATCATTCATTTCAGCTATGGTTTTCTGCCAGTATGTTTTCATTTCTCTGAGAGCCTTTGGAACAGCTACCTTATATTCTCTGTTACTCAGTTTATAAATTTCTAGCTCTTTAAGATCCTTTTCTGGAGATTTTTTATCTTATTTCTGAGCAGCTTTAAAAACTAAGGTACTCATATTGTCTATTGTGTTCTTCTTCTTTGGCATGAGGGCTTTATTTCCAGCAGAGCCCAGGAGATAATTTTCTATGATTAGTATTTTTGTGGTGTTTTGCTGTAGAGCAGACCCTAGGTGGCATTGGTGAACAGGTTTTGGTAGAGAGGGGAGGTGTTTAAGCCATATCTCTGGTCTCCACCAGAGTTTGGAGGTGAGTCACGGGGTTCGCAGTCTCTCAGATTCCTGCCCTTTGTTGGGGAACCTGGGGAGATGGGAGGCTGATGGAATACCTGCTAAGGCCATTGATGTTGGTGGGGCAAAAGCTGTCAAATTTGTCTTCCTCCCTTCTCTAGCATTTTACCCTGGGTGTGTTTCAGCAGTTCATTTCCACAGTAACCACTCAGGGCCTCTTTGCCAGCTCACACCCTGCTAGCCACCTAGGGCAGTTGAATGCCTCACTGGGCTTCCTTGCTACTTAGAGCTTCAGAGCTCGGCTCCCTGGCTTTATCTCTAACATGCTGCTTTTAGGTCCATCTCCCTCACGGTCTCCCCACGTTCCTACTGCTCTGGCTTTAACTCTTTTTTTTTTTTTTTTTTTTGCTTTCTGGTACGTGGGTAGCTCCCTGGCTGGGAATAGAACCCAGGCCGCAGCGCTGACAGCACCAGCGCCAAAGCCTTAAGGCGCTATACCATCAGGGAACTCCCTGGCTTTAACTCTTGTCGCCGCTTGGCCTCCCCTATCCCCTATACTGATTTCTTTCTGGTTCTTCTAGTTAGCTGTGGTGGTGTCAGGTCACAATCCGTCACTGCTCCCTTCCTCCTCTCCTTTCTCTAACCTTCCCCTTTCTCTAACCTTCAGGTGTTTTCTTGTGATGCATAAATTTCTCAGTTTTCTCTGTGCTCAGGGTTTCCTGTGTTGGATCCTGGCTGGACATTTAATTATATTTTCTGGGAAAGGTTTTAGGGACCTCCTCTCTGGTCGCCATCTTGCCAAACTCCTCAGTGCTACTGTAAAATGAATTGTTTTCTTTCATTTTAGATTGTTCACTGCTAATATATAGAAATACAATTGATTTTTGTAATTTGATTTTGTATCTTGTAAATGTGACATTCCCCTTTATTAGTTCTAATAAACTTTTGTGGATTTCTTAGGATTTTCTGCATGTAAGATAATGTCATATGCAAATAGAGGCTATGTTCTTTTTAAAGGGTTTAATCTGATGAAAGGGTTAGTGGTGAAGATCTCATTTGTAAGCTCTCAAAGTTGTCATACACATGCTCAACACATTTCTGCAATATCCTAGGAGCTGTTATTTAACCTATTATTTACATATGTGTAGGTTTCCTTTATCTAGATATTTAATTAGGCATAATAAGTTTACGGTAATCTCTAATCTCTGAAGAACAGATTGTTCAGGGTGACTAACTATTCTAAATACATATAAGCTGTGGAGTAGTATTTTAGTTTGATTTTTCTTGGTGAAAATTGTTCTAAAGTATTTTATGTGTTTTCCTTGCTTAGAGTTTATGTAGTATGGGTGATGTAGGAATAACTAATATTGATTGAATACCCACTAGCATGTTGTAGATCATTTCTATACCTTCTCATTTAAATTTCATGTCTTTCTGATATGTATATCTTCCTGAGATTTAAACCTCATATCTTTCTCAAGTATTGTTTTCTTTTTCAAGTTAGAAAATTGAGATTAAGTGACATATTCAAGGTCACATATCGAGGTAAGACTTGAAACGGGTATTCAAACCCAGCCTCTCCTGCTTCTCAGTCTTGTTGTTCTGTAAATACGGGGAATTTAATTTAGGATTTTTTTTTTTATCAATGCCAATATTATGATATGATGAAGATGGAACTACAGATGGCATTGCCCTTAATATTTAAAAAAACACTGAACTTTATTTTCTTGAAAAAGTGTTTCACTTTTGCTTTTTTTTTTTCTTTCTTTATTTTCATTACTTTATGAGATATATAAACTTGACTTCCTTTTAAAAATATTAATAACTAAATCATCCTCCTGGGGGGTTTCTGATCCTCCAGAAAATTATTATCTCTGTATTTCTATACTCTTTGTTTTGTTGCATCTTTGAAAACTTTACTTGTGATTTTCATATCACTGACTTAATGGAATCTAGGTATTTTGTAACATTCTGTTTATGATAGCTAGTTTCCAAAGATGGTTTTCAATGAATTTCATCTTGTATTATCTCTTTTTCTAATTGAATCTGGGCTGTTCTGTGCCTCACGTTAACCAATAGAATGAGATAGAGATAAGGTTTATCAATTTTAGGCCTAGCCATTAAAGGGCAACTTCTTGCTCTGTTTTGGAGCTCTTAACTGTCATATATCCAGGTTAGGTATCCTGCAGGAGAAATACATGGAGAGGCCACAGGGAGGAAAAAGATCCTGAGATTACATAAGAGAAAAGGGACCAGCCAACTCAGTGTCTCAGTTGAGCTTCTGTATCTGATTTCTACTACATTAGAACTCCAAGTACAACCAGTAAGAGAACTGTTCAGGTGAGCTCAGTTAACCCACAGAATTCTGTGATATAAGAAACAAAGTTTTTGTTTCAAATTACTAAGTTTTGGAGAGGTGTGTTAAATAGGAATAGGTGACTGAAACACTGTCCTTAGTTCATGTCTTTATTTGTTTTTGTAATTGAGGGAAAATTAACATAAAATTCAATGAATAGATCTTAAGTATACAATTTACAGAGTATGACACATCTGGAAGCATCCAGCCATGTAATATGAAAAATAGAAGCATTTATGGCTGGATTTTTTTCAGGATAGCCCTCATATGTGGGACTAACAATCCAATCAATATATAGAAATTTTCCTTCACCCCAGAAAGTTTCCTCATGCTTCCTTTTGGTCTATGCTGACTTCTCACAGACAATCGTTTCCCTGTGTTAATTTACTGAATGGCTGGTTTGCCAAATTTACTTGCTTTTCTTAACTTATTTAGTTTTATTTAATTAGTTTCATTTAGGAATCATAATGAAATTTAATTTGTCTTATTGCCACCTTACTGTTGCTATAGGTTGAGATTTAGAGGTGAAAAAGCAGGAAAGATTGAAGAACAGACTAGAAATATATTTTTGAATATAAAGAATTCCAATGAATATATTCTTTTCAACACGTGTAAGAAGAACTTACTCACAAAAATACCTCCTATTCATGGCTGTTTCCAACCTGTGCCAAAGCTTTGTTATCCCATGCATCTATGGATTTTGTATCATTCATTTTCCCCTCTCTCTGCACCATAGTTTCTTGGTTCAGCAGCAACAGCTGGGACAGAGATAGTGGCACATTTCTTTAAATGCTTTCATAAGAATAAAATGAAAACTGGTCAACTAAAACTAAATAATCAAAAGAAAATAAGAACATTGTATAGATTAGCCATTTGGTATATTGGTCTGCTTGAGCTTTGACATGCTGGTGGAAAAAGAGAGAAAAATGATTGGAACTTAGGAGAAGCCCTGAGTCCTTTTATGCACCCAGCTACATGGAGAATGAAGGAAGTTAGTCTATTGTGAGGGGTTAAGCCCTGCCAGGATCTGCACTGGAAATAAAAAAGTAAGAGAGAATATGCACCACAAGAATGATCATTGAACTTTAAAGCATTATGAATCTGTGCTTATGTAAAATGTGCACTTTTGCAGTGCCTCAAGCTCTGACCAATTCGATTCATGATGTTTCTTTTCTTGAGGAAGGCCTGGTGACTGGTAAGAGGGGTTAGACAGGGTAAAGCATAGGGAAAAAAGAGAGATGTTTTTACTTAAAAATTGTTGTGTTTTTTTTTTTTTTTTTTTTTTTTAATTTGGGGTTGTGTTTATGAAATTCTTAGGATTTGGTTTGGAAATACTGCCTTTGGGATACATAAGGTTGTTACAGTTTTGGCGATTAGAGTCATTCTATTATAGTATGGTACCAATAATATTTCTAAGAGATAATGTCTGTAAAGCACGTAGCCTAGTTTCTGGTATACAACAAGTGGTTAGTAAATACTCCTATTGGAGTTCAGAGAAGAGAATCAGGGCCAGGTGGGAAAAGGAAAAAAATGGCTTAAAAGTGCATGTTTGAGCCAGAAGAAGTTGGATTAGAGGAGCTGATGTCTATCAGGGAAGACATTTTTGTCATGGAATGGTACAAGTCAAATAGCAAAGCCCACTTTGAGTATAGGTGAAAAGTACTAGGAAAGATAACTATTGTGGAAAATCCTTAGTATCACTGAGAAGTTCATAATAAATATGGTAAGTAATGAGTCCTGTGGATGGCTTTTGAGCAGAAGAGTTACCTAATCAAAGCTAGGCCACAGGGAGATTAACTTGGCAATAATATGTGGCATGTGCTAGAGTGGGGAAAAACTGATGGCAGAGAAACTATTTGGAGTGAAACTTAATGAAAGTCTATTAATATATTTGACTTTCCATTTTTTCTTTTTCAACACCAAATTCAGACATTTGCATCCTCTTTATTATAAATACATATTTTTATTTGTTTTCTATACTTATTTATATTATATAGGGACCACTTTCATAAAAATAATTCATTTTAAATTTTGTAACAACTCAGTTAAATATAAATGGCAGATCGTCTACCTAAGACTAACCTAAGTCTGTTGGTTCCTAATTTCAGTTTCTTTCTGTTTATATGCTCTTGTGTTTTAGAGTATGCTTTTAAGCCAACCATTAGCAGTCAGGAATTTCATATACTTGGGGACTATTCAAGAGTGTAATGGGAAAGTGCTTTCCTCAAAAAATTGACAACTATTAATGGCATCATAAAAAGCCAAAGGATACATACTGCCTTTCAGACACAGAAGGTTTAGTAGGTAAAAAATTGCAAGAATTAGAGCTTGCAACTGAACTTGGGGATTGGGGATTGGGAGGTGGAAAACTGAGATGACGATGTCTGAAAGCTTTATACCCCACTTTCAGAGATCTTCATTTGGTCACTTGATCTTTTTTTTTTAATTGTTAAATTTTTGGGGGTGACATTGGTTAGTTAAAATTACATAGGTTCCAGGTGATCTATGTGTTGTGTTATGTGTTTGTCACCCAGAGTCAGTTCTCTTTCCATCACCATGTATTTGAGACCCAATCCCACATGATGGGTTTATAACAGATTTCCCTAGGAAATTTAAGAGATCAACTTGGATCATAACCAATCTGTACTGTGTGATATTTTACCTAAATTACTTCCTGGAGTATGCAAACCTTTTAATTATCTAAAGTGGAAGGAAATTAAATTGGTAACATTTGTTGACTTTGGGAAAAGAGGTTGGTGGCAGGGAAACTGGAGTAGAATTTGTACCTTTTAAATTTTATACCATAAGAATATTGTGACCTGTTGGAAAAGAAATTCAGGTTGTTTTTTTTTTTTTTCTCGCATGCTCTTGAAGTGGATAGAATGTGGTTAAAATACTTAACTATATTTGAAAGTAGCATGAATGGTGGGTATTTTAGTTTATGTCCAAATATTTTGCTACTTTTACAAAAAATGCACAACCGTAGTTGAGAATTGATGATTTGAAATTAAATGAGAGGAAAGGCTACTACACTTTTAGTCTGTAATCCTTTCATTGCAAAACAAATTTCTCTTTTCTCTTAGGTTGGGTGTTGAAAACAAAGACATATTTTAGTAGAAATTCCCCTGTATTACTGCTTGGAAAATGTTACCATTTTAAATGTGAAGGTAAGTGCTAAATTTGTAACGCCTTTAAAGATTTTTGTGGAGATTGATTGTGTAACTTTTCATTATTTTATCTTTCTTTTGTTTTTTACTTTTATTTTAAAAATTATGGTAAAATACACATAACATAAAATTTACCATCCTAATCATTTTTAATCATCTTCATCAGTGGTATTAATACAATTCTTGAGGCTGTGCTACCATTGTCACCATTCATCTTCAGAAACTCTGTACCCATAAAAAATAACTCATTCACCTTTTTCTCATCCTCTAGCAACTACCATTCTACTGTTTATGGCTACATTTTGGCATATTTGTTTTAAGAACCTATACTTTAATAACATATAATATACTGCCATTTGGTTTGGGTTTCTTGTGAATTTCTTGAGGATAAGGATCGTGCCTTCTTTTTGTTATATCCCTCATACTTTTGGGCTTATAGTATGACTGCTAAGTAAGTATTATTTGAATCGAGAGCTTAATATTCTTTATCAAGTTCTCTGATGTTAGCTTTAAATTATATGATAAATAATTAAAAGTATTAGTTTAGTTAACTTAAATATGACAAAATTTCCACTTCCTAAGAAATGTCAATAATGATATTATATTCCCTTTATGATCCATAAGATACAGAGTATATTATAATCTTTCTAATATATTTTTTTCTATTTAAATGAAGATAAATCTTATTATGCCTAATCAGGCTATTATGAAAATCAAATAAAAATGAATGTTGAAATTTTTGTACATTCTAGCACTAATTAATATAAAGTAGTATCAATAATGTTAATAATAATACCCTATATTCCAAATACATTCAACTCTTTTATGAGGGAATAATATAAAAATATCTTTTTTTGCCTCATTTGGCTCAGGGTATAGATATTAGTACTCTCTAAAAATGAGATCTGCAAATAAAATATCATGACTGTCAATGTGTAAAAATGTGTATAAACTAGTTATTAAAATCAAATAAAATGTGCACACTGTATTCATGTCATGAGTATTTTTTTTTTAAATGTGTTCTTTTTTTTGTCAATTATCAGTAACATTTACTAAGGATCTATCATAAACCAGTTTCTTAGTATATATGTAGACTATAATTTATATTTTTATTTTGATAGATGAAAATAAACTATTACCTGCAAGATCAGGCTGTACCATAGAAGATCATGTAATTGCGGGAAATGTAGAAGAATTTCGTAAAGATTTCATTTCAAGAATATGGCTGACGTACAGGGAAGAATTTCCTCAAATAGAAGGCTCAGCTTTGACAACAGACTGTGGTTGGGGCTGTACATTAAGAACTGGCCAGATGCTATTGGCTCAAGGACTCATACTACACTTTCTTGGTAGAGGTAAATCAAATCTCTCTTTTTCAGGGGTTTTGTTTTTTTAATTTTAACGCCAGCTTGCAAACTGCATAAAATACCCTGAGGTTAATTTCTTGACTCCCTATTGTCTTCTAAAATTGTAACTAATCTAGCATATTGCATCTTTGACTTTATGTAAACTTTCATGATTCCCTTTTCAAAACTACAGGTTAAACATACCTATTATTCTTGGCTACCATCATGAATTAAGTAAGTTCAATTTTTAGTAGCCTTTTGTTGTTGTTTTTGTTATTTATTTCTTTTTTATTGAACTCTCTGGATTATCTGCATCCAGTTCAGTAAATCCTAGGCAAATCAATTATAGTGACTTTGAGCAAATAGTTAGTATTTTTACATTATTTAAGGCTTAAGTAATTTTATACTGATTTCTCTATTTTTTTCTGTATATGTGGTTTCAAATTATTTTTGTCTTTATAAATATGATTATAATCAGTTAAATTGATTTGGCATAGTTTTAGTAAGATCATTCTTAGTCTTTTAGACTTACAAAAATGTCATTGATATCTTACTTATATTTATCTTTTTCTTACTAATGCGCCAATTTGTAGAGGGATTTTAGTTTACCATTTTAGGCTATCATCTGTGCTTTTTACTAAGTGTTACCAATTTTTTAATGATTAGTTTATCTGAATGCAGGGCAAATACTCAGTAACTTTTCTACAAGGATTATAGATAAAATCATATAGAGAGAAAGTTTATTCAAGAATGGTGTGGATAATGCAAAGAAAAAGAATTGAAATATTTTTCATAGTCCTCACTAGGTCTCTGAATCTATGACTCATTTTGTTACTATAAAATTACATGTATGTTTGGGGACTGTCTTGTTATTGAAAACAGTGAAGTTGTGGAAATAACTTTTTTGAGGTCTTTGATCTTTGACTTCATTTGTTAACTTTTCATTTACTAGAGAATTGATAAAATTCCTTAAAGAATGATTATGTTATTCTGAAAGGATTATATGAGAAAAATTTTGAAGAGAAATGTAAAACTTCCATGGTCAGACGACTTTTAAAATATATAATCAAAACAAAATTCACATTCTGAAGTTATTTTCTCATGAATGCTTTGAATATTAGTGAATATGTTTATTGTGCCTGTGGATGGTCCAGATTAGATGTCTGATAAGCAGTACTGATAATGGAATACCATGGTCTTTACTTCATCTCAGCACTGTCAAAGAAAAGAAAGAAAAGCGGATTCTAGAGTTGTCCATTTGGACTTGAGTTTACTGTTTTTCTCTCTCTTTTTAAGTAATCTTCACTTTGGTAATTTTTTTTTGTGTTTGTATGTAATACATTCTCCTTTTAGAAATTTTAGAAACTATAGAAGTCTACAAAAAAATCATGTTACTAGTTCCCTGGTGGCGTAGTGGCTTAAGGCTTCGTCGCTGACGCTGTCAGTGCTGCGGTCTAGGTTCGATTCCTGGCCAGGGAACTATCCACATACAAAACAAAACAACACAAAAAAAATTGAAGAAAAATCATGTTACTACTCAAAAGTAAACATCATCTATATAGTGGCATATTTTCTTTGCTCATACTTTTACTTGCTTTTAAAAGCAGCTTTATTGAGATATAACCTACATATCATAAATTCACTCATTTGAAGTGAATGATTCAGTGGTTTTTAATATATTTACAGAATTCTGCACCCATCACCATATTCTGATTTTAGGATATTTTCATCATCTCCAAAAGACACCTCATGCCCATTAGTATTTACTCTCCATACACTCCTCCCCAGCACCTGCAATCAGTCTACTTTCTTGCTTTATAAATTTGCCTCTTTTTGAGTTGACTATTTTAGTTTAGTGACCCATATGCGTTTAAAGCCTACATACTTATTTTAGTAGAATTGTTAGTGTAACTATTTAAGAATCTGAACACCTTGCTTTGGAACTACTGTAGCTTGGACCTGGCCTGATGCTTTGAACATTGAAAATTCAGACTCTGAATCATGGACTTCCCACACTGTAAAAAAATTTACTGCATCATTTGAAGCATCGCTTTCAGGGGAAAGAGAACTCAAAACCCCAACAATTTCTCTGAAGGAAGCAATTGGGAGATATTCTGATGATCATGAAATGCGAAATGAAATTTATCACAGGAAAATCATCTCTTGGTTTGGTGATTCCCCTTTGGCTCTCTTTGGCTTACACCAACTGATAGAATATGGAAAGAAGTCTGGGAAAAAAGCTGGAGATTGGTATGGACCAGCTGTGGTTGCTCACATTTTAAGGTAAAATTGTTTTAAAATCTTTCATTTTGTGACAGAGAGCTGTCTTCAGGCTCAGAGATACTGATTTTAGCAGTGCATACGTGTAGTTGGAACTTTTCAAGTCTAACTGTATGAGGGTATTTATTAAGGAGCTTTTATTTGCTAATAGGGGAAAAAAAAGACATTTTGCATCGCTAGTTACATTTAATTTATCTACTGACACATTCTTCTTCTTTTGCTCATAGGTGTAAATAAATATCCAAGGTCTCTTTCTAAGCAGGTTTTCATTAGACTACGTTATTGAAATGTTCTAAAAACTAACAACTCTTTCAACCTTGGAACATGCATAACATTACAGTTTTTTTTTACTAGTATAACCTGGGGCTGTAATGTACTGATAGTGTAATGAAATGTCAAGAGCTAAAATTGATGTTTTCAGCATTTCTTTGCACACATCAAGTTCTTGTGAATTGTAAATGTATGGGACTATTAATATTATAATTATATCATAGTAAAAAAGAGTCTGATATTTAGAACAGTTAGAAAAAAGTCAAAAGTCAGGTTTCACTATACCTCACCTTTTTATATGCTTTTTATTTGGATTTTACTTGTTTTTTAAACATTGTCTTATTTGTTGTGTGTCCCTTTATTATTATAAACTGAATCATTAATATGTCATCAAGTATAGTATGTTGTAAATTTACTCCATTTAGAATCATATAAATTTGAAACTATTACAAAGTGTTTTGCATATGGTATTAAATTGCTTTTGTATTTTATAGTCCAGATGCTTACAATTGAAAAAGTATTTGCATAATGTTATTAAATGGATTGTTAATGATAATATCAAGTCCAGCTTGGTGTGACATGTATAAAAGCATAGTTTCTGTTCTTCAAAAACATTATGTTCTGTATCCCAGGAACCAGAGAACTTCCTGTAAAAGGCCTGATAATAAATATTTTAGGCTTTGCAGGGCTTATAAAGGCTCTGTTGCCCATTTTTCTTTTCTTTCTTTTTTAAAACAACACTTTGAAACTATAAAAACCATTCTTAGTTTGTAGGCTGTAAAAAACATGCTACAGGTCATATTTGGCCTGTAGGCCATAGTTTGCCAATCTTACAAACATGCATAATACGGCATGTTAAATTAAAAAAAATTAAAAAGCTGCAGTTAAATAAAAATATTTGTTTCCACAATTTATATATTTTTTTACAGATATTGTCATAATTTCTTTCATATCATGTGCAATGTCGAGAACATTATATTCACTTACAAATATTTTTCTGTTTGCAGTTTTACTTACAGGTTCTAAGACTTGAAATTAGGAAGTTCATTTGTTTAGGTTTTTGAATGAAGGAAGAAAAGGCATGCTATTGTTTAAAGAAAAGAAAAATAAAACTTCTCTAAATGTACCAGCAGATAATTAAACAGTAATTCACAGTTAGTCAGTAATGTAAATTGATATGAAGCAAACCTTGAAGCATATTGTAATACCATTGGTTAGAAAACATTTAATATAGCCAGGTAATGGTTGAGAGAACTTATTTGGGAGGGCAGGGTTTATAGCTTTATACCCAAGAATTTTTTTTTTTTACATATTTTGTAATTTATGTTTTAATGTTCTTTGAGTAATTTAGTGTAATAGTCAACTTTGAAAAAATTGGCCTGATTTCTGATACCATTCAGATGATAGTTTCAAAAGTTGACACTATGGGTTAAATAGGAATGTCAGGAAAATTATGGCTTTCTTTCCTCTTAAATTAAATCTTTAGTTACCAACTGGAAATATTAGTTAGTATTTTAAAGGATGATGCTTGTTATTTCTTAGAAAAGCAGTTGAAGAAGCAAGACACCCTGATTTACAAGGAATAACTATTTATGTTGCACAAGATTGTACAGGTAAGGAATGTATATAATTCTAATTCGTATCTGTTTAGTTGGTCAGACTTCTCATATGTATTTAGCTTATGTCACTTTTATTCTAAATGATTATGAATGTAGGGACCACATCTTATACATTGTTGTTTCTGCATAGCACCCTATACCTAGTAGGCCCTTATTAAATATTCCTTGATATACCATGAATTATTAGTTGCAATATTTAAACGTTTCTAAAGAAAATTCTTTCTACCTCCTCATCCGCTCTTTCACAGTCTCCTTTGCTGGTTTTTCCTTATCTCCTTGGTCTATAAAATTTTTCGTGTGTTATACTCAGCCTTTAGACTTCATCTCTTTTTCTGTCTGCACAGATTCAAATTCACCCAGTCTCATAGCTTTATATACTATCTGTATGTAAATTTATGGGTCCATCTTGGACCGCTCCCCAAATCCAGGCTTTTATGTCTATAACTGCCTACTTATCCTCCCTGCTTGCATGTCTAGTAGAGATCTCAAACTTAGCATGTCTAAAACTGAATTCCCAATCCTCCCTCTTACAGTTTCCCATCCTACAGTCTTCTCTCTTTGTAAATCGCACCTCTCTTACTCTGCTTAACCAAAACCCTTCAAATTACCCATGATTCCATTTCCCCCCTCTCACATCTTACATTTAATGTATTAGGGAGTTCTTTGTCTTCAAACTGATCACTTTTCACTGCCTCCATATGACCATCCCATCACCATTCCCTTTCTTCGTAATTGCTGTCTGTTTCAAACACCATCATCTCTTGCTGGATTACTGCAGTGGCTTTCTAGTGTTCTCTGAGCTTCAGCCCTTTCTCCTTCAGTATGTTATCAGTACAGGAACCAGTCTAGTAAAGTATAAGGCAGATCAGGGCATTCCTTTCCTAAAATAACTCTTCAATGACTTCCTACCTCACAAGGTAAAAGCTAAAGTCCTTACAATGGCCTTTAGGAGTTCACATAATTTGTCTTCATTCTTCCTTCACTTTATCTCTCTACCTCATTTTCTGGTACTGTACACCTTGCTCACTTCCATTGAGAGCACTGGACTTTGTTCCTGGAATATGCTAACTATGCTTCTTCTCCCAGGTATATGCATTACTTAGTTTCTTACTTTCTTTAAGTCTTAACTTAAATGTTAGTTTCTCATAAAACCTTGCCTCACACCTTGCCTCCCCTGTTGACATTTACTATCCATCTTTCTCCTTGTTTTTATTCAAAGCACCTATCACCATCTGGTATATCTTATATTTTATTTATTTACTATCTATTTCCTTGTATTAGAGTGTATGCTTTCTGATGGCAGGGATATTTCTCCATTTTGCTCACTGCTGAAGGCCCAGTGCCATATACTGGGGGTGCCAAAAAAATGTACACACAATTTAAGAGATGTTATCTATGTGTCACTTTTGAAGTTGAATTGAATTACGATAGCGTTGTGTAGTATGATGTTTGCTCAAAAGATGGCATTAGTCAAATGAATGCTAATGTCATCATGTGACAGTCAGGACAAAGAAAATGGCAAAAGTGCAGTTATAATTCGAGGAGCGCACCGTTTTGAAGTGGTTATTTGAAATTCAAGAATGTTGTGAAAGTATGACAGTGGAGGTGGGAGCCCGCAACAGAACCTCCAACATGTCTAACAATTGCACACATTCATGATAAGTTTGGGTTGATGCATGGTACTTCGGAAAGAAATTGAAACAGCATGTGCAGCGATACAAGTGGACACTTTGGTCAACATTGATCAAGCAGTAGTTTGCCATAATCAGAAGTTTCTGGAGGCTGATTGTAACCATTTTGAGCACCTCTTGTAATTGCAGAAGTCAAATGTGACTTGTATTCATCTTTTGTTATTGGTATATATTGAGTATTACAATGTTAATATGGTTTTTCCTTTCTTAAAATGTGTATACATATTTTTGGTACTCTTGTAGTAGCTACTCTGTAAGTATCTAGTAAATGCATAAATGAGGTATGTATTTTTAACTCTTTGAGACCTCGATAGTGATGTCAGAGATTAGTTGGCTGGCCAGCATGGTGGAAATTAGGTCAAAAATGTTTCTGAAAATCACTTTGGTAAATTTAATACATATTCATTATGTTTTTTCAGTTTACAGTTCTGATGTAATTGATAAACAATGTGCTTCCATGGCTTCTGATAATACAGATGAGAAAGCTGTTATTATTCTAGTTCCTGTTAGACTTGGTGGAGAAAGAACCAACGCTGACTACTTAGAGTTTGTAAAGGTAAGAAATGAGAGCTTAATTTTTTTAAGACAATGTTAACTTATGAGGTGTGATAAAAAAAATACAGTGAATTTTTAAATAAAAATTGTTTATTACAGTAAAAGATACATTGCCATTGATCCTCCTCAGAATACACCCCCTCACTTTGAACACACTATCCCATCATTCTCGCCACTTTCTGAAGCAGCTCTGGAAGTCCTCTGTTGTGAGTGTCCTTAGTTGTGCTGTCATGGCTGCCTCAATGTCCTGAATTGATTCAGGTCACACATCGCTCTGTTATGGCAATTTCTGTCCAATAAAAACATTATGCTGTGTCCTCATCCACCTTATTCACCAAATCTAGCACCATGTGACTTCTGGCTCTTTGCCAGAGTCGAAAATGAACATGAAAGGTAAATGTTCTGAATTGATTCCAGACATCAAGCCAACTGAAAACACTCACGAAGTAGGAGCTGCTTCAGAAAGTGGCAAGAACGAAGGGAGAAGTGTATTTGAAGTGAGGGGGCATATTTTGAGGGGGATTAATGGCAATGCCACTTACTGTAATAAATGTTTTTTTTAAATGTAAACATTCACCGTATTTTTTTATCTCCCCCTGTATATAAAAAAACAGATTTGCAATATTTTTTCTGTTAAATGGGTGGTGATGATTTTACAGTTGTATGATTAAAGAGACGACATTAGGATTTTAAGTTTCAGTATTACAAGGTCAGATGTAATTTGAAGAGTACAGTGTTCTATGACAAAATGAAAAGCCTTTTAATCCTTGTAGCTAATTAAGGAGACACAAGTGCAGCAAAAATCATAATCTGTATACAGTTCCCATTATCCTTACTTGTGATTTTTTAAAAAGTATGTGCCTTTGTTTATTCATAAAACCCACTTAAGCCATATTGAGTAATTATTGAAACAAAGGGACAATTTCTATTACTGCTGCATTATCTCTTAATTTGTTTGCTGTACCACCATAATGTCAATAAGAAGTTAGAATGATTATTTGTATAGAGGGGAATGATGGAGATAGTATGGGGGGGGGTTCCAACTTTGTTTTTTTCATATTAACCAGTTAAAAATCTGTTCTATTTCAGAGCATACATTTCTTTTTTGTAAAAAAAACCTGTCTAATTAGGTTATCTTTGTTTTGGGCACCAAGATACTCAGTTGTCACAAAAGTTTAACTTTTGGAATATTTAGTTTCTGGTTAAGATGAGAGTATTATTATAGTTTCCTAGTTTGAATAAAATTTCTCATTTTTCCAAGGCCAGAGATGGAACTCCTTTTTAAATGGAGTGTTATTGGCTATAGTAATCTTGAATAAAGTCTAGATTTGTCTTTTATGATTCAGTTAAAAATTTGTTCTTCACATGAAGCATTAATTCTGTATTGTGGTCCTTATGTATATGGCGGAAATATATCCTCAGGCTAAATTGTGCTGCTTCTGAAAATCTAGAGTCTTGTTTTCTATAAATGGTTTATGGAAGTTTTCTAGCTGGTATGTTGACTTTTCCTAATAGTTATTAAAATTTTGCAGGCATACCTGTTACTAATATACCAATAATGTAGTAGATTGATAATATATGAATCCTCTAGATAGCAATGGATTTTTGATTTCTGACATGTGGGTTGTTCAGTAGAGTTACTGGTAGAATATAAGAAGTTCTGAACCATTTCATCTAGAGAATCCATTGAGGGTTTTGAGACTTCTGGAATGTGGTTATGCCTCAGTAGGTTCTAACTAAATCTGAACTGGATTCCTTCTGTGTTTTCTACTACCATGAGAAGATTAAAAACTGAGGCAGTATTGGAACTGACTCATTTAGCCAAAACCCCACTGCTGGTGCAGCAGGCTGCAGATTGTTTGAGGCATTTTCTACCTGGCTGAAGGCTTTGCGATTTGGTGGTATTGACAGTATTTCTCAGTTGTTGGGACTGCCTAATTAATGCTCTTGAGTGATTCATTGGATCCTGAGTTGTGGTGAAATGAACCATGATTAGCTGTTAAAGTGATCTCAGTACCTAGCATATAGGAGCTGTTCAACAAATATTTAACTTTAATATTTGTGTAAATCCATACGGATTTATCTCATTTTTGACCTCACAATAGCTAGGAATTGGCTTATCTTTCCAAAACAGGAAAGACAGAGAGAATGTAAGTGATTATTCAGTTTATAGTCCACTAAAATGAGAGAACAGTGACTATTGAGACACTTTACTTTTTCAGTTATCAGGTAAAAAATGGCTGAAATGGCTGAGTGAAGTAGATTATATACTAGGTGTTACGCCTGGTTAGAGGGTTGGGTCAAAAGCCAAAATGAGAGCATGTAAAGAGACATTCACTTAGAAGTGAAAAAACAATGTGTCTGATAGCCCTAAGAGAAAAATAAACTTTGTTTTCTTCCTCTTCTGTTTCCCCTCCCTTTTCTCCATTCTCTCCTCCTCTACCTCCACCTTCATCTCTGCACTATCCCTCCCTTCTTTTCTGCCTTCCCCTCTGCTTCCCTCTCTTTTTTTTGTCAGCAGTTACATGTTTCCCTGCCAAACCATTGTACTTAATATTCTCTAAAATTCACCATCAGTTGTGTTTTTCAAATTTATTAATCAAGGTAATTCCATATTATTTCTAGGATGGTTCCTTTTCCTGCTACATTTTGTGAACAAAAAGAAATTTGGTGTGGTGCTTTATCAGTCCTTACCACAGGAAATTTATTTATTTATTTATGGCTTTTTAAAGGCCCGGGAATAAGGAAAATCCAATATGTTCTCTTTCTTCAGCAAGACAAATTAGGACTTTCCTTTTTGACTGATTACTTCAGTCTTATTTATTGCTTCATGGATACAGCTCAATAAATACTCACCAGTAGATAACTGTGAAGAAGCTTTTTTAGGAACTGAAAAGTATTTGAAGTTTCCAAAGAGACAGCCTCTCACGTGTAATGGCATTTTAGCTCCTAATCTGCTTTTAACTGTTTATTGCTAAATCTGCTCTAGTCCGTTGCAAAGGAAATAGAGATGTCAAGAACCAAAGTCTTTCTTCCAGTCGTTGGAATCACTCTTTTTCTGAGGAGAATCAGTGATGATTCTTGCTATATATTTTTTTCCTTCCTCATGTTAAAGTAAGGCACTAATTGTGTTAAGGATTTTTGTTTAGGGAGAAGGCAATAGACTCATTGATGATAAATAACTGTTAACATTATTGTCAAGTGTTTTTCTGTATAATTTAATGTTAACTCATTTTTAGTTAGTTCTAAAATTTTAACCTAATATGCCGTCTCTATTTTTTTCTGTTGCAATTCCCCTTTCTGAAAAAAAAATCTCTTTATTTTCACAAGACTAAAAATATACAGTTGTTCCTTAGAGGGATGTTTATAACAGTGAAAACAATTTAAATATTTGGAAGTTTTAAAGCACATCTTTTTATCTTCATAAAATAGACTATTTTAGTCATTAAATATAATATAGATCTATATTTATTGATAGGAAATAATATATATGACATGAGTGACAAAGTTTACAACAGCATACATTGTATGATGCCACATATATAAAATTGTATTTGTAAATCTATATGTGAATATAGGTAATATAGACAGATGTCAGAAAGGTTTTCCACTAAATATTAATTATGATGAACTCGTATTGGGATGTTGGGAAATTTTTATTACAACAGCCACATTAATACTTTTGAAAAAATAATTAAGCTTAAAAAACCTGCTGTGGTTTGATTACTTGTTAAAGGAGAAAAAGCATTTATTTATATATTCTTTATTTTTACATCTAGATTTCAAAACAACCTCTCATTTACAAGAAGGAAAGTTTAACTTGCGTAATACTTTAGGGGATTTATAACATGTACTTTATCATTATTAGTGTTTTCTAACATAATATATGCTAAAATTAATGCACAAACTATTGACAAGACATTAATTGATTCCATTGGACATGTTTTTAATTGATATGCTTCTTTTAAAAGGTATAGAGTTATTTGGCTCAGCTTAAATTGAATTCTGCTTAGAATAGATGCTGTGGGGCATACTAAATAATTTATTGAGGTATCCCTGATACTTTATGATTAGGAACATAAATCAGCTTTAAATACAATAGTAATTATTGTTTTCCTTGGATTAAAATGTTTTCATTAGTCCTTATAATTTATTCCAAATGAAATATTATTTTAAAAAAATCTGTCAAGTAAAATGCCATTGAGATGGTTTTTAGTTTAGGATTCTAAGGTTCAAGGTTCAATGGAAACAGTAATGAGGTCAAAGAACTGTTTCTAGCATTTCAAAAAGCCAGGTGAAATACTACATTGATCACAATAAGGCCGCACCAGCAACTGAAAGGCCAGGTGTTTTGGCTTTGGTGGGTATTTCATTGCCTTTATATGGTAATGTTGTCTATCTGTATATAGTAGCTGTTTAATGTTGTTGAGTGACATGCTAGTCAGAATATTTGATTTAGTCATGTTAATATTGAGTGATTTAAAGAACAGGGAAGATAGTTGGATAAGACAAAAGTAGCTCAACATAATGTGGGCAAATATAATAAAAATAAAACTGGTAGTGAAAAACTTGGGAATTACTAAAATTGATAATACAAATTTGGTTGTTTTGAATAATTACCATTTGTCTCTTGACTCTAAAGCTGATTTAATTCCTTTGGCAGGGTATTTTAAGCCTTGAATATTGTGTGGGAATTATTGGTGGCAAACCAAAACAGTCTTATTACTTTGCTGGATTTCAAGGTTAGTGACTTAGTAAAATATATTTCTTTATTGTTTTCTTTTAAAAGTCAGAAAGTTAATATGGGATCATCTGGAAGCAGGATGATTAACAGAGCAAAATGAATACCTTATAAATTCATCAGTCCTACCATACACACTCATTTGTCATTTGGTCCACAACATAATTGGATTCTGTAAAATGTATGTTTAATTTCTGTTATTGCATAAACAAGGCATAATTTATTGGTTTCACTAAACTTCAGAAGACACTGCTTTCATATTCTGGCAGTTGCTATTTACATATTTACTTTTTACCAGGTTTACTGGTGCTAGTTGATGATAAAATGACAAGCAATATGTTCTTCCTGTCAGGATAAAGTAGTGCAATACATTTTTCATGTACAAACTGTAGAATATAATTGTGTGTTTGTGAAAGTAATTTTATCACCAAAAATTAAATGACAATCTCATCACTTTATAAAAATTCTGCTTATACAAGCATATTTGATTATGCAAAAGTTAATCTGTCCTGTGCAAACCTATGTTTCAGTCAATGAATATCAGTCGGGCAAGCTGTTACTTCCAGGTTTTTTTCAGCTATTCTACATAGAAATTGGATTGTAAGCAGTGTAATAATAATAAGGTGTTTTTTGAATTACTTGTCTTCTGTTTTGCCCTTGTAGATGACAGTTTGATTTACATGGATCCTCATTACTGCCAATCTTTTGTAGATGTCAGCATAAAGGATTTCCCTCTTGAGGTACTGTGGATTAAGAGCTGTTTTCTTACCATGTGAAGCAAACTCTAATTATTTAAGAGATGTGCTAGGCAGCTCTACTTTTATGGTATTACAATTACAGGTTAATAATCAATATTTTACTGATTTATAAAACTGTAATCCATACTGTGGTCAAAGGTTAAATAATTTGTAGCTGAATTTTAATTTATGATATACTTTCTTCTCCATTTATCTTTGTCTCTGACTTGTTAGATACCTTAGTTCTACCAAAATAAATGATCAAGCCTCCAAGTAATTTTGTAGATATATAGCTGAACAGTATTGAAGAATAAAAATGTTAGACATGTTTTTAAAAAGAAACAAAGAGGAAATAAAATAAAAATAAAGAAGATGATGGAGTTGGGTTAGAATGACAAGGTAACTTAAGGGGACTATCTGCTAAATTATTTTGCTCTAAGTATAGTAATTAAATCTTAGCCAATAGCTGAGAAGTTTTCAAGAGTATAGTTGGGTTTCTAATATTTGTTTTAGTTTTGATTTCTTAACAACTTCTTTCCCTTTATGTTGGTCATTTGTGATCCAGTATTTTAATTCAGAAAACTTGAGAGTGCGTGAGACAAATAATTATTACATTGTTTTGGTTCTTGTTTTCCCAGTTGACTTTTAAAATAATTTAAATCACTAAAGTGGCATGAATTACTAATAATCAAGGACTTGACAAGTTGGAAGTGTGGCTTAGTACTTGGTTTTAGTAATAGATTGCTAGCTAATAGTGATACCTAATAGTATCACTATTTAAGGGGTAGATTATGAAAACGTATCAACTGCAAGATTAAAATATGGTTCAGAAATATACATTATAAAACATTATAGCATCCTTTGTAAACTGTTACCTCAGCTAAAGTATAAGGATCTTGAGGCCAGAGATCAGGTTTACTTTCTATTTTCTCTCTTCATAGTATCTTGCATATAAACCTTAATAAATATTTCTAGTTGACTAATTGATACCAGAGGAAGTACTAGAGAATTGTGCTATGTGAACCACACACTGTAATTCTATTTCTGCTGAGTTGTGGTTTTATGACTTGGATTCCTATGGCAGAGTTACATTTCTCGTGTATGTAGTAGACTCCATAAAGAAGTGGATACTTGAGATTCAGATAAAAAATTGTTCATAGTGTTCTAGTATTATCTAAAATAGACAAATTAAAAGATGTTGGTGTTCATTATTTTGGCCAGTAGAGAGAGACTAGTCATCTGGTATTTTGAGACTACAAAGATGCCAGGCAAATCAATATCCTGGTTATGTCTACAAAATCAGTATTACAAAGGTTGCAGCTCTTTACAAATGAGTTAATAAAAGCTTGAAGTAGGGTGGTGGTATTTTTTTTCTTTTAAAACTACCATTTATTGAGCTCTTTCTGTGTGCGAGGTACTGTCCTAAGCACTTTAGAACCTTCTGTTGAACTCTTTTTTATCTATAGTTTCAGATGATTTGATTATACTATATACAGAAGGTACCAAAAAGAGTATACACATATTAAAACTACTAAAATTATAATACTCAATACATACCGATAACAAAAGATCAATACAAGTAACTTGAAGTCTGCAATGACAAGAGGTGCTCAAAGTGGTTACCATCAGTGTCCAGACACTTCTGATTACGGCGAACTACTGCTTGAGCAACACTGACTCAACTGTCCGCTTGTATCACTGCACATGTCGTTTCAATTTCTTCCCAAAGTACCGCTGGTATAGTTGGTTTTCTGTGGTACACCAACCACATCCTTTAAGGTCCCCCATACGTGTAAGTCAGGGGCTGTTAAGTCAGGAGAACATGGAGGAAACTCAAACAATGTTCTTGAATTTCAAATACCACTTCAAAATGGTCTTGCACTCCTCAAACGACAACCATGCTTTGGCCATTTTCTTTGACTGTCTTGCCTGTTGCATGGGGATGCTGGATTCCATTTGATTAACGCCATCTTCTGAGTGAATGGCATGCGACACACTGCTACCGTAATTCAATTCAACGTTGAAAAGTAATGCATAGATGTAACACCTCTTTAAAATGTGTATACTTTTTTTTGGCATCGCTGGTATTTGTATTAATTTTTAATTCTTATGACATTTTCCTATAAAATATATTAGTATATACTATTGGATTTCGGTACTAACTTTTAAGAGTATCTTCCTCATCTTTAGTTTTCTTCACTGAGTTTTTAACATTGTGAAGTGAATATAAGTAGTCATATTTAGATTCTGAGTTTAGTAGTGGGGAAATACCAGGACAATCCTTGGTCCAGGCTGAGGAATAGAGTTTATGGTTTAATGTGAGGGCATATTATAAGATGTAAACTCACACTCTATAGAGAATGGGGTTTAAAGACGCAGCATGAATAACCTTGAAGGAAAAGTCATGAAAGGACAACATGAAGTTAGACGGGAATGACAAGTAGAACTTTACTAGGCCTTACCAGTGAGGGTGTGTTGAATTGTGGGTTCCCATTGTCAATGGTGAGGACAGGCAGAGTTTCAACTGTTGGGTTGAGAGGACTAGTGAATACACAAGTGTGTATTTAATAAGTTAAGATTTCATAAACCAGAGATTGTTGTTTCATGTTATTTATGTTATACTTTCAGGATGATCAGTTTTAACTCTTAAAATAGCAAACTCTATTCTATTAAAATAATATTCTATTACTTTAATATTCTATTAGTAAAGTAAGAAAAGGCTTATTAGTAGACATGTTCATCTTTATAATTCCTGGGCCCCTAACTTCAGGTTTTAGGTTTTAGAAGGTTCATACAGTGGTGATTATTTTAATTTAGTAAATTTAGAGAATAGTGGCATTAAAGCTATTACAATGATGTGATGTGATTAGATAGATGGATGAGTGAATTCATCATTGAAAGATGTACCCTTTATGAATTTCACATGTGAACTGCAGTTAGTAGGAGGTGCTTTTTAGTAAGGGTATTCTCTAACTAAGGAAGCTTTATCTAAATCACCAAAATAGCATTGTTACACCTAGAAGTATTTGTTTCATTATTGTTTGTATGTTTAGATAATAGAATTCATTATTCCAAATAATAAGCTTAAAGAACTGCCTGGCATTTAGTAGTTGCCTAATATCTATTTGTTGAGCCAATGAATAAATAATGTTTTGAAACATAAAATAAATGGGAATTCACTTACTCTGGCCAGTTTTTTCAGAAGTAAGTTTCATTGCCACAGAATTGTATCTAGTGAACATTTCTTAAAATGTGGTTGTGACGTAGAAACTGCTGGTCTAGTAATCAGAATTTTAAAAATTAAAAAAGAAATTATAAGTGCATAGTTCAAAGAATTATTACAAAGTGAGCATGGACTTGTAATACCACTTGAGAAAATATTTGAAAGTCCAACTTGTTCTGCGGTAAACAGAAATATGCCTTTCTGTAATGTGAGTCCTAGTATTCATCTAGTAACACCCAATAGCAGTTTTAGTTTTCAGTGATCAAAGATTTTTATCTATATTTTTGTGAAAAATTTAAAAAGTTATTTGTAGATATCAAAACACCATGAGTAACAATTTAATGTTTGCATTACTATTTATGATGATTTAAAGCAATACAGTGGAATACTACAAAGCCTATTCTGGTTTATTCTTACTAGTTCTTACATGAAAACTTTAATCAGTGCTTTAGTATAAAATAGGACACCCTTGTGTATGAATTAAGAAATATTTTTTTGGACCTTGTACAAACTTTTAGCCCTTC
Source organism: Lyroderma lyra (assembly GCA_004026885.1). Taxonomy (NCBI): domain Eukaryota; kingdom Metazoa; phylum Chordata; class Mammalia; order Chiroptera; family Megadermatidae; genus Lyroderma; species Lyroderma lyra. Next base: position 372,603 of record PVJL010000398.1, on the reverse strand, counting down.
TTTCTTATCTCCACATAGTAAACTAAATAAATATTCTTTATTATTGGCTTTGGAAGGAGTTGGGCAAATGACTATTTTTAGATACCTTGTATGTAGAATAATTTTTGTAAATTTTGACCTAGAGCTTTCTGGGCCTTATATTATTAATATATGCCTGGATATTGTTAACTAACAAGTTTACCTAGTTCTTCTATGGCTTTCTAGATCTGTTTTTAATATCTCCTTAGGATAAAACAGATGAAACAATGTTAGAAAAAGTCCAACTCGTACTTAATGTTGACTTATGTTATGGAGGTTCCAGTTTAGCTAGATCTAATCTCACTATATAAAGCAAGTGTTAGCTAAGCATTTTGTAAAAGTCATAGTTTTGACAACACCTTTGTTTGTGGGTAGTTCCCTGGCTGGGAATCGAACCCAGGCCGCAGTGTTGACAGTGCCGAAGCCTAAGCCACTACACCACCAGGGAACTCCACAACAGGTTCACCTGTGTCCTGTTTGGGACTAAAGACGAACTTAAAGTGCAGAAGACTGAGTTGGAAAAATATGCAATTATGTACTAATTGTGTCAATTGTCAGCACTCTCAAGTTGACCTCTTTTCATATCACCATGGAATATTTATATGAATCTGTGCATTTGTTTAAAAAGTCTTGATATCTTTATTAAAAGGTTTATAAACATTAAAAGGAATCTAACAAAGCAGACTTAATTGCACTTTCATAGAGATGGCTAACTTGATTCTAAACCTTGTATTAATTAGCTTATTCATGTCTTTTTCAGCAGCATATTTTTGTTTCCTCTGCAAGTGTTAGAAATGCTTGCCACTTGGATACACTTTCTTTCTTTTAGAATGTGCACTAATTTCTCATGAAGCGGAGATTTCGTTAATTGAATATACACAGTGTTGGCTGTCATAGTTTTGGAGTGCAGGAAGGAGCATCTGCATTTGGATAGAATAAAACGCTATTTGAAAAGCATGTTTTTAGTTTTGAGAAGAGCTGGATGACAAATTTTAAATGAAGTAATATTCTTATATGTACTTAAGTCCATCAAGTAAAAGTAAATTAATCCTAAAGAACTTTTAAACTTGCAGACATTCCACTGCCCTTCTCCCAAAAAGATGTCATTTCAAAAAATGGATCCTAGCTGTACAGTAGGATTTTACTGTCGAAATGTTCAGGACTTCAAACGAGCTTCTGAAGAAATCACTAAGGTACTTTTATTTTAAATATTTTAATATTATGATATTTGTAAATGACCTAATTTTTATTAGAAATAGCCTATGAAAAGACAAAAATCTGTAAATTAGCATACCTTTGTAGAGTTGCCCCTTGAATGTTAATATTATTAGGAATATTGTGAACAAGCAAATAAAACTTTGATGCTGATGAAACCAACTAGTGACCACTTGAGAGTATATTGATGTTCCACTAGGTGGCACTGTTGAAATAAAAATTCTTTTGCAAAGGCATTAGGTTCTATGTGCAAGCAATTAGGTTATATTTTATTTGAAGAGGATTTTAAAAGGGCAGTACCTTAGGGGGTAGAAAAAAATTAATGAAGTATTTGATCAAGCCAAATTGTGCATTATTTCTTGTTAGTCCAAGTGCTTCTTTTGATTTTTTTTAAAAAAAGAGATGGTATTTTTGGATTTCTCAGAACTGCTTTATCAAATGAGCTGTGTTGTTACCTTCCAATAAACTTGTCTAATCTGATCTATGCTATTTATAGGATATTTGAAATAGGTTTATTTGACTCCTCATTATCTTTAAACTTCTGCATTTTTCTGGTTCTTGAGTTATGATACTGCTAAAACATTTATAGAGCCTCGAGGATCGTCTATATTTAGTACTTTAGAAAGTCAGAAAGATAACCTGTTTGGGACATAAACATAACTGGATAGGTCTCTTTATTAGTATCAACAGCGATAGGTAAGTTAAACCAATACTAGATCATTTTTGGGAATTTCTAACGAGCTCAAAAATAATAGTACCTTATGATTGCTTTCCTCACAGTTAATTTTTTTCAGGAAAATGGACACAGTGGGTTGAAATTTGATTTTTATAATGCAAAAATAAAATGAAAAAGTTATATAAAGCATTTCATATAAGCCAGGTTTGGTTTGCTTGATCTGCCATGTAAAAGAGGAAATTTAACAGAATCACAACAAAAAATGAGTAAAGAAAGGAAAAAATGAGACCTGTGAGAACCTTTCCTTATTTTTCATTTTTCACAGTTGTTTTTTCTTTTTACCTGGAAAGCCAAGTGAGCATAACAAAATATGTATGCTTCATTTTTTTCTACTTGAAATTAGTAATATTTGTATATTTTAGTTTGACAATTCTCTGTATAAAGAATTATGTATGTGCTAATATATACAAATCTAGGTGATATAATATAGATTGATATTAATGAACATTTTTCATTAAAAAGTTCCATTTCTCTGTTTCTATTAATTTTTCTATATTGAAGTCAAATTAAGTTTATTTAGAACAGTAAAGTAGTTTATTCCTGGAATAGAAACAAACAAAATTATTATTACCAAGTGGAAAAAACTAGATTCACAAATGAATTGCGTGTTGATATTTTCTGATTAAAAACAGTTGGTTTTTGTGGTTTTTATACTGATAGTTATTATGATTTTTACATTGGGAAAGTACTTAGAACTCATTGCTCTTGATGTAGCAGAGTAATATGCAATATGAAGGCAAGGGAAACCATGTTGAAATATCATTTGGAAATATTGAGAATTACCAGACTCAATTAACTTTGCTTTAATAAAAGTGTTGTTCTTAAGTTAGTAACTATTTGTAGCAGTGTCAAAAACTCATTTTCTCAATAACTTGGTTGTTAACTTTTGCTTGGGAGCTTGTAAATTAAGCAGTTTTCCTCCTAAAAAAACAAATTTGACTTTTTTTTGTAGCACAGTTATTTTTTTCTCTTTGAAAATGAAAACAACTTAAAATTATTTGTTTGTAGATAAGGATGTATTTTGAATTCTCATTTTGAAAATGAAGCTACGTAGTCTAGATTTTAATGTTTAATTTGTGGTATGATGTGAATGAATATCCTAAAGCCTTAACTGTGTGATTTTTAAAATGTTAGTAAAAATTATTAAATTCATTCAGTTTTAGCAAAACTCAGTTCAGCAAGTATCTGAGTTACTATCACATTGGAAGCATAAAATGACCAAGACATAACCTTTATTTTGAATGAGGTGTAAGGCTTCTGCCGTCAAATAACAGTTATAGTTCAGGAGGAGGAATAGAACAAGTAGACATATATTACATTGAATATGATAAACATCCACACAGAAATAGAAATATAATAAATTGATAGGAGAAGAAAGGGTGTTAAAATGATGTCTCCTCCAAGTCAAAGTTTTTTATTGTAATGATGATATTTAATTTGTACCTGAAAGTTCAGACTTAATTTCAGTTAGCTTGGGGAGAAGGGAAGTAAGAAGAGAAAAGGTATTGGAAAAGAAAAATGTGGAGTTTGTCTACAGAATGGCAAATAGTCCAATTGGTTAGGTGCCAAGGATACATAACGGGCAGGATTTCTGTCTTCTGACTGCCGGAATCTCTAGGGGTGTGTCCTGGAAGTCTCCATTTCTAACGAGCCTCCCCAGAAATCTTGCACACCAAACCTGAGAACCACTGGTATAAGACAGTGCAACCCAAAGTGTGATACATGATGTTTTTAAATGGGACCAGGACAAATATTTTAATACTTACATATTTATTTATGTTCATATTAGAAAAACAGAACTAGAATATCAAACATGTGATTTTCTATTATTGATTTGTACAGGCCAAGTCAAAAATGATGAAAAGAAAAACATTCACTAATCTTAATACAGATGACATACATAGCAAAAATAATGAAGGATGTGTATACTCATAAATGTCCAAGGCTTGAGAAACACTGCTATAGGAAGTAGTGAAGGATGAAGCTAGAAAAAGAGGTTGGAATAGTATTTGAGAGTCTTGAATGCCAAGCTGGAGAAGTTTGTACTTTAGCATATGTTGATCTTATTAATTTCAAACTTATAGAAATACAAACAATAACGTAATAAATACCCACATGCTACCATTGAGCTTAAGAAAAAAAATTACGTACATAGTTGAAATGTATTACCCTTCCCTAATAGTATTCCCTTTCTTTCTTCCTTCTCAATGGTAACATCTATCCTAAATGAGTATATAATACCCATACTTTATTTAACCATAAACAACCGATATTGTTTTGCATGTTATTAAAATTTTTCATTAATAATATATTTATATAAAAATGTATATACCCTTCTGCAACTTGCATTTTCATTTAATAGTGATCTAGAGATTATCTATATACATGTTGGTTTAGCTTATTCATTTAAACTGTAGTAATTAGTACATTCTGCGGTAACTTTTTACTTTCGTTGATGGCCATCAAACTTATTTCATTTTCTAATTACAAATAATGTGTATAAGAATATTCTTGTACATATCTCTGTGCATCTACAGCACTTTAGGATTTTATTAGATACAGTAGATATGTTAGAGTGGAATTGCTAGGTCGTAGGGTATACATTTCATGGGTATGAATAGTATCACTTTGTAGTTTTAATTTGTATTTTTTTTTTTATTGCTGGGAGACTAAACATCATATCAAGGTTTATTGGGCCATTTGTTTCCTCTTTTGTGAATATCTTGTTTATTTCCTTCCTCTTTTTTTCTATAATTCTGGCAGACTTTTTTTTTTTTTTTTTTGTGGGTAGTTCCCTGGCCTGGAATCGAACCCAGGCTGCAGGGCTGACAGCGTCAGCACTGAAGCCTTAAGCCACTACACCACCAGGGAACTCATAATTCTGGATACTACCACTTGTTAGCTTTTTGTGTTATAAGTATATCCTCCTAGACTATTATTTTCACTTGTTAATGGTGTTTTTAATTTTAATCAAATTAATAAATCATTTTCTTTATGGGTTTTAAGTTTTGTGTCAAAGAAATCTTTAATAACCAAAGGTCATAAACATATGACCTACATTTTCCTACATTTCTTATAGAAGTTTCATGTTTTACATTTAGAACTTGTTAATGTCTTAAGGTAGACACCTTTCTTTTTTAAACATGGAGAACTTATTGTTCCAGTATCATTTATTGAACAGTCTAACCTTCTTTCATTGATTTGCAATGCCTTCTTCGAAGACCTACATGAGGACAGAGCTGTGGGATTGCACAGAAAGGAACGATTTTGAGAGAGTTTATGAAGGTAGAATCAGTAAGACCACGCAGCCACTTGGACTTGGGGCAAGCAAAAGGGACAAGCCTCTTTTATATGTAGGTGTCTAGGAGAAAAAAATTAATAGCTCACTAATGTAGTCAGTTGTTTAGTCAACAAATATTTTGAGTGATCTCACTCACCCCTGCCACTCTGCCAGAACTCCTTTTCAGGGTCACTAATGACCCCCACATTGCTAAGTCATTGGTCCTTTCTTAGTCTTCATCTTGCTCACCTAACATTAGCATCACACATACCTGAACACCCACTGCACCTTTCATATACCTTCCTCATTTGGCTTCCAGGAGCAAAACTCTTGGTTTTCTTTGTTTTTCTCTAGCTGTTCCTTCTCAAGTCTCCTTTGCCTGCTCTTTCCTTCAACCTCTTAATGTTGAAGTACCCCAGGGCATAGTCTTTAGTTCTCATATCTTCCTTATCTGGGTGATTTCATCCAGTCATTAGCTTTAAATATCAGATATAAGTCATCTAAAACCAAGATCATATTGTTACCCCAAATCTCTCTTCCAAAGTGTAGATCATATATCTCCACTTGCCATTCTGCATCCTTTGTGTGATGTACATATTTAAAATCAAATTTCTGAATTTCTTTTTAAGCCTCTTTCATTCACAGTTTTCCTCATCTCATTTGAGGGCAAACTTATCCTATCTGCTCAGGCCAAAAACCTTAGAGCTACCCCTACTTTCTTTGTGTCTTTCATATCCCATAACTAATTATATGTTCAAAGTATATCTAGAATCAGACCAGTTTTCATTCCTCCACTCCTACTATCCTGGTCTGAGGCACTGTCATTACTGCAGTGGCCTCCTAATTAGTTTCCAAGCCCCTCTCTCCAACCTATTCTCTATTTAGCAGCCCAGATAATCCTTTTGAAACATGCATCAAACCGTATCACTCCTCTCCTGAAAACCCCATTGACTTCCCAGTTTACTTAAAAATAAAGAAGTTCTTACCATAATTATATGGTAAGGCTCTAGAAGATCTGTGTCTCCATGCCCTTTCCCCTCACCTCAGCCTCTCATCTCCTATTTTGCCTCTCATTGTACTTCAGCCTCCTAGCTGGCCTCCTAGCAAGTGTTCTAACCTAATAGGCAGGCTCCAGCCTTAGAGCCTTTGCACTAGACTGGAATGCTTTTCCCTCACATAGCAGAATGGCTGATGTCTTCACCTCCTTTAAGTCGTGGCTTAGATATCTTCTTCTCAGTGAGGCCTCATCTGACAGCTTTGTTTAAAAATGCATTCTTCCCCACCATTTCCTCTTACTTTATCTTTTTCCTTTTTCCTTAGTACTTATTTATTAATTTCTAATATAATACGCAATTGACTTATCTATTACATTTATTATTATCTCCCTTTTCCAGTTGAATATAAAGTACACAGGGGCAGAAATGATTTGCCTGTTTGGGTCAGTGATGTATCTCAAAGCACCTAGAACAATGACTGGCCCATGGTAAACATTCAGTATGTTTGTTGAATGACTGGAGCTGGGCATGTAATGGTTGGTAAACAGGAGAGTTATGACTCCTGGCTTCATGAACGTACAGACTAGTAGACAAGATGGACTTTAAACACACAAATAAATGCATAACAAAAACTAAAATTGCATGAAGAAAAAAATGGGGGAACAAAAATAGGAAAGACATAGTTTACTTTGCGAAGAGCAAGAACATTTTATGAGGTATATCCACTGCATTTCCTTAAAGTCCAGATAAAGCCTTGACTGGTCTGTGAAACCTGCCTATTCAAACCTACCTCACAATTAATTAGTAAGAAATCAGCAAGAAAATAGTGAGAGTCTTCTTACTTATAATGAACTTAACTAACATGGTTTCATGACTTGCTTTAGAATGCTTGGAAACCTTGAATTGGTATCAGATAAATTGAACAATAGAGTTTGGCATAACAGAGATAGTAGAATTTCAAGTAGAGTTAGGAGTATCTTTTATTTCATGAAATGGTCAATGGAATTTGTGTGGAAATGGGAGGCAAATAGTCAGGTAGAAGTGAGAGAGGTGGAAAATTTGAAGGTCAGATGAATATGATAAAATGAGGTTTACTACTTTAGACTTCATCATCTCTGTGGAATAGTTCTGTTTAATCCTGTCTCTGAGCTTTCTGAATCCCCTCCCTTTTCTCCCTCCCTCCCTTTTTCCTTTTCTCCCTCCTTCCTGTCTCTAAGTTAAATCATGTTGTTAAAATATTTTGTGTTCCTTTTTTTGTTTGTTTGTGCATGGTATATATGTGATAAAAGTTTCCAGTTGTAATTATGGGTTTGTCCATTTTTCCTTTAGGTTAGTTATATACAAATTTAGGATTGTTAGGTCTTACTGAATTGACTTCTTTTATAATTATCTGACCCTCTAACTCTAGTAATATTTCTCTTCTTAAAGTCTGTTTCTTGTGCTTTGTTGTAATGCATTTTAATCTTACATATGCTTTAAATCCCACAAGGCATTTTGTTTTAAACAGTCACTCTCATCCTTTCTGATGCCATTCATTTTTACTCTGTTTCCTTCTGGGATCATTTTCTTCTCTCTGAAGAGCTTGCATTACTATTTCTTTTATTGCTGTTTGCTGGTGATAAATGCTCTCAGTTTTTGTTTGAATAGATCTTTATTTTGTCTTCATTAAAAAATTGAAATGATTGCAGCTGTACCAGAAAGTTGTAAATACAGTACAAATAATTTTTTTCCCAGAGCTCTTTGAGAGTAAGTTGCCAACCTGCTGCCTGTCACCCTTGAATAATATAGTATATAATTTCTGCAAAGACATTCTCCTACCTAACTATGATACAACTATCAAAATTAGGAAAGAAGTTTTGCTAATTGTCCAAGTGAGGCTCTGCATAGCAAAAGGATCCAGTTCAGCACCTTAATAGATCTTGAATCTCCTTTAATCTAGATCATGTCCTCATTTTTCCTTGACTTTCACATGACCTTGATATTTTGGAAGATTACATGACACCTTGAGTTTTTTTTGTTTATTTTTTTTTTTTTATCAGATACTTCTGATAATTTCATAGTACATTCCTTCAATTTTGGTTTGTTTGCTGTTTCCTGATGATTTTTTTCAGATCATGTATCTTTGTCACATATATCACAGAAGTGATGGTCTGTGTTCTCCCTGCATCCTGGTGGTTGGCAAATAATTTCAATTTGTCTCTTTATTGGGTATCTTAACTTTGATCACTTGATTAAGGTGGTCTCTGCCAGGTTCCAATCTGGCTTCAACATACCCAGTGGACCGGAATGACTTTCCTACCTGATGGGTGCCTATTTTGCCCAGCCTCATCTAGTGGCATTAGAAATGAATTGTTTGGGAGGGGATGGGGAGAGGAAGGGCTTCCTTTACTGTTGAAGATTATTTCACTGGATAGAATTCTGTCTTAGCAGTTGTTTTGTTCAGTACAGTGGAATAAAATAATTTTATTCCATGGTCTTCTACCTTCTATTATTTCTTGATGTATGTACCCTGTCTAAGATTTTTATTTCTTAACATATGCTTGTTTTGGTTGCTCTCAGGTGCCTTATAACTGTTGTTTGCTTTACCTACTTTATTTGTTTCTTATAATTGTTTTTGGTGGCAGGATTAATCTCACCATGGCCTTCTAAATAATTGTATTTATGAAATACTTGTATTGGCTATTTTTAAGTTGTAAGATGTGACTATAAAATGAAAACATTAAAAAAATCTTAACATAAAAATTAGTTTTATTTCTTACCACGTGAGAACTATGTATAGAAAGGAATGTAGGGTTACCATTTTATCTTTTATCCATCCAAAGAAATATTGTTACTAAAGTAAATTATAAAAAGTTCAATAAGGTAAACCAAATGGAAAGAATTTAGTTACTCTATAAATGCAGCTCTGTTTCTCTGTGTACTCATCCTGGATACCTTACTGTATCTCATACCCCACATCCAATCCATCAGCAAATCCTGTAATCTCTCCTTGGGAATATATTTAGAATTTGATAACTTCTTACTACTGCCATTATTGCCCTGGTCGACCATCCGAGCTTCCTTGGGATTATTGCTGTAGCTCTGCTTCTTTCTGGTATCCAGTGTTGCTGTTGAGAAGTTTGATGTCATTCTGAATTCTTTTCCTCTGAATGTAAACTCATTTTCTCTGTAAAAGTTTTGGGGTTTGAATTCCAGTTCCACCATTCCATTCCTGTGTACACTTGGCCATATTACTTAACCTTTTTGTGCATCGGTTTTCTCATGGAATGAAAATAATACTAGCTAGCTGCCTCTCTTTGTGGCCTCATTATGACGATTAAATGATTTACTAAGTGAATGTCTGATTTATAGTAGGTACTATATGAAGTGTTAGCTAATTATTATTTGTATCTAGTATTCTGAAACTTCATCATATGCCTTTGTTTGCATTCTTTTTCATCAGTTGTCCCATTTCTTTCTGTCCTGGGAAATGTTTTTGAAATTAAAAAAACAAACAAACAAACAAACAATTACATTATTTCCTCTCTTATTTTCATCTTTCTTTCTGGAACTCTTATTATACAGTTGCTGGACCTTCTGAATTGTTTCTCTAATTGTCCTTCTGTTTTCCATGTCATTTAGCATTTTGTATTGGGAGATTTCCTCTACTTTTTCTTATAATTTCTATTGTCCTTTAATTTTAGTTATGATATTTAAATTTCTAAGAGTTTTTATTTTTCTATTATTCCTTTTTTTGTAGTTTTCTCTTCTTTTTTAAATGAATGCATTGTTTTCTCTTCTCCCCAAGGAAATGAATTATAATAATTTTGACATTTTCTTCTCCTTTCTTTGCTGCTTATATTTTCTTACTGACTCACTTTGTTTTGATTTTGTTGTTTGTTTTAATCCTCTGGTTTTCCATTGGATGCCTTCCCCCAAATAGCTGGTAATCTGTGTCCGTTTATACCTGAGTGAGGGACTAAGAAGCTCTGTAGAGGTTCTGTGAGGCACTAAAAAATAGAGTAGAGATTCTGTGTTTTTGAGCATGGCTTTTTAGCTGGCAAACTTGCCTTTTCACTGGGTGACCCCAAATCTTAGTAAATGGTCATCTTCTCTCTAGAGCTGGTTTGTTTTTTCAAAGAAAGGTTTTACCATCATCCTGTAGAATGTATATTGTCTGCTGGTGCTTCAGGTATAGGAAGTGAAGGATGCTGAGGGCCCTACAGGCTAGTATTTTAGGCTGTCACTTAATTCCTAAACTTCTGTAGTCACCACTGTGCCTGGTGTACTAGAGTTTATAGCTCTTTTTCCCCGAAGAATAAATCTTTATTTTTCCCACGTAGAGGATGGCTGGTGGGCAGTGAAGAGGGACATTGGCTGCAAGGAGGGAACTGGGAATTGAGTCACATGCTGGCTTTCAGTCACTTCCCTTGTTTTCAATTTTGGTGCCTTCGTATACCATTCCTCTGCAAGGTCTGCAGGGTGAACTTGCTCGTCTTTCCAACACACGTCCCTCCTAAGCCCCGAACTTGGATTGCGTCTCCTTCACACTGCTGTCTTAGGAAGGGCCTGATGTTGATTTTTATTTTTCTTACCTCATATCCCCTTTTCTTCCTCTTCTTTTCACTTGTTACCAGCCTAATGATTATCAAATGAAAGTATTCCTATTCAGTGATAAACTTATTACCTAATAGTGCTGGCATTTGAGGCCAGAAAAACTTCAAATAAAAATGTATTAGGAAATCAATCATTTGATATGGAAGGGATATCAATACAAGAGAAAATATTTACACATGGCCAGTTGTCCTATATCTATGGAACAAAATTTATATTATAGCCATTGAATCCTAGGGATCCAAGAGATCTTAGGTTATTCAGTCCAAAACTAGCATTTGTTGAGTTCTTGCCATATGTCACATACTGTGCTAAATAAAGCACATTACATATGTTATCTCATGTAATCTAAACAAACCTTTTGAGGTAAGTAGGTATCTTCCTTTTACAGATAAGGAATCTTATTTACAAAGATTCAGTAACCTTCCTCAAGGTCACAACTAATAAATGGTAGTGCCGAGATTCAAACCTCAGTTTAGCTCACGCATACATGCTCATAAGCACTGTTCTATATAGTCTCCTATTTATACGTCAATCCATGGTCCAAACACTGAACTATCTAACTTGATTTCAGGTACTAGTGAGCTAATTATTTCCCTTGAAGTCTTTTTCATTTTTGGACAGACTCTTACCATTAAAGAAGCTTTTCCTATATTGACTTGGAATTAGTCTCAATGCAACTTTTACTCCTTTGCGTCTTGGGCAAACATTCCCATTTTCTCCAATGGTACACAATTTGTCATATTCATCACTATTTTGCTAAAATGGTTTTTTGAAAACATTTTAGTGTTTCAAGTTCATGTTTGTAGTTGTATTTCCCCTCCATCTAGTTCTGTATTCTCCAAGTGAAATCTGAGGGATATTTTTCTTTCATAGGCCTTTTTTTTTTTTTTTTTAACCTCTGGGATTTAATGATAGAAACTCTGACTGTACAAGAATATATTTAATAAATGCCAGAAGACTAGTATTATGATAATGGTAATAGCCAACACGTAAGATGCCAGCCAATCTTCTAGTTACTTTACATATATTACCTAATTTAATCCTCACAGCAGCTCTGTGAAGTAGATGCTGTAATATTGACATTTTACAGCTAGGAAAAATGAGATAGTCAGGATAAGCAACTTGTCCAGGATCACACAGTTTATAGGTATTAGTCAGATTTTGACTGAGACAAAGTTCCATAGTCCATGTTTGTAATCCTGGCACTGTACTGAACAAATCTATCAGATTTTGGAGAAAGGAGTAATCATAATGTACGAAGGTACTTATCAGTGGAACTTGGGCTGAAACTTTAAGGACTGATAGAATTTGTACAATCAGAAAGGAAGTATGAGGGTGGCTGCATGATAGAAATATTGAGAGCAGAAACACTAAGGTAGAATGTTATGGGATGCTTATGATAGAAAGTTATGAGGTAGAATGTTTAAAAGAACAGTGAAACTTAAGTCACTAGCAAATGTGGCTAACGAGGGCCTGTGTGATTTGGCTCTTGTGTATCACTTTTCCCCTTTTCCTCTACCCTTGAGCCACACAGGTCTTCTTTCTGTTCTTTGAACATGCTAAGTGTGCTGGCATCCTAGGCCTTTGTACTAGCTATTTTTTGCCTGGAGTACTCTTCTCCTACATCAGTGGTTCCCAGCCTTTTTCCACTTGCGTACCCCTTTTAAACACATTTCTAAATTGTACTCCTTGTTTTTAAAATACTACACTTTTGTTTAGTGCCTATCTTAATGTAAAATAGTGGAAATGAGGTAATAAGAAAGAAAAATTACTGCACTAAAAGTACAAACCACAGATTTAATACTACACTATTTGTAACAGTTAAATATTGATAATGTGATCAAGTATTTAACAAACTTTTAATTTATTATTATTAATAATATTTGTGTTATCTAAAAAGTCTGTAATAATTGTTTTACAGATCACTAGCCTATTGAAACATTGTTAGTGAGATCGCTGAGCTTGCTTTGATGCATTCAGTTTCTTGAAATCAGGCTCAAAAGATGCAAGATACAGTCTTAAATATGGACTTGGATTAAGCTTGCTGTGGTACTTATTTTGTATGAAGGTGTAAGAAGAAAAAGCTCTCTCTGCTACTTCAGTATTAGTGAATGGCAAAAGGTGTTTAAGTGCCCTCTCACTGAGCTGTTTATATTCCTCACTGATATCTACTCAGAAGGTAATAAAATGCTTTCTTTTAAAATCAAAATTTAAAGAAGCAGCAGTTGAAAGTTCGATTAACTGCTCCTTTTCATTGATTGATAGTTTAGCTTCTTTGAAGAATTCTTCATTGAAGAGATCTGCAATCCAGTTGTTTTCTTTTCCAGAAGTACTTATAAAAGGACACTTGAAAACCTTTCAAGTGACTTATAATATTTTCTTTCTAATTTTGGGATAGGTGCAAGTCATTCTCAGATAACTTGTGCAGAGTTTCAAAAACTACAGGCTGACCTCTTTAATATATGCTTTCTAAATGTCCAATTTTTAAATCATTGACTCCATTTTGTCAGTTACCGAGAATATAGTGATTGAGCTTTCTGGAAGTCCCAAATTGAGTTTGTTTATTTCTAGAAAAATATCTGATATGCAAGACTTCGAAGCCAATCACCGTCCTGAAACTTTGGAGCAACAGGGAAACGATAGTATTCAAAAAATACCTGGACTTCATGTCTAAGTTCAAACATCCGTGTAAGTACTTTGCCACAACATAGCCCCCTTTCCTCCTCTGCAAAAGGAATGTGCTGTGAATACTGTTCATTTCTTCACACAGCGCTTTAAACAATCTAGAGTTTCATGGTTGTGACTTAATAAAATTTACAACTTTTGCAGTGTCATCAAGAACATCTTCCAGTTCACTAGGAAGAGGTTTGGATGCCAAATGTTGTCTATGAATGCAGTAGTGACTCCATGGTACATGGGAGCTACTTCTTTAATTTGGCCATGTAGGCCTATACAATAGGCTTGCCTCCATCAGTGCATACACCACTACAAGTCAACTACCTAATGTCCTCTTCAATTAAATAACCATTGATTGCATTAAAAATATCTTCGCCTGTGGTATGCTGTCAATGGGTAACAAAGCAACAGGTTTTCCTCAATTTTACTTTCTACCGAGTACCTCACGATGATAAGCAAAGTAGATAAATCATCACCATCTACAGTTTCATTGATCCGGATGGAATAGAATATACTTTTTCTAATTCTATCTACTACTATAGCTTCAACATCGTCAGACATTTTCTGAACTTGTTGGGACATTGTATTGTTTGAAAAAGTGATAGTATTGATTTTGCAGACATGTCTTTACCCAGACATACAAAAAATGGTATCGTTAGTCAAAGAAGAAATTAAATCTTGAGCTATGGTGTGGTTTTTACCACATTTAGCTATATGATAAGCAATACAGTGTGAAGCCTCAGCTGCATTCTCATTTTCTTTCCTGACATCATGTATGAAGTAACAGTTAGATGCTTTTCTAAGCACAGAAAATAATGTATTTCTTTGTTTTTTTACATAGGATGCTTAGTTTCTAAATGTCACGAGTAGAGTAGATTTCATGTAACTGTTGGACACGAAGGCTTATGACAGTTATCCCCTACAAATGAAAACCCTTATTTAACATACTCTTCAGAGTATTTCCTTTTCTTCTGTGTAGTATCTGAGCCATGTACCTTTTTTACTATCTCCCAGTGTGGGTGTACTCATAACCGCAGACATGTGTTGAAAAGTATTTGGTGACGGGTTACCGTTCCTGTTTTCAAGACATGCTTAAAAATCACTGACAGTAATAATGGAAACTATGTTAAACATTAAATTAAAAAAACTACTTGAATCACGATTAAAGACAACACACTTTACTTGGTCATTAACTAAACTGATCGAGCAATCTGGCTATGGATATATTTATATGTTAGGGGAAGTTCTAGAAGTGTAGCACATGGATTGTTCTGAAGGTATCCATGATGATTGGTAGAAGAGTGGTTTGGGAGAAAGGTTCATGGCCATGCCCTCACTAATCATCATTTGCTAATGTGATCTAATTTTGAAGTGTCTCCATTAACGCTGATTCAAACCTAACATTTATTGTTCCATAATGTAATATTTTGCATTTCTTTTACTTGTTTTTTCTCCATTACTGATTATTTTTCATGTACCCGTGATGACAGCCCTGCATGTACCCCCAGGAGTAGACGTACCATAGCTTGGGAATCGATAACCTAGATATAAGCTTGTCTAACCCATGCATGTGGCCCAGGACGGCTTTGAATGCATCCCAACAAAAATTTATAAACTTTCTTAAAACATGATGAGATATTTTTTGTGTGATTACTATTATTTTTTTAGCTTATCAGCTATTGTTAGTGTTAGTATATTTTAAGTGTGGCCCAAGACAACTCTTCTTCCATTATGGCCCATGGAATCCAAAAGATTCGACACCCCTGTCCTAGAACTCTTCTGTCAGAGTCCTTATTGTCATTCGGGTCTTAGCTTGGCCTTTTCTGACCACACAATCTACAGAAACCTTTCAGTTCTTTCTTACCATGGTACCCTGTTTAATTTTTGTGGTGGTTCTCTCTGAATGATGTGCAAGCACTATTAGTTGTCTGTTCAATATCCACCTCTTTTTCTTTTTTGCTAAGAGAATCCTGATTTTATTTGGGATATCGGTGTGCCCACCTAAATACTGCCTTGTATTTAGGTACAGTTTGGCTAGTGAAATATAAGTGGATGCGTGCTGGAAGTTTCTGGGAAAGCTTTTGCTCTTCTGATGGAATGGTAGACATAGATGCAATGCTATCACTCTCACTCCCCTTATATCTACCACCCATGCCTTAAAGGCAAACTCAACACCTGACATTCCAACAGTCCTTTGTGATTTTGAAGGAAAGGCTGAGAGAATTGTGGAAACATAACAATTCAGACTTTTTGTTATGTAATAAAAACAATTTGTTACTTAAAGCCATTATTAATTGTTTTTTATTTTGTTTTTTATTTTGTTTTTGTTTGCCACTTAGCAACAAAAACCACTCCTAATTAACATAAATTATGTTACCAATGATAGAAATAGGGAAAACTGTAAGGGAGCTAATTTTGAAAGGAAGAGATGATCATTTTATTTAGGTATGATCAATTTGAGTTGATATTTCAACATGCCTCTACTTACTGTAGAAAGTGGTATAATATGAAGGTGGACTTACCCCAAAAAATTGGAAAATGAGGATCATCTGCTTTTTTGATGTGAGAGGGATTATGCACTCAAAATTTGTTCCTCAGGTCAAACAGTCGACCAAAGTTTTTATCTGGAAGTTTTGAGGAGGTTCTGTCACAATTTGTAGAAGAAACATCCCGAGTTGTGGCAAACAGGTGACTGGTTCTTCCACCATGACAACGCACCTGCCCACTCTGCCTGCAGTGAGTGTTCATCAATTTGTGACCAAACCAGCTTGATCCCTGTGACCCATTTTACCTGAGCTCCCCCTGAGTGACATTTGTTTTTCCTGGATGAAAAAAGTTCTCACGGGAAATGTTTTGCTGATATGGAAGAGGTGAAACAAAAAACAGTAGAAGCACTAAGAGGCATCACCATCAGTGAGTTCAGAAACTGTTTTGAGTAGTGGAAAAAGCATCTTGATAGGTTTATTATATCAAATGGAGAGTACTTTGAAGTTTAAACATATAAGAATAAATACACAACTTTTATGAATAAATTCTAGGTTTTTTTGGAGGAGGGGCATTTTCCTCTCATGTAGTGGTTATAGTAGAACCGGACTGCTTAAGCTTAAATCCTGGCTTTGTAGTTACTAACTGTGAATTTACACAAGTCACTTAACTCCTCAAGATTTCAGTTCCTTCATCTGTAAAACATGGCTAATAATAAAGCTTAACAGAGAAATGGTTAAAATCGAGAATAGATAGTATTTTTAAGAGGGAAACTATAGAACACACGGAGTAGAGTAGATAAAGGATCAACAATTGATTTATATCTACATTTTGGAATGTAGGAATAAGTGGAGTCAATGACGGAGAAAGAGAAGAAATAGTTTAGAAAATAGGAGAAATAAAACAAAATGTTACAGAAATCAAGGGAAGTAAATATTGTAAGAAAGAAATCCTTAGAAGTATTAATTGCTATAGATAAGAGAATAGGAACTAATAAAAGGCCTTTTTATTTGAGGACTAGAAGAGAGTATTTTCAGTACAGTGAGAGGTAAAAGTTGTGTTACAGTGATTTAAAGTTGAGTAGTGAGGAGATGGAGTGGAGTTAACATGACGTGCACATTTAACTGCAGCTCAACTACATGAACTCGTAATGAAACAGGTATGTACCATAGACTTTCCATTAACTGGAACTCAAGCAACCAGCTCTCAAGCAACAGGCAGTTTCCGGTTAACAGAGTCTTCACATTTATCCAGCATGTACCAATCCCCATAGGTGCCGGAAAACTGAGCATCTACTGTATTTTTCCCATGGTACTCTATTGTGTACATTACTGTCTTCTGTACTGTATTACACATTTGTACATGGTACTGAACAAGGTTGTATATAAAAAATTGTGCCTAACACCTTTGAACAATTTAAAGGCTTTTTGAAGGTAATTTGACTATATTGATTTTGGCTATATTTTATTTTCATGTTGTAGTGTGACTTTAGAACCTAACCCCTATATTAAATGTAGCTCCACTGTGGTAAATATGGACTACACAGGTATAGACTGCTCTGTACTGGGTGTAATTTTACATGTGTACTGTCAGAGAGTAGTGGAAAAGATTTTTGCCTGGGGAGAAGTGGTCATCTCCTGGTCTATTTTGGTTCTTTCTTGCAACCAGTAACATATGATGGAAGAAATTGTTTACCTTCTGTTCTCCAGCTTTTTGTTTGTAAATTCTGAAGCCTGTCAACTTAGTACATAGGAAAAAATGATAAAATATTTGACCTTCTGATAAGAAATCTATGATTTGCCTTTTAGGTAATAAAGCTGTTTCCTGTATCTTTGGCTATATTATTAAAATAGAGCAGAGAGCTTGCCTATTCTAAAGTTCTTGCTGAGCAAAACACTGAACCCCCTTTTGGAAAGCAACTATGAGATAGTAAGTTCAGTTACCTTAAATTTAAAAACAAGAAATACATGTTAGAAAGTTTGGAAAATAGAAGTATAAAAAAATCACTAATTTTTTCATTCAGAGATCACTTAAATTTTATATTTTCTCCTAGTCTTTTGAAAATACATATTTAAAATTATTTTAACAGAATTGAGATTATTTTTTTATATATAGCTTTATAGTCCTGTTTTTTTAATGTTATATAATAAATGCTTCCCCAAGTTATGAAATACCTTTTATTAGCTTTTTTTGGTATTGTATCTCATTTGATAATACCCCCATGCCATATATAATAGATAACCTAATTTGGAATTTTTTTTATGTTGATTTTATATTATCCGTTATGGAAGGACTTTAAGGTTTTGACAGTGTGTCATTTCTTGTACTATAAAAGAGAAAACTAAAGTTTTCACTTTTGACAAAAATATTTAAAATGATTTTCAAATAAATTCTTATTTTTTTAATAAAGAAGTCAGGGAAAACATTCTTGATATGGTGCTTAGAGCTTTGAAAAGCATATGAATAACATGTTGATAAATCATTAAGCTCTAATATCCCAATAATTCATTATCAATTTATCTCTTTTGGTTATTGCTGCTGCTATTGTCATCTTGGGAAAGTAATTTAAATCCTTTGGATCTCAGTTTTCCCATTTATAAAATGAGAGTAAGTTAGGTAATTTCTAAAGCCTCCTTTGGCATTTCCGGTTTTATTTATCCTAAAATTATTTTCTTCTTTCATATCATGTTTATTTACTGATATGTTTTCACTTACCTTATTGCTCAACTCAGTTGTCCTTCAATATGTATATGTTTTAATAGAATTTATTTTAGAGCAGTTTATATTCATAGGAAAATTGAATGAAAGATACAAAAAGTTTTCATATGCTCCTTTCTCCCCACCAGGCATTTGTAACAATTGATGAACCTGCATTGATTGGCCCATCATTGTCACCCAGAGTCTGTAGCTTACGTTAGTGCTCACTCTTGGTGGTGTACATTACATGAGTTTTGAGAAATGTCTAATGACTTGTATCCACCATTATTGTACTATACAGAACAGTTTCTTGGCCGTAAAAATTCTCTGTGCTCTGCCTGTTTATCTCTCCATCCCTAATAATCCCCAGCAACCACTAATCTTTTTACTATCTCATAATCTAGACTTTTCCAGAACGTCATATCATTGAAATCATGCAGTATGTATGCAGCCTCTTCAGATTTGCTTCTTTCACTTACTAATATGTACTTAAAGTTCCTCTGTATCTTTTATGGCTTGATAGCTCATTCCTTTTTAGTGCTGAATAATAATCTAGTGTCTGGATGTACCAGTTTATTCATTCACCTACTAAAGGACTTCTTTGTTGCTTTCGAGTTTTGGCAATTATAAATAAAGCTGCTATAAACACCCATGTGCAAGATTTGTGTGTGTGTGTGTGTGTGTGTGAACATAAGTTTTCAACTCATTTTGAGTAAACCTTTAGTATGTATTTCATTTGGTAATCTTTAAAAATATTTTGGTCTCAAGAAAGCTAGAAAAATGATAATTCCCAAAGCCTGAATCAATAAAATATGCAATAGGAGGCCTTACTTTACAAGTGAGTTTGCAAAACGTTAGTGAATTTTATAATTAAAGGATGGAGGGTTCCTTTCTGACATTTTGCCCTGGGGCAAAGATTTGAATCTTAGTTGATGAGCAACTAATAAACCTAAATGACTTCTTTCATAATCTTGAAAGAAAGGATGAAGAGATGATTATGTTAGCTCTGCTATGTTGATTTGAAAATGATATGATGATAACTGCCCTCTAGATACTGGATTTTTGCAAGTGACATTAAATGAATATAAAAAGACAGCAATTTTGAACTATATTCCAGCCATTGGCTGTAAGTGAAACTGACTGATCAGATGCCAGCCCCCTCTGTCTCTTGTTTTTCATTTTCCACATTTACGCCCTTCTTCTCTCTCCCTTTTTTTGGTAGAATATAAATAAAATACATTTGAATAATGTGTAAATTAGGAGCACAATATGAATTAGAGGATCTGATTTTCATCACATCTAGTTTTTTAAGTATTTGATTGTTTTTAAATAGTTTATTCAATTAAAAATATTTCATATTAACTCATTGAAATATTTTTAATTTAACATTGTTTCTGTGTGCTAGGGATATATATTTTAGCTATGTTTCAAGAGAATCTATAAATGTAATATATAAGAATTTGATTTGCATTTCCTTATTAGCTAATGAAGTTGAGCATTTTTTTCATATATCTGTTGGTCATTTTTATGTCTTCTTGGATGAAGTGTCTGTTAGGTCCTCTGCCCATTTTTTAATAGTTTAGTGGTTACCTGAGGTTAAGAGAGAAGGGGTGGGAGAGGAGAGAGGGCGAGTCAAATATATGGTGATGGAAAGAGAACTGACTCTGCGTGGTTAACGCAATTTAACACATAGACAATGCACTGTAGGATTGCACACTAGGAATCTACATAATTTTTACTGACCAATGTCACCCCAATAAATTAAAATAAAAAAAGAATTTGATAATCTTTCAGTTGAATATTGACATTTGATAGAATTTGGTTTTTACCCCTGAAATTATCCTTTAAAAACAAATTATATTTAATTGATCATGAGTAATGATGTATAAGTACTCTTGGTATTATTTCAGCATTCTCTGTAACTCATATAAAATCTTAAGAATCCTTCTTGTAGATCCTGGTTACCTATATAAAAGTAGGTTTCTATCGAAATATCCTTCATTTAAAAATTTTTTTTAATGAAAATTGTTTATATTTTAATAGAACTTGTTTAACAGAAAGATTTAAAATAGCTTAGAATGAGTTGTTGGCTTATCAATGAATACTAGATTGACAGAGGTTATCAAGGTGTTGATGTCCCCCACAATTACAGGTATTGACTTTTTCACATCCAAATCATTTAATGTTAATATGTAAAGCTTGGCTTACTGCTATGTATAAGAACACTATTTTTTATGTTGATTAGATTATTGCAGAAATAGTTTTTCAAATATGTTGATCTTTAGAAAGACCAAATTTAATTTTAAAAAATAACTTTATTACTGCTTTTGGTCATCTTAACAATTCTCTGAGGTAAGGAGATTGGACATCTGTTGCCCCATATTATACATGATATTGAGATAGAGTGATTTGTTGAAGATCACATCAAGGTAAGTTGTAGAACTGAGATTAGAATGGACCTTCTGATTCAGTTTAGTGCTTTTTTTTCTGTTATGGTACCAAACAGTCTTTCACAGTATTTTACTGTATAGTCCGTGATAACCGTTTTGTTTCATTGCCTACTACTACTAACAGAAGATAAAAATGAACCCTTATGGAAGTTCAAACTAATATGACCAGAAGACTCACTTTGGGGGGACAGGGGATGGTACTTAGTTTTTGATGGTCTAGTCCTAATGGAGAAGCAGATATTTAGCTATAAATAAATTATACAATGCTGATCAACTTTTGTCTTTTAGCTGGAACAGTGAAGCAGTAGCACTGGATAAATGTAAATGAGAAAAGCTAATGAGAGATTCAGGGCTAAAACATTAGATTTCTTCATGTGGTCCTACTGTGTAGTATTGCATTCAATAAGGGATTCTTCTGTACTTTCTGTTACAGATGCTGAAAATTTCTTCTAAAGAGAAATATCCCTTATTTACTTTTGTAAATGGTCATTCCAGAGACTATGATTTTACATCTACTACAACCAATGAAGAAGACCTTTTCTCAGAGGATGAAAAGAAAAGATTACAAAGATTTAGCACAGAAGAGTTTGTCTTGCTTTAAAATATAAGCACATTTGTGCTTGATGAGAAGAACTTGAAGTGGGAAAAATGAAAAGAAACAAGTACACTTGAAACTGGTTTATTTTCACAAATATCTTAATTTTATATGTTCTTTAAAAAAAAGAACATTTGCAAATATACAAGTTGTAAAGATATTTTTCTGAAAGAGAAATGATTTAAGGAATCTTGATTTCTAATAAATAACAAGTGATTTTGGTTTCATTCCTAATTCACTGAGATATCTAATGATAACTCTACCTTACCTGCCAGCCTTCTCAGTCTTCAAACTCTTCCACATGATGCCACTAGTCTCATGAAGGTTTTGTGATAGAGACTTCAAAATTGGGGTCACCAGATAGTCGCAGAAGCTTCAGTTTATACTAATAACCAGAATACCAGAGAATGAATCTTCCATGCTGCTTAGCCTCCTTATATTAATGCCACCAAAAGATACTTTTGGATGTATCTTGATATATTAAATAGTAATTGTTAGCTGTGATACGCATACAATTATATAAGCAGAATTGTGAGTTTAGGTAATGATTAGCATTGTGATTTTATAATGGCTCCTCATTTTTCTTGCTATTGAGCCTTCTTTGAGGAGTGAATTGTTTTTTTCCTACAAATTTAAAGATTGTGTTGTTAATAATAGCTGATCCAATCAGCTCAGATAAAGGCACTATTAAAATATGATAGGAATGGTGTTTGTTTTCTATTTCAAAAGTAAAATTTTATGAGAATTCTATTTACTGTACAGTTTTTAGATCTAAAGATAAGTACCAAGAAAGATATCAATAGATACTCCTCTATGTGATTTTTTTTTCTTACTTGTATAAATCGCTGTAGTGGTGTTTAGAAGCTGAGGCTATCAGTAAGGTGATCTGCCTTAAGTGTATTATGTGTTATTGAAAGGCAAATTTGTAATATAAAGTACAAGAGTTATTGTATTATTAAGCCAGGGTTATAAAAGAAATACTTTAATAAACATGTGAGAACATAAAATGCCTGTGTTTTGGTTTTAATGGTATTATTTTAATCTTTTCATTTGAAAAATCGTTGGCTCAAATGAATTCTGTTTATTTATAATGAAGGCAAATAATATTGCTCTGAAAGCAAAATACTCACTTATTTTATGGAGCTTCCATCTTTCAGTGTGGAAAGGTGACTATCAAAGACATAACATTGTGCATCATTTAAAGTCATTGATCTCTTCCATCAGAAAGCCTATTTATTAGGTCTAGAGTTGCATGCAGAATGGAAACAGAGAGTGGGCAGATTGGTTTAGTATGCCTGATGAGAGAAATCAGGTTTGGCATTTCCTAGTGAGGATAGTTTATTAAATTGAGATAAATACTCTGAAATCTAAAATTTTCCTATGTCCTAGAGAAGATCTGGACAAATTAAGTCCAGTACTACTTTTCCTAGGAGGTTAAAGCAGTATAGGAACAGGAAGCCAGTGGTATGCCTGGTTTTATGCACTGCAGCCCTCTAAATTATTGCAGTTTGTTGTTCCTACACACGTACAGTATTTGCAGGATTCTACAGCAAGTACATCAAATGAGATTACCCATACCTCCAAATGAATCAGGACTAATTTTAAGTGTTCTCTTCTTAGCATATTTGGGGATCATATTTATATAGAATATTGGAATGAGACAAAATTTCACCTGAACAAAGTTGAGCTGAGAGGAGGGAAAAACTCTCTTTACAATAAATGATACTAGAACTACTTAGAATACTGTAAAGACAAATAAATCTCAGTACAATCATCCCCATGACTGAGAATAAACACTGAGAATCAGAAATTATCAGCAAAATTATTTAATAATATGTATGAACAAATGCATGCATTCATGAAAATTGAGGGATTGGCTGATGGATTTATCTTACTCAACTTCAGCTGAGGACCAGACAAAAGAGTTGTGATAATCTTTTATTGGAAAGGCAGCAACACAACAACATCATTATAATTAGAAGAGAGGTACTGTATACTCTGGTTTCAGACTTTGTTTTGAACACAGATTTCATTTCAAGTTCTGACAGCCAGTACACTCAGTCAATAAAGCTTATGGGTGATCCCTTTCAGCCTGGGATAAAGGAAAGTAAAAAAGGACACGATTCTAAGATGGGTGTTCTGTTAGAATTATCATAAGAGGATCCTCCCATTGGACATCAATGTTAAGACACTAGATTTTGCCATTAACATTTCAGAAATGAATTTTAAAAGTTCTTGATGTGACTTTTCACGGTGAAGTTTTCTTTCCTCTCTTCTTCATAAGACTTGACACTTTGAATTCCCTTTTGTCAGTTTATTAACCACCAGCACGCAATCCTGAGAGTCATCATTTGCTAAATGAGTGATTGAAAAGATCCTTTGTAGTAGAAGTATATCCAAAAGAATTTCCCTGAGGTATCTATTTTTCTGTTTTTACATTAAACTAATCCCATTAAATCTGTATTAGTGACAAGAAAACTTAAGTAAATAAAAAATTTTAGGTCACTTTTATATTGTTAACCTTAGGATTTAACATTGTCCAAGGACAAACATCTGAAAGTATATACGTTAATTCTATCTTATTTTTAGAAGAATTAAAGGAACAAAACAGCAAAAATGACTTTGTATAATCTATCCAATTTTAGGTCAGAAATCTATCATTTTCGAGATCTATTGCATGCCAGAAAGCACTGGATTTCTGGTCAGACCATACTAATCCAGTTTTTTCCCCTTTATCTGCTAATTTCTTTGCTACTAAAAAAAAGTTTCAATTTCATGGTTTATCACAGAGCACCTTCATAGCTTGCATTTTATTCCTAAGTCTTTGTGGCTGTACATGAGTTCTGACAATTAAGTTCACGAACTCGCCACCGTGTGCTTATGTTAGCAGCACTGTACAAACAACTCAGTAAAGTTTCCTAACCATGGAATATCTGTGTCTCACAGCTGTGTTCTTGACATGTGGTGGTGTCTAGCTAAGTCACACTTATTATTATTGTGTGCCATTGAGAGAATGTCGGAGCTTGAATTAGAGCAATGAACAAAAATTAAATTTCATGTTAAACTTGGCAAGAGTGAAAGTGAAATCAGGGATGTGTTAGTCCAAGTTTATGGGGTTAATGCCATGAAGGCAACAGTGTACAAACGGATTAAATGTTTTTCTAAGGGGAGATAAAGTGTCACTGATGAAGAGAGGTCAAGGTGACTAGTAACAAGCAGAACTGATGAAAACATTGCAAAAATTTGTCAAATTATGCATCAAAATTGTCAGCTGACTGAGAAGCATGGCAGAACAAATAAACATTGATAAAGAAGCAGGAAAATATTAGCTGAAAATCTTGGTATGAGAAAGATGTGTGCAAAAATGGTCCCGGAGGAGCTCATGGATGAACAAAAGCAAATGAGAGTCCCAGTTTGCCAAGACCTTTTGTAGGGGCAAGAAGACGCTTCTGGCCATGTTATCATGGCTGATGAAACAGCTGTACCAATACAACCCTGAAACAAAGCATCAAAGTGCACAATGGAAGTCAGCCAATCCTCCACAACTAAAAATCTTCCACCAGTCCAAATTAAGTCAAAATGATGTTGCTAACCTTTTTAAATATCAGAGGGATTGTTAATTATGAATTTGTACCAACTGGACAGTCAACCAAATTTACTATTTGGAAGTGCCGAAAAGGCCATATGAAAAAGTTAGACAAAAACAACCTAGACTTTTCACCAACAACTCATGGCTCTTGCATCACAACAATGTACCAGCTCACTTGGTACTGTCTATGAGGGAGTTTTTAGGTAGTACACAAAAATGTCACCCCTAGTGACTTTTTTCTTTACCAGAAGATAAAGGAAATATTGAAAGGAAGACATTTTGATGACATTTGGAACATCAATGGCAATACAACAATAGCTCTGATGGCCATTCCAGAAAAAGAGTTCCAAAATTGCTTTGAAGGGTGTTCTAGGGACTGGTGTTGGCGCATAGCTTCCCAAGGGATTACTTTGAAGGTGACCATAGTGACATTCAGCAATGAGGTATGTAGCACTTTTTCTAGGATGAGTTTTCGAACTTAATTGTGAGACCTTGTGTTCATATACAAGCATAAAAACATTATGAAGGATTTTCCCAAAAGAGGAAACCAGAGAAAGAAAAGATAATGAAAAAACACTTTAAAATATTAAATAATGATAGGAATTTCTATTGAAACATACATAAGGAGGAAACAGAATTTAAAATAATAGTCAAATAGAAGCAAGATACCCAGACTATATTGATAGTGGCAATTTCTTGGAAAGGATAAGAGATTATTATTTTCTATAAAAAGAGCAAATGTCTTTTTAAAAATTTTTGGAGAATTTTTTCATGTGATATTTATTATAGTCTCAGTGTTGTCAGTCAACCGCAATTCAATAGTACTATATTTAATTGAGCTTTTAGACCAAATATCTTGAGATACTGGATTGGAAACATGAAACATCAGACCAGGAAAAATTGAAAACATCCTAATGATTCTAATACATAAATTTTATATCACTTTGTAGTTTGAATGTTAAGTCATTTTAGAAATCTTAAGCATTTTTGTGTGGTTTTCATGGTTACATAAAGACTTTCTTCTTGCCTATAAACTTTGAAAAATATTGTATTTAGAGTCAGTATTGCAGACACAGTTTTGAATTAGTATTTTCCTCTCTTTTCTTTTTACAGTCCTTCTTGACAATTGGTGGCAAGCAATGGTCCAAAACATTCACAACTACAGTTATAAAATTTCACTTACTCTCTCACTATAAAAAAAATATGTTAAAAGTGGAGACTACATGTTTGTTATTAATATTAGGTAGAACATTACAGAGCCACCCTCTAGCCAATTCCTCCAGAAATTTAGAAACTCAGCCTTCTCCTGTTTTAAGTCACCAGTCAAAGATACTGGATGTCATCTAAGAGTGAATCAAAAAAATTCTACAGAGAATTATTTTTCATGTAAATTATTGAACATTGATAATTGTAAATATAATACTACATTTATATTTTATATTAAGATAATTGGGAATTCAAAGAAGTCATTTTTTAAGCAGGAACTATGGTAAACAAAGAAAAGTTAGAAATTCAATAGGAGTCTGGTAACAAAAGGATGAGAATTAGTGAGCAAGTTTTGAGTGTGTCTAGGCAAATACACCATAGTAAACTGACACAGATTAAAATATGTAAATTAAAGGCTTACAGGCTGGGTTGATATAAAATTTGACATAGGCCTTGGAAGACATTGAATACTGAATCTAGAAACTGGGTATGGGGCTGCCATGGTACACAACTCCAGGGGCATTACTTTTAGTGTGTGTTATGTGAATGTCAGTCCCTGGAGCTGTGCAATATGGCATCCATATAGCTAATATTTACATACTACTTGCTATTTACCTAACACTATTCTGATCAATTCACTTGTATTAAATTGTAGCTAATGAATCTGAGACGAGGAATTGGATCTGGGATTAAGGACAGTTTAAAAAGTCCTGGGACTTGGATGATCCATAATAAAAAAAGTCAGGAAAGACCATGGTCAGGACTCTAATTAGTAATCAGAGGGTTTTAATGGAGATTTTATATATATATGTATATGGGTATGAGTGTGTGTGTGTGTGTGTGTATGTGTGTATGTAAATTAATTCCAAAATGTTTTAAGTAGATATCACAGAAAACAACCCACCCCACATTTCTGCCACTTCAACATAATTATTTTTCACTTGTCTATATTCCCTTCTATTTTGTGTTTATGTTCACATTAACTCTAAGCATGTTTAATAGGTTGAATTTTGATTCTGGTTTTTAAAATTTCACTGTATCCTATTTGATGGAGAAGGCCACCACTTACTCCATCTTTCATATTTTGATTTGTATATTAACATTGTCTTAAGCCTCTGACTTACACAATAGTCTTTTCTGTGTCTTATGACTGGTTCCTAAACCTGACCCACTGTGCTCGGTCAGTTTGGTGGCTACCAGCTCATGTCTCTACTATAGAGACACACATTTTTGTACATAATATGTTCCTCTAAAGACTTAAAACAGTTGAATGTGAAGGAACTGAACCATACACATTTTCAAACAATGTTTTAAGGAAGGTTCTGTCCCAGAGAGTATAAAATACTATAAAATATTAAAAACATCATAAAATTATTTTTAGTTATATAGACTTGACATGATCTTGCATGATATAGTGCTAGTATTTCCTTGAGGTCTTTATTTTTATTTTTTTTATAGTCAAACATAAATTGATTGACTTAAAGTCTAGTGAGCATTCCTTTGAGGCTAATGATTGTTTTATCTATATGCTAATTATCTTAAATTCATGAGACCCACATTTCTCCCATCCAAGTACTAACCAGGCCCAACCCTGCTTAGCTTCCAAGATCAGACGAGATTGGGCGAGTTCAGGGTGGTATGGCTGTAGACAAGAGGCCCACATTTGTTACCTTGAGTTATAGGACTTTTATTTTTCCTTTTTCCTATCATGTTTACAAAATAAGGGGAGATGAAATATAAAATACAATATAGTATAAGCTGCTATACAAAGATTGTGATATTGACAGATAGGCAGTATCATCTCAGAACTCAAAGTGCTTCTTTGTCAGTTGATGCACAAAAGCCCCCAACTTATAATAATTTTGGTGATTTAGAGGTATCAGATTACACATGAAATCTAATGTCTTTTTTTATTATTTCTATCCTAGTAGTTATGAAGTGGTATCTTGTGTTTTTTTTTTAAGTAACAACATTATTGTAATTCACTCTTTTAAACTGTACAGTTCAGTGGTTTTTAATATATTCACGGAGTTGTGCAATGATCACCAATATCAAATTCCAGAATATTTTCATTACTCAAAAAAGAAAGCCAACCTTGTACCTATTAATTAATCTACTTTCTGTTTGCATGGATTTCCCTATTCCAGATATTTCACATACATAGAATCATACAATGTGTGGCCTTTTTATTTTCAAGAGTTTTAGCATATATAAGGACTTTATTCTTTTTTTGTGTCTGAATAATATTCCATTATATGGGTATACCACATTTTGTTTATTCATCAGTTAATGGACATTTATTTGGGTTGCTCCCATGTTTTGCCTATGATGAATAATTCTGTAATGAACATTCGTGTACATGGTTATGTGGGAATATTTGTTTTCATTGCTCCTATGTATAGGCTTAGATGTGGAATTGCTGGTCATATGGTAGCTCTATGTTTAGTTATTTAAGGAACTGCCTAACTGTTTTCCGTAGTGCAAAGTGGTTGTACCATTTTGCAATCCCACCAGCAATGTTATGAGGTTTCCAATTTTTCTGCTTCCTCACCAACCCTTATTAATTGTTTTTTATTTTAACCATCTATTGTGTGTAAAGTGCTACCTTATTGTTGCTTTGATTTGCATTTTCCTAGTGACTAATGATGTTGAACATCTTTTCATGTGCTTGTTGGCTATTTGTATATCTTCTTTGGAGAAATGTGTATTCAAATTCTTTGCTCATTTTAAATTGGGTTATTTATGTTAGTGAGTTGTATATTTGAGATACAAGTCCTTTATCAGTATATAATTTACAAACATTTTCTCCCATTCTGTGGTTTGCTTTTTACTTTCTTGATGGTGTCCTTTGAAACACAAATGGTTTTAATTTTGATATATTTCAATTTATCAATTTCTTATTTTTCCTTTGGTTGCTTGTGCTTTTGGTGTCGTTTTAGGAAACCATTGCTTAATCCGTGGTCTCAAAGATTTATACCTATACTTCTAACAGTTTTATAGATTTAGCTCTTATATTTAGGTTGTTTTTAATCCATTTTGATTTGAATTTTTGACTTTTTATGAAAATTTATTTGAATAAACAGAAGATACTCAAGGAAGCATGATCTCAACAGACTGAGGAAAATGCTTCCTTGGATTTTTTGCATATGGTGTAAGATAGGTGTCCAAATTCCCCTTTTTTGCATGTGGATATCTAGTTGTCACAGCACTATTTGTTGAAAAGACTATTCTTTCTCCATTGAATGGTTTTGGCATTCTTGTGAAAAATGAATTGACCATAAATGTAAGGCTTTATTTCTAGATTCCCAATTCTACTCTACTTATCTATATGTCTACCCTTATGTCAGTACCACACTAACTTGATTAGTTTTGTAGTAAATTTTGAAATTGGGAAGAGTGAGTCATTAAACTTCGTTCTTTTTCAAGATAATTTTGGCAATTCTGAATCTCTTGTATTTTCTTATGCATTTTAGGATCAGCTTGTTGATTTCTGCAAAATTTTTCTTCATTTTTGTCAGTCTTCATTTTTAAAGCATTAAGTGTTACTGAATTTTAATGAATTTTCATATAGTGTAAAATACATGTTTGGAAAGGAATAAAACATGCAAAATGTAAGCTGTATAGTTATGGTCATATTCTATAAGAACATTCTGTAAGATTATATCATAGCATCAGCCGGGATAAGTGCTTTGAAAGTAAGATTTTACATATTCATTCAATGCTACTAGTTTGGAAAAAATCATGAATTTTTATATTTAGAGAAAAATAAATACTTCTCTGTCAAATTCCAGTGTTACACAGTGGAGATGGCATTAATGATCTGGATAAACTGTGAAGTCAGACTGGCTCTGCTCAAAAGTGACTTTAGCACTTACTAGCTACATGGCCTTGAACAAGTCATTTAAATCCATCTATAAAATATGGACCATTGTAACGATCACATTGGGACATTATGAGGATTAACTGAGGAATCTCATTGGACAGGCAGAAACACTTAGAAAAACGCCTGACACATACTGAGTACTCTGTAAGTGTTAGCCTTTAAAACTGTTGTTAATATTTCATTCATCTCTGTCTTAAAATTTGAAAAGGTTTTAAGAGTATGTTTGCTTTTTTTTTGAACTGACATTGGAGAACAAGAATAAGAATGAAAAAACCTCCCAACCCTTCTTAATTCCATTCCCGTATTGAATGTCTGTAAGACTTTATAGCAGGGGTGTCCAACCTTTTGGCTTCCCTGGGCCACATTGGAAGAAGAAGAATTGTCTTGGGCCACACATAAAATACGCTAACACTAACGATAGCTGATGAACTAAAAAAAGTTGCAAAAAAAAATCGCATAACGTTTTAAGAAAATTAACCAATTTGTGTTGGGCTGCATTCCAAGCCGCGGGGTGCGGGTAGGACAAGTTTGCTTATAGAATATGCTGAGATAAAAACTGACACTTCTGTCAGGGAACTTAGAAATTTACTTAAGGGTGGGGAAAATACACAAAATACCTGCTACACTTGGTAGGGGAAGAGAAAACTTATACTAGAAGTTCTCCAAAATAAAATTATATATTTGGTTTCAAAAGAGAGCACCTATCTTGCTATGGGGATTGGGGTTGTTACTCTTCATGGAAGGTGTGGCATTTGAAATGATTCCCAAAAGTCTGGTATAATTTATATACAATCAAGGAAGAGGTAAGTATTTGGGTTAATAGGAAGGAAAGAGCACAAAGACCCGGAGACAGGGTCCATGCACATGTTTTCTAAGTGCAAGTGGGGTCTGGGTGGAAGGCAGTCCCTGTCCACTGCATTCGATGTGCATGTGGCTGGTTTGGGCTGCTCCGACTAGGGACCACTGCTGCACTTCGTAAGGGGATGATGATAAACATCTTGTCATAATGCAGATAGAAGAATGAGTGATCAAGATGAAACATACGCTGTTTATTACTGAGGGCCTTGCGTGTCAGGCTGAAATTTATACTTACGTAAGTAGGTGCCTGGGAGAGAGACTCAGGAGGAAGGATGCTATGAAGGAACAAACAAAGGGTATAGAAGAAGAACTGGGATTTAGTTCTAACATTTTTAAAATATGAAGGTTTAAAATTGGAAGATGATTTCTCAAACCCTACCCCTAGAGTCTGATTTACCTAGGTAAACATCTATAGAGTCTATGGATGAACTTAGTAAATTTAGATGAGACTGAGTAACAGTAGGTCATTTAATCCAGAGGTTTCTTAACCTGGTGAACCCGTGAATGGAATTCAAGGGTCCATGAACTTGGATGTGAAAAAAAATCACAACTGTTTTTCACTGACATCCAACAGAAACATAGCATTTTCTTTCACTAAGTATGTAGGCAACAAAGTATAATAGTATCAGCAGTACCTACTATTTTGACACTAGAAATCATATTATTTTCACATCATAGTTAATGCAATTATCTTGAAATATTTACACTTTTGAAATTATAAATAGAACTTGCTGCTAGGACTTATTAAAGTGTTCATAAGCAAATATATTTACTATATATCACAAATATAAATAATACTTTAATAACTTCCCTTTGTAACCATATGCATTTCATTTACATTTAAAAATATTTTAATGAGAATGGGTCCACAGGCTTTACAGACTACCAAAGGATTTCAAGTGGGGAAATGGGAGAAATAGAATGATCGAAGATTGTGAGAATGATGGGCAAGGCCAAAGTTCAGGCTGAAAAGAGGAGGTGGAACATTTTGAGTGTCGGAAGTAGATGGTACAAGCATAAGTAGGAGAGGTCTGAAAGGACAGAGCCAGCACCTGCATGTGGAAATGCAAAGCTACCCCAATGGAAGGAGGAGTCTCTTTGCTAGTTCAGTTTAGGAAGGAATTAGGATTGTCAGGAAAAATAAAAGTTTGAGTCAATGTGAAAAGATAGAGGATTAGTGACTGCAATGATGATACCACTGCCATTTATTGGGCACATGCTAAGTATTTAATACATATTTATTATTTAGTTTAATTTCAGAAAAATCCTGGAAAAATAGATATTTTTATTATCTCCATTTAACAGATGAAGAAACCGAGGCTCAATTACCGTAAGGTAACTTGTGGAGTTAGCACAGCTGATGATTTGCAGATCCAGGGTTTAAACCTCTCATGATTCCAGAGCCTGTTCTAGTCTTTCCTGACTCACATTTAGAGGTTCCAAACGTGCCAGCGAAAACAGCACTGAGCACACAGGGCAGCTGGAAGCAGGGTGACTGTGGAAGGGAAGTCTCTGACCTAACGTGGCCGGAATTTTGGAAAACCAGGCTTAAAGACGCAGGCAGTTTGGTTAGTAGACTAGAGAGGTTGAAGAAGAGATGGCACTTAACAGATTTACTAACAGTTTACTGACATCGATAATCAGGAACTGCTAGCTAGATGGGGAGATTATGGAAGATGCTCCTTTTCTCGCTTCCCTTTGCGTAGTACATCCTGCCCGTGCTGAGGGGAAGAGTCTGATCTGAGTAGCCTCATGAGGCGACATTTTGAGCCCTCTCTTCCTTGCCTGGCCTTCAGACCCCAATTTTCGAGAGACCGCGATTGAGAAAGACCTTTTGTTGCTGTACAATAGTGGGGAAACTCCCAGTGCTGTAAACAGGCTGAGGACTTTGCAAAATATAGCAAGTTCATGTCTGCTAATATGTTAAGTTATTTGGCCTCCCTAGTTTAAGTAGCAATTTGTTGTTTTCATGCTAATACAAATTCTTGTATTAATAGGAGCATGGCCCTGGGTTTCTTCATCCGCCTGGGAAAAAATTGCTTGTTTGATGGTAAACAAAGAACAGAAGAATTGATTCACTGTCCTCGTTTTTTTAAAAAAAGATGGTATGAAGCAATAGTGGAATAATTTTAATTGTAACCCTCTAACACTTGCAATCAGTAAGATCATTTGTGTTCTGTTTTTGGAAATAGAGTATTAAAGAGTACATAGTGCATTAGAAATGTAAAACATGACCACATGTTCTCAGGATTTTGTCAGTGTTACATGAAAGAGCACTTGTGTTGGGGTGCTCAGCTCTGAGGGTATTCTCTGTTCAGTGTGTATTTACAGAGATGTATGAATATTTGATTAATGAGTCATGGTCTCTGGAGAAATTTAATAACTGTATTGCTGTACAAAGCCAGGCCCTTAACTGTTAACACAGCTGCCAATAGTGTCATTGACACTGCAGGCCTTTCTGAATCTAATAGATTCTACGGAGTAAATTCCTTGGCCAAAAAGGGATCTGTGAGAGACATTATTCAATTATATGTTTTGAACTTTACTCAATCTACAGGCTCTGATTCGTCAAGATTTTTCCAACGAAAACAAGCAGTACTACAGAACCTTAAAAAGGACCTTTTAAAAAGGATTACTTTCCCCAAAAATTAGTTGAAAAATTATTGATAAATAAAAAGCCGTTGCTTATCCCCTTCAAGATTTTCTATTAGGGATTCAGTAATAATTTTTGTCTTGCTTATCATATAAGAAATATCCACGAGAAGTAGAACTATGAGATACATTTGTGATTTAGATATAGATCTCACATCAATTTGAATGCCATAATTATATATGCTTATATAACAATATATATAATAATGCCATTGTTAAATATAATTTAATGCTTCTTTAGGAATTAGTTGAAAGGTAATTTATCCCTTCATCTATTTTTTTGTTTGTTTTTAATATCTATGGAAAAATCAATTCTAACTTTCAAAGTTAGATAGGTATTTTAGTAATGTTACCTCACTTAACTGCTTGAGGAACAGGGAGAAATGTCAAAAAAAAGATAAATTTAGTGCAGGAGCTTTTGCTGCAAGCTGTAACTGCAGGTTAGAATTATCCATGCTATGCAGAATTTCCTGCAACACTTCTCCTTAGGGCCACAATGCATTACAGCAGACGTATAATGAAGCTGCTATAAAATCTCTGGTAATTAAGGGGGATTTGACAGTAATTGCAACAGTGAATCAACTTAATTATTACCTGCTTCAAAGAGAGCTAACCTGATGTTATAATCTAACCTTTTCTACTTTTAAAATGGGAGATTAAACAAGTATATGTAACATTTAAGAATTAAATCTGTTGAGATAGAATTGTATTAATATACATCTTATGCACATGTACATATCAACTTCTCAAGAAGAATTAGGATTAGGCTCACCGTGATCCATTCCAGTTATTTGATATGCTCTGGAATCTGATGCAAATCAGCTTCTCCTCAAGCCACAGACAGACCTTGACTGTGGCTTACCTGATTTCCACCGCACAAAGAAGGATCCTTTCTTAATGTTAGCATGTAAGGAAAAGAAACATCAGAATTATTATTATTGTTTCCATTTGGATAGACTAGCTCTTAGAATCTTAAAATCTCATCAAAAGCTACAAACAGGTGAAGACTTAGAATCATCTGAGGGCTTTTATATAACTTGGTGTATCTACCCCTGGGTAGAAAGAAGAAGAAGACACCTAAGTTTCAGCCCGAGTCCAATCTGTAGTAATGCTTCTTCTAAACTATTTCCTCCCGTGCCCTATTGCCTGCTATCTTCCTTCTCACAGGGGTGCGGTGGAGTGGGCAAATATGGAAGTATCAGTGTGTTTTGGTATGAGTTCATATCATATACTGTGGTTTATCAGGGACCTAGAACATTTAATGCTGGGTTCCATATTTGTGGTTTGGCAGATTTCCCTAACTCTCTTTTCTGCTTTTAAGTCTCTTACTTCTGTCTTCATTGGCTTTAGCTTTATACATAACCATTTTACGTCTCTGTAATTATAGAAAGATTGGCCTGCAGTGGTTTTGTTTTAGAGTTTGAATCTGTTTCTATGGTTTTGTGTTTGCCATTTGTAGAGACCCAATGAACTGGCTCATTTCATAGATGATTGATTAGGCATAGATTTGGTACCATTTGGGGATGGCATAATCTCAACCAATGTTTGCCACACAAAAAGAATATTCATATGAAAGTGAACCAGAACTGACATTTCATCTGGGGCAGGAAGAACCCTGGTCAAGCTTTGATCATTGATCTTTATAAGATTTCTTCTGGTGTGTTGCAAATTCAGTCTGGATTCTCTGAAGGAAGATTCAAAACACACCTTACATGAGGTGTGATAAAAATAAATACGGTGAATGTTGAAATTAAAAAAACATTTATTACAGTAAAAAACACATTGCCATTAATCCTCCTCAAAATACTCCCCTCTCCCTTCAAACACACGTATCCCATTGTTTTTGCCACTTTCTGGAGCACTTCTGGAAGTCCTCCTTCGTGAGTGCCTTTAGTGGCACTGTTGGGGCTGCTTCAATGTCCTGAACCAATCCAGAAGATTTACCTTTCATGGTCATTTTGACATTGGGGAAGAGCCAGAAGTTGCACAGTGCCAGATGGACGAGGACACACCATAATATTTTTATTTGACAGGAATTTATGTTAATGCATCGACTTACAGGAAAAAACACACCTCCCAACTGTGGCTCACAACCAACTAACTAAACCAAACAAATCGAAACTGGTCACACACTGTTACTGAGGTTGGACGTGCCACTTCCCACATCCAAGGGCCCTGCCTTTCCGTTGGATGGCCCTCGGCAGTAGCTTTCATTGTCCCGTATTTTTCTTTCTATCACACCTCATACGCCTTGTTTTCTGTTGTTGCTTCATACCACTAATCAAATTCTTTCTACAAGAGGCAAATAAGTATGGTCAATAATTGAATGATGATTAGGGAAATTAAGCAATGTGAGTTCTAATTTCAATTTGGTCACTGATGGACCTGGAGCACATTGTCTAGAACCAATTTCTATTTTATTCCTCTACCAGACTGAATTACAGCTACTCCACAGGGATCCCTATAACACAATTCATTTGTTTGTGAGAAAACTTTCACCGAAGCAGAAGCTCACTCACATAGTGGCCTAAGTAACTTCCAAAGGCATTTATTTTGTGATAAGGGATTCTCCTATTCCATGTGAGCCATGGTTGTCTTTCATTCATGCTTGTAACTTTTAATTTACCGGGGATTGGTGATCTACGAGGGTTTACCCCTCTGGTTTTTGTCTTTTCGATGGTTCATTCTTCATTAGTAATGAACAGAGGAGGTTTAAGGCTACAAAACACAAACCAAGTGATTTCTACCTGATAAACAAGGCCATGCAAAGCGTTGAAGCTGTTGGCTAGAGTGATCTTTTACTTCTACAGCTTCTCCATGTACTTGAGATATAGAGGTGAACAAAACAGGCAAGGTTTCTGCTCTCATGAAGCTCACATTTAGTTGCACTCCTGTTGACTGAGTGTTCACTCTTTGAGGGAATTTATATGCATTATCTCATTTTTATGCTGTAAGCAGAAACCTGTGTCTGATGGCGAAGGAACTTGAGACTCAGAGAGATGAATCAAATTGCCCAAGGCTGCCCAGCTGGTATTCTACCCCAGATCAATTTGATACCATCAATGGTTGAAGCCACTGAATTTTGCAGTTGTTCATGGAATTAATGAACCATATTGTTCCTTTCCTAGATATTGTAAGTGAACATTAACTTTGCCATATTTATCATATTGAACATTTATCATATTTTACTATAATAATGTAATGAGGGGGAGAGCCCTAACCTTTTATTTTTGCTGATTTGTTTTTAATTAGACTTATGTGACACATTACTATCCTGTTTCTTACTAAACCTAGAAGTTGGCAAAATTTCATGAAGACTCCCTAAAGTAACAGAAATTTCAGTGCCAGCATGTTCAATGTCAGACATGACACAGGAATTAGTGAGTTTTGAACCTATTACCTTCTGTGCAAAACTTCTCACCCTCTCCCAGTTCTTCTCAGATCTTTTCCACAAGTAAAACATGTACTAACTTCTTATGAACTTTTTGAGGAATGGGTATCTATGCATGGTAAACACAAATTGTCATACATCTTTGTTCTTATAAAATGATGGAGTAAAAAACTTAGGATTGTGCTTTCTGAGTGAAAGTTAATTACACAATCATCTCAATTATTCAGGGGCCGAATATTAGATGAAGGATATATTCATTTCTACCTTTGGCAATAGAGAAGAAATTTTTAGTTGATACTAACATGATCACAACAAAGGATTAAGAGTGAGCTGGCATCACTTGACCAATGACATATGTCTTTGATGGAAAGAGAAGTCACATTAGGTGGTGAACTTATTATACATCAAGTTGACAATGCACTGTAGAATTGTATGCCTGAGACCTATGTAATCCTTGCTAACAGATGTCACCCCAATAAGTCTAACAATAAAAATAAATTTAAAAAAAGACTAGAGTTCTGGAATGGAGTCCTGCCAGACTACCAAGGATGGAGTTCCTGTTATAGAAACTGCCTTTCCTTTGATGTCCACCTTGAGCATTGAAGTAGACTTGGGATACTGAGTGAAACTAAGAGAGAAAATGGAAAATTAATAGCAGAGAGAATCAGTCTGAGCTCCCTTTTAAAAATAATTCGACACACCCCCATTAATATCTTGGCTTTTTGTTTTATTGTTATTGGGTCACTTCTGCAAGAGGCATGGGGAAATTGGTGTTGGTCGCCAGTTGGCATAACTTCAAAAGGAGGGTAGGACATGAGCAAAAAAAGAATGAAGATTTTTATGATAAAAATCTCTGGTTCAGTTATCTGTTGCTGTGCAATGTGTCTTCTGAAAACTTCATGGCTTGACCTAATGAAGCTTTCTTGTTCCTCACGATTCAGTGGGTTGATTGAGTTCAGGTCAGCTATGAGGTTCTTCTGCTCCTCAGGGTGATGATGTAGTCACACAAGCAGCTGCTTTCAGCTGGGAGTTTGCCTGCGGCTGGAGTATCCAAGATGGTCTCTTGTCTTCCAAGACCACTCTCCAGGTGACCTCTCATCATTAGGAAGACTAATCTGAATTTTTTTTGCCACATGGCAGCCAACTCCTAAGAGAGGCAGGAGCTTCCAGGCCTTCTCACAGCTAAGGTTAGGATCTCACACAGTCACTTCCCCTAAATTCTATTGAAGAAAATTCATAAGGCCAGCCCAGATTTCTGGGTAGAAGAAATGGACTCTATTCACTGATGGGAGAAATGCCAAAGAATTTGGGGCCATCTTTAATCTACTACAATCTCAAATTTTTAGAGTCTCAATTTTTGTTTCTCATCTGATTTCCTATCTTCACATCAAATATTGAACAAATGCCAGTATTTCCTTAGCTTATGCAATAACCTATATATTTTTTCTCAGTTTCCCCCAAAGACAAAGAAATTCATAGATTCACGTGACTCAGGAAAATACCAGGATTATAACTTCGTGAAATCCTGTATTTCAGAGATTATAAAAGGATCCTAATGATCTGTCTTAGAGCTAGGGTAGATTTTCCAGCCCTTCTACTTTTTAGGGGTATAAAAACAAGGCGTCAAGTCTCAGGAAATTTAAATTTTGGGATAATAAGAAATATGAACATGTGATAGTGAGCCAGAGAGAATTTTGGCTGAGAATTTAGATGTGTAATTTGGTTCAGCAAGAAGACCCAATCCATTTTCCCTTTGGCTGCTGAATTCTGATTTCTATAATAGAGTCTGAATTTAGAGAATCATCTTCTCTGACCATGTACTCTTCTGCCAGACTACCAGAAAGTGCCAAACAGCCTCTGCAGCGATGGCCAATGTGACATGGAGACACTGTAAAATAGGAATGAGGGATCAAGCTTTGATTTCCTTAAACTTTATATTTTTTAATACTCACAAAGGCACTGCACACAAGCACTCAGGTCTGCTTTTCTGCTGAAAATGCAGTGAGGGCACAGCCAGCGGGGCCCTCTTTCTGAAGCATTTACACAATGGTGGGAATGGCCGTTGCAGAGTGGATTGCCCTGTAAAGACAGCAATGTGATTTTGAATCCCTTTTCCCTGAAGGTACCAGCAGAATCACCAAGAGGCAGCCTATTCCTTCTCAAATGAGACACAGCAGTTTATCATGTCAGACTACCCCACAGAGGATGAAGGCGATAGGGCTTCTTGCTGTCAGGAGCAGGATTTCATCCTGGGGCCCCTCAGGCCATATGGAGGAAGCCAAAAAGTTCCTTCTGCCTTTTCCATTGTCTGGCATTCTGTCTCTTTTCCCCTTCTCAGTGTCCTCTCGACCAACCTTGTAGCCCAAATCCAACTCATGTGTGTGAAATAAGCATTATAAGATTTTTGCTCCTATCCATTAAGAGAAGCCTCCCAAATTGTATCCAAATCAATTTACTAAGAGGAAATATAAAAGAATGGATAATTTTTTATTTATACATTGTAATATATTTCAACAACTTAGGACACGATCTCTGAATATTTGAAACAATTCTGTGAAAAGAATTTGAAATTATTTCTGCTTAATGGAGATGCAATCTGTGAAGGCAGGATCATGAGAGAAAAATATGTGTAATTCCTTTGTGGAGCTACAATATTAAGATTCTGTTCACAGCTCCTATTAGAGTTCATCGCCACCTAGTTCAGATTTTGCACACAGTAATTGTTTCATTGTAAAAATCTTTTGTGACTATTTTCTGAATTGCTATGTTGTCTATAAATATTTAGTGATAATTCATGATTGGGTTGTATTTACCCCTGTAGTTATGTATTACAAATGAAACGACAGCATCTGCTGAAATTAAAGGTGGCCACATTTTCACTGGAGCTTAATTAAATGCCAAAATTTATCTACATTAACAACAAAGTCATGAAATTTATTGATCAATTCACATGATATAAGTTGACAAATGGCTTAAGCAATTTCCATAATTTTCTACACGTGTTAAAATTTGTAATGAAAAAGAACACTATATTAACATTAAATGAGAAATGAAAGGGAGGTTTTGTACTGGGGCCAGTGCCCTGGAGCAGTGTACTTTGTTTTCCGGGCCCTGTCCAGGCTTGCTGTTTGAGCTGTGTACAGATGGGTCTCTGACAGTCCTACAGCTGTTCTCCTAATTGTCCATTAAGTGTTCTATTGATTCTCTGATTCAAAGTACATGTCTTTCAGCTCAAGCTATCGTGTGAAGTGGCAGACACATTCCTTGTAGAATGACAGAGCTGCTTGAAACCTAAAAATGTGGTCTGCCAGTTTCAATTGAGGGTGCTGCTTTCAAAGGAGAAGGCTTGGTTAAAGGGGCTTTGTAATAGCTGGTTAGGTTTTATTTTCTAAACTTTTAGCATCAATCAATTAAAGCAGCAGGAGCATGAAGAGTTTTAATTCCTGGTTAAGGATGTACAGATTGCACCTGGCTGATTCAGGGCAGAGCGAGGGGATCGGTGTGGGTAAGAGGAGACCGGCCTGATTTAGCTGTATGCAGATTTTTCTCCTGTGCATCTGACACACATAAAGTGGTTTTCATTTGACTTGCAAGTTCACTGTTAGCATTTTTTTAAAAAAATTGAGGTCATCTGCAATTCCAGATTATGCCAGTCAAAAGCCTGTTTAAAATCATCTCTCTTTAATCTGAAAAGTGAAAGATAAGACGCCTATCTGTTGCGCGGACCATAAATCTTCCAAGAAACAAATAACCGCAGATAAAAATGTAAAAGTTATTTAGTTCTGCGCTGAAAGAGGTTTATTAATCTAAAATTTCTGGTCCATTGTGTCATGATTTGGTTAGCACGCTGTATCTCATTTTGTGCAATTGTACCTCAAGCAGAGAGCTGATCGCTTCAGTTTGGACTTCATCAGTTGTGTAGTTCTGTTGTAATCTAAGTGCAAAGAATAAAACAAAAGCCTCTATCAAAAAGTTCCCAAGTATGGTTTAGGTCACCCCAAATAGCACTTGTTTTCTTTTCTTAATGAGATGACACATCCTAATGCTTTTACCATTTAGGCTTATCTCTTAATTACTTTGTAATATAACATTTCAGTTAGAAAACAGTCTGATTATCTAGTAATCTTTTAACTGTAAATGAAATGAATAAATAATATTTGTTGCCTCCTGTGTATCAATTTAATTAGGAGCTATCCCAATGGCCCTAATCACAAATGAGGATCTCTGATGTGATTGTAGTTAGTAAATAAGTTTTCAGATTCATCTAGCTTTTCAAAGGGAAAAAAGGCTATTAAACACATGTGTTTCATGTGTTAAATATACATATTTAAATGGATAATAATGAAAATTATAGATTATATTAAGGAAAATCTTTTTAAGGGAAGGATTAATTAAAAACTGCTGTTTCCCACAATTAGCTGTTCATTCTCTCTTTTTTGGTCTCCTTTGTATCTTCTCACAATAGCCCCTCTCTTTTCTTG
The DNA here is from genome assembly GCA_004026885.1 of Lyroderma lyra. NCBI lineage: Eukaryota > Metazoa > Chordata > Mammalia > Chiroptera > Megadermatidae > Lyroderma > Lyroderma lyra. The sequence continues at coordinate 330,801 of PVJL010000398.1, read as the reverse complement.
TCCTCTCATTATGGTTGGATAAAGGAGCATGGCCACTAAACTAGTGCTCCTTTTGTCAAAAGCAAGTGATTTGTATCCTGGTGCTCTGTCTGGAGCGTGATTCTCCTTACGCTGACCCGCCCCATCTATGAGCCTCCATGCCGTCGTGTCCCAGGTGGGAAGCGAGTGTCCTGAAGAGTTGTTGAAACATGGAGACGGAATTTGTATACTTTTAATTCCTCTCCAATGTAATGTATTTGGGATTTAGAAGCCTTAGGAGTTGTCCCCTCTATTTGCTTTAAAAAATATTTGTTTTGAAATTACATAAAATATGTGAATGAATGAAATATATGGTATGTTAGAATCTTCTCTGAATTTAGGGCATTTTGGGGGGAAGGGGATGTGGAACCTTCAACCAAAATGTCCTCTTACCGAAGGATGATAAATTCTCCCTATCTGCTTTTTCTTGGGAAACAAGTGAAAAATCTATTTCTAACGTAGTAATATAGTATATATTGATACCTGCAAAACATTATGTGAATCTACTTAGACGCCAGCACTTTCAATTACACTGTTAGCCAGTTTTTAAAAAAGATTTTTAGAAGCTTTCAACTGTAGACTTTTGTCTTGTTGAATGAACTTCAGCTACACTAAATTTTAAGTAAATTTGTGATGACTGAGCAATATACATTGGCTGAGCTAGAATCCAATAACCCACAGGACAAATTAATTTTCAACAAAAAGGGCAGAAACCTCAAGTGCCATGAGTATATGGAGTCTCATTCTATCTCTCTGGAGCCATTTTTGCAAATCACTACAGCTATTCATAATCTAAATCAGTCTCCTTTAGCAGCAGAAAGATCTTTTTTCATGACAAAACAGAAGATGACATTCATTAGTGCCTAACTTGCATAAGCTACCTTAAATTTATTGGTGCTCTTCTACTTATCTGAGTAAGAATTCCTTTGTCTACAGCTATAGGAAAATTCCAGTTGTACTACTTAAAAATATAAATTGTCACTTTTATCAGAACTTTTGGCAGTTTACTTTATTTTAGAAGTAAAACTGGTGGTTAAGGTTTTAAGACTTCCAATGGGCGTTGTTTCAATCATATTTAATAGGTTCCTAGGATAGTAATAGGATTATGTATAAGCTTCTCTGCTGAAAAAAAAATGCACATTTTCATCCATGCACTGCTAGGGAGGTTTGTGAGGAAACCATCTTTTGTGGCAGTGGATACTGCTGAAAGCATCGTATATCTTGCCGACCACGGACAGACTTAAAACCACCCAGCCTGTTTGCTCATTGTATTCAAGGGCTATGTGTGATTTAAAAGGGGGCAAAATGCTTATAGGACATCAGTTTGAAATGTTCTATAAGCGGTTCTAAGTCTTTCTATCTAAAAAAAGAGCCCAGCCAGGGGAAACTAAGTCTTATATTATGTTCATAATATTCTGATTAGAACGCTTCTTTTGTTGGGCACATTTTTCTTCCCAGTTTGTGAGAACCAGCCTTGGATCCATTTGGGAAAATTAGGCTGGTGCTACATAACTAGGACCATGTTTTTGGTTTTAGTCTTCTATCCCCACACATGCTGGTTAAAAAGAAATAAGGAAAAACTGAGTATACATGAATTTTGTAATGATAGTTTTTGTTTGTGTTTGTTTTTATTCCTGACAATCAGATACTTGGGCTGGTGAGCCAGGGAGGAGAGTTACCTAGCAGGGGTTATTTTGGCCGGGCACCATGGCACCGTCGGGCATCTGTGTAGAGCAGGAAAAGAACTTGCCTGTGACAGTGATTGAACCTGACTTGGTGGTGGTAGTATATGATAGCCCAATCTTGAAAGAAACTTTCACCAAAACTTCTTTTTTCTGTATTTACCTAGCATCTCTAATGTCTAAATTCACATTTCTATCTGTTGGTAGTCATCATTTATCACAGGTGGCAACACTGAGGCAAGCCTTGGATATGACCTGCAATGAAGAAGGAATTGAAGGAAGAAGTGGTGTTGCCCACGGACTGGAAGAAGTATTGTGCTCTGATGACAACAACAGTAAACAAACAGTTAATTTAACTGGGAAAATTGTGGGAAATTGTGATTAAAGGGAAATGAAAAAGGAGAGCTACAGATACATTCTAATTATATATTTGCATGGGGATTTCAGAGGACTGATCAGCATAATCTCAGATGTAACCAGGCTTGACAAACGTTGCCTATTGGTTAAAACACTGCATTCAAGTTAGTGAGTCAACATGAAGACTGAAAATTAAAAGTGACCACCTATAATCATATCAAATATAAAGTTTATTGTAAATTTCTCATTATCTCCAAAAATAATATACAATGAGTTCATGTGTCCACCAGGTCCAATAAACGGGGCAGAAACCAAAGCATGATTACCTGAAGAATGAATTTACTGGGGGAGGTCTTGGAAGTTTAAGTAGTGATTGATACCTGGAAGTTTTTATCAACTAGGACCAGCTGCCTAAAGCCTTGTAGATTACAAACCAGGTAATGCTCCCTCAAAAGGTAGAGTTGATTTTAAAAATTATGTAAACCACTCAGTTGAAATTTTCTTTCCCCAGATTTATTCAGATATCCCTGATCCTTGCTAATGATTTATTTAGCTTTGATCTTCATTTGATTGGCTCTGGCATATAATCTATCTCATTTTTATAAAGAACAGCTCTTATCTCCAAAGTAGAGCTATAGTAGTTTACAAATCCGAGCTGTTGAAGATGTGATCATCTTGTGAAGACATGGGCACAGTAAACTATTCATCTCCTCAGTTCTAAAAAAGAAAATAACATGTCCTTAGAACAGGAAAGTGGTCTACTAGTACCTTGACAATAGAACACATACTGCAATTATTGTTCCAGGAGATGAACTGCCACGCTGAACCTGCATGCAAGATATTTGTCCAGGGAAAAGAGTTCGAGACGTAGTTGTTCCAGTAAACCCGACTGGTTCATGGCAAAAGATGCATTTGCAGCCCTGGTGTCAAGCATTGTGACATAAGCAATTGAGCTAATCGGGGTAGTCACAGTTATTAAATAAGTATCCATAATGTCTTCACAAAGGTGGACTTGTAAAGTCAATCGATGCCTTCCTGACCTAGAACAAAAAGCTCTACAGCAGATTAAGTCAAGGAGCAGGGTCAGAGATAGACCTTCAGCATAATAGGTGAGCACTTCGGGGGCTTTTCTTTAGCATTGAGCCATCTTCCCATGAGGTATCTCTCTCCTATTTTTCCAATTTTCCCATCAGGATGTGCTCTGGAACTATACAGCCCGGGTTCCAGTACCAAGTCTGCCACTGTCCTGCTGTGTGACCCTATGCAGGTTACTTAGTCTCCCTGGGCTTTAGTTTCCATCTCTGGGGAGTAGTAATAATTTCTAACATAGAGTTGTTGAGGTCTTAAATGAATCAATACTATTGGTGTCCACCTACTTCTCTCATGTCCGTGTTGGTAAATGCAATGATCCGTTCTAGCTTTCTTTGTATTTGACCTATCAGTGCTGTTCAATAGTTGATCACTTTCTCTTTTTCAAAACACTCTTCATTTGGCTAGTGAGATACTTTACTGTCCTGGTTTTTCTCCTCCTCAGGACTCCTCCTAAAGTTCTCCTCATCGCTCTAATTTGTGAATGTTAGAGTGCACTAGGGCAGTGCCATCCAACCTTTTGGCTTCCCTGGGCCACACTGGAAGAAGAATTGTCTTGGGCCACACATGACATACACTAATGATAGCTGATGAGCTAAAAAAAAGTTTGCAAAAAAAATCTCATAATGTTTTAAGAATTTGTGTTGGGCCACATTCAAAGTCGTCCCAGGTCACAGGCTGGACATGCCTGGTCTAGGCTTAGTCCTTAGTCATTGTCTCTTCTCTGCTGTGTTTATAGTCCTTTGATTTCCTCCAGGTTCACAACTTTAAATATCATCTATATGGTAGCTACTCCCAAATTTATAACTTTGGCTTGAATTCTCCCCTTAACTAATTGCTTTACATTTCCAGTTGGATATCTAGTAAACATTTCAAATTTAATGCAATCAAAGTTAAACCCCTAGTCTCTCCTCCCCACACCTATGTCCCCCAAAACTGCCTCCTTCACGGTCTTCTTTCTCAATAAAGGCCAATTCTATCTATTCAGTTGTTCAGGCCAAATAAGACTCCTCCCTCTCTTACTCATGATCAACAAATCCTGCCATCTCTATCTAAATATGAGCAGGGGGACACAAAAACCCCCAGAATTTATTTATAAAAAACTGTGTATTTACTTTTACATGTTTAAAGTTCAGTTACCTTCAAGGTACTCTTCACTTGATGCAACACACCTATCGAGATGGTTTTGCCACTGCTCAAAACAGTTTTTGAACTGGATTTTGATGCCTTTTAGTGCTTCTGCTGTTTTTTGTTTCACCTCTTCCACATCAGGAAAATGTTTTCCTTTGCAGATTTTCTCCATCCAGGGAAACAAAACTAAGTTGCTCAGGGTGAAAGCAGGTGAATAGGAAGGGTGGAGCATGGGGGTCATCCTGTTTATGGTAAAAAAAAAAACTGCTGGACATTCAGTGCGGTGTGGGCAGGTGCGTTGTCATGCTGCACGTTGTTTGTGTAAATCACCCATCATGAAATGGGCAAACTGTTGAAAGAGTCTCCAAAAAAATTTCACTGAAGCCAAAAGTAGCCTCACAATGATGCTACCTGGTACACTGGTGCAGATGGTCCCTAGAACACTCACCTAGTGGGGGAAGCCTGTACTACAAGGGGCCCACCCTCCAGGAGATAATTCTGGTGTTTTTTGGGTCCCCCTCATATATATCTAGAAACCAACCACTTCTCATCACTCCACTCCTACTATCCTGTTCTAAGCCTCTGTCATTTCATAATGGCTCACAAGGCCCTTCGTATTCTGGTCCCTGGTTGCCCTGCTGACCTCATCTCCACCTCTCCCCATCTCTCAATCTTCCTCAGCCACACTGGCCTCCTTGTTACTTAAACATGGCAGGCAGACTCCTGCCTAGGTCTCTGTATTTGCTTTGCCCTCTCTCTAGAACTCTCTTCTTCAAGCTATTCTCATGGCTTATTCTCTTCTGTCTTTCAGACACTTGCTTACACGTCACCTTCTCCTCAGTGTCTTCTCTGATCCTCTCACATCCAGTTCTTCCTGTTTCCACTCTCTGTTTGGCCTTTCTTCATTGCACTCATCCACCATCGGGCATTCTGTGTGTTTTGTTTGTTCGTTTATTGTTATCTTCTCCTAGAGAACGCAAACTCATAGAGAGCAGGGCTTTTGTGTATTTTGTTTACTGTTGGATTACTCACCTCTAGATTAGCACCTATAACATATTAGACCTCAATAAATACTTGTAAAATGAGTGAGTGAAGTGCTCAGGGTCATTCCTAGTACATAATAAGAATTCAATAAATGTAAACTATTATTTTATTCTAATTATAAAGTTGTCATTGTGCATAGTGTATCTCTAAGCAAAGATCTCCTTATGCATATAAATAACTCTGTGGCTCTATATAATAAAGCTCTTTTATTATTTTCCTTTAGCCTCAAAATATTGCTTTTGGATTATCACACTGCTTAGTACCATGCTTGTATACCCTCAGTTAGTGTTCGTTGAATGAGTAGTTTCTGAGCTGAGAATCTAATCTCCCTTTCAGAATGCCAAGACTAGAAACCCAATGTTTTGCATACCAGCTCCTTGACAAATCTTTTTGGAGACCAAAGAAACAAGGGCAGTAGAAATTTATAGGTTAAAATTTCCCCTCCAATTTTAAGTTTTTGTTCTTAGCCCTGGGTCCTTTTTATTTAACTTAAAATTATTTATTTAACTTAAAATTTCAAAAGTTTTATTTTGTTTTCCATTGTAGAACTTGGCATTCATGTGTACTGTAATGCAAAGTTTAATATCATAGCAAATGATAGACATGTTTGTGACGATTCCCGTGTCGTGTCCGTTGAACAAACACGGAGATCTGTTACGTGCTAAGTGTTAAGCACTGTGCTAAGTGCGAGGGATTTGTAGAAGAATATCATTTGGTTTTGCCTTTGAGGAACTCAGGAACAGTGGAGAAAACAGATATGTAAATAATTGCATTTCAATACAGTGTAGTAAATGCTGTAATAAAACCACATACAAAGTATAAAGGTAGCAAATAAGAAGGAATGATTAACTTTGGGAGATGGTATCAGTTGAGGAGACGGTTAAAAGAAGGTTTCATGAAAGGTTGTGCCGAAGCAAATCTTTTATATATTAAACAGTACAAATAGCAGTTATTTTGGTAAGTAGGGTGGGGGCTGGAGAGAGTGAAGGCATTTTTGATAGAAGGAACAATATATGCAAAGGCAGAAAGAGATCTAAGAGCATAATGTGTGCAGAAAATCACAATGACTTTGCTATTCTTGAAGCACAAAGTTTGTGTGTGTGTGTGTGTGTGTGTGTGTGTGTGTGTGTGTGTGTGTAGGGGATTATGGAATCATTTGTGAGCTCCCATTTCAGTGAGAAGTCACAGAACATGAGGCCACTGGGCTTTCCATGCAACACTAAGAACTGGTATTATCCCATGTGGCCAGTGGAGAGCTATTCAAAACAGAAGTGTGTCTCTAAACATTACTCTGCCTGCTCTACAGAGGGTACTGAAGCAGATACGAATGGGGGGAAGGAGTCTCCTTAGGAGGCTATTAAAGAAAACTCAGGGTAAGATTATGATGGCCTGAACTAAGGCAGGGTTACTGGAGATGGGGAAGAAGAAAGGGCTTTTGGGACATTCTTAAGATCTGGGCAAACTTAATTTGATTGATTGTATTAGGGGGCACGAGGCAGACAAACAGCTATTTGCTTCATGAAAGTACATTTCCTATTCTCAGATACTAAATAAGCTGGAGCCTCATCATTTGCTGTGGAGAGGCATTCTGAGAACAGAAGCTATGGCAGGACTCTCTACTCCGTGGACCTGTGGTAGAGCAGGGTCTCTTCAACTCCAGAAATGAATGGTTGATTTTCAAGGCAAAGAACCCTAAGCTGGTCTCTAAGAGCTGAAGTGAGTCTCAGAGGTCATGTACTTCGAGCTTCTACCTAAAGCAGGGACCATTTCTGCATCATCTCACATCACCCAGCTTCAACTTGAAATCCACTTCCAGTGACAGAGATTTTACTGCTCTTCAAGGCAGCTCCTCCTACCTTTGACCAGCTCTATTAGAAAGTTCTACTGTACACTGAGTCAAAATTGGGTTTCTGTTCTTTGGTTCTGGTGATATCCTAGAAGGCCACACAAATGTGATTTTTATTTCAAGGAGTTTTACTCAGGAATTAATGATTTTTGGATCTCTCCAATTCCTCAGTTCCAGCTGCCCCTGTGGGACTTCTTTTTTGGAGCCTTATCTTGAACATGCTCCTGTGGACAAGTATGAAATATTTAATGTTCGTCTTCAGATGCAATACCAACAACGTATCCTAATATTACACACATGGTCTGGCCACAAAAGCCTGATGGTCTGGACATGTACTTTTATCGGTGTAGCCTGAGGTTCTTAGTTGTTTTTAAACAGCCAAAACATTGGCACCTGCTATGTGAAGACTTCACATAAATTCCTATAAAATTTCACCTTCCTGGGCTTGTAGACCCAGAGTTTGTCTGTGATGAAAATGTACTGATCTAAGACTGAAATTGATCATATTAACTATGCTCGTAGGTGTGTGTTGTCTGCAAATTTGATAAGCTTTTGCTGAGGTTTACCTTTAATTGCAACCCCTCTTCACCTTCATCTGTTTATATTCCTTTCTTGTCTCGATCTTTTCCTAATCCTGGAGTAGCTCAGAAACTTTAATTGACAGTTTGTTCTGTTGCAACTGCTGATGTGGCCCTGTGCGTCTTTGCCCCTCACCCTGTGTTGTTGCTCTCACTGCCCTGCTGTCACTCCTGGTGAAAGGGGCTGACTCAGATCTTTGGGGTCACTCCTTTGCTCCCTGCTCACTCCCACACTGTTGCTGATATGATCATTCAATTTGATTCTAGGCATCCATTCATTCCTCTGCTCCAGCTGGAGAGGCCCTGCGCTCAGATGGAGAAGCCCTCCACCCCCAAGAAGTACTTTAATTATATGCCACAGTGGAAGGCCTTCCTCTGTGTGTGAGTGTGTGTGTGTGTGTGTGTGTGTGTGTGTGTGTGTGTTTTAATTAACCCCCCCACACACACACACACGCACACTGTTACTGTCCTTATTTATTTCACTGTACCTTTACATTGTTGTGTCAGGCCCCCTAACTCTTCACAGGTTTCCATCAAAGCTGGGGCAAAGGACAATAGAAGTTGTCAACAACAGTAAGGAGCTCTGTTGAAGGCTTGGCATATAGTTGGTACTCTGCACCCAGAGTGTAACTCCCCACCAGCCCTCCTCCAAGTGTCCCTGGCTTGAACTGATGACTTTTCACTAGCTACCTTAGATGAAATCTATCCTCCAACCCCTTCTCTCTTCTGTCCTTTCAGAAAACTGCATGAGGAGCTGGAGAACAACCTTTGTGCCCTAGAGTCAGGCCAAGAGTCTCTGTCCTGGAAGCAAAAATCAGTTCCAATCTTTATGCTCTCTTTTTGGGGTATGGCCCCTTCACACAAGCAGAATTCAGGCTCTAATATGCCTGAATTCAGAGGGACATTCCCAGAATGGTCACTGCTCCCATCTGTGACACTCATCACATCTCTTTTATTGAATGTGTGGGCTTCATCCAGCCTAAGAAACTTGCATTTGGAAATTTTTCTTTTCAAATCTGGTCCTAGTCTCTAGAACCCTTTTCTGACCTTGCAGTTATGACTTAGCCTCCCTTAGCAGAGTGACCTCCTCTATAAAATGAGGACGATAATACCCTTTTCTTCCTCAAAGGGTTTTTTTTTCAAGGATCCAGTGAAATACAATATATAAAACCGTTTAAACATTGTAAGAAATTGTGCAGATACTATTATTTACCGGAATCATCCACGGTCCAATTCACCTCTAAGAGTTCAACTCAGGCAACTGGGAAGGATGTGAGCAATGGAAGGAAGAAAGTGAGTCCCTTGGGGGTTACAAGACTGTCACAGGGTCAGAATCACCAAATTTTAGAGTACGATAGGGCCTAAGAGATCATTTGGTTCAACCCCCTCATTTTTGCAGATGAAAAATCAGACCAGCGAGGAGCAAGGGACTTGTCTGGAGATTTGCTTGGCACAGAGAAGTGAATAGCAATCTCAAAGCTGGAGAAGGCAAGAGGCCAGCCAACAATCTGAAAACAAACAAACAAACAAACAAACAAACCAACCAACCAACCTGTGTCTTGCCTCTCCCTCTGTCAGGGATCCTATTGACCTTTCCACCAGGTGGATGATTTGTTAACCTCTTTCCTTACCTTGAGAGCAACCTCAGGCTTCCTCTGGCTCCCAGGCTCCTCGAAGACCCACCTGTGTCCTTTTAGCGAATGGATTTTCTCAGCAAACACAACCGTGTTGTTTGTCTCTCAGTTGCTCTGCTGTGCAGGGAGGGAATGAGGGCTCCATTCTTGATCGGCCAGGGACTCCAGTGCCAAGCCTCTGATATATAGTGTGGGGACTGCAGGGCATCCAAGTTGTAACAAGAACAAGATGAGCTTGTGGCCTCGGGCTTCTAACCTGCTCCTCAACCCACACTTCAGAGAAAGTTATTACACGAGAGTTAGACTAAATCAAACCAAACTGCAATGTTTGCGTACTGTGGCCCATTTTCAGATCTCCTTGTATCTTACCACTAGTCCCTCAGAAACTCAGTTGGGAGCAGAACAAAACGACCCAATGATAATTTAGTTGTAGGTCTTTAAAAATGAGCCCAACTGATTTATTTTGAAATTTCAGTTAAGCATGATGTCAAGAAAATCTCTCTGGCTATTTATCATCTTTTTTCCTCTTGCATAGTCTGGGTAGGCAGAATAAAATTAGAAACTGGCTGTTCACATGCTTCCAGTTTTTGTTGTAAGCTGATATTGTTACTAGAATATCAGAACATTAAAATACTTTAATGATAACTTGATGCCAAAAGAGCACTCATTATAGCAAGGAAGTTCTTTATTAGGTCATTTACTCTCTGTTTTTTAAAAAAGATTTTCACTAAACTATAGCTACAATACAATATTATATCAGTTTCAGGTGTACACTATAGTTGTTACACACACACACACACACACACACACACACACATCTAAACAAGTAATCACCATGATAAATCCAGCAATCATCTGACACTATACTGTGCTATGACAATATTGTTGACTAATTTTCTATGCTGTATTCATGTATATATCTCCATGACTTATTTGTTTTATACCTGGAAATCCGAACCTTGTACTCCCCTTTATCATTCCCCCCCTTTAAAATTTTTCAATTACAGTTGACATTCGACATTATTTTATATTAACTTCAGGTATACAGCGTAGTGGTTAGACATTTGTGTAATTTAAGGCATGATCCCTCTGACTAGCATTTACTTTATTAGCAATGTTACACAGGTACTGTCAGAAGAGGTATAGTAGATGACCTAAAGGTACATATTTCACTTTGGTTAGACCTGCTAGTCCCATTTTTCCAGATCACCACAACCTAAAAGCATGAACATTTGCATGTTTCTTTTTTAGCTATGAACACTGGATACAAGGTCCATAAGGTTTTCAGATCATCAAAGAAATAAAGCTTATATTTATTATAGTCTAGTGTTAAGTATGTCTTGTAGAATGGTTTAGAAAACTTTATATGTTAAATATGGCAACTTTCATTTGACTAGTAATTGAACCATTAAAGCTCATTCCTCCTAGCCATTCCACATATATTCACTGTGTATGACAGTGAAGCTTTTAGCAAATCCTTTAGTTGTAACTCTGAATCATTGCAATCTCTCAGAATCATGAAAGGTGAGGACTGGGAGAGATTGCCAAGTTGTCTAAAGCAGGAAACTGAGAACACAAAGGCAGGTGACTTATCCAAGATCACACAGCCAATCCCTCAGTGCCTTGGCTAGAATTCAGGTCAGTGTTCTTTCGCTTACATCTCATACATGGCACTACTCTTGTTAGATCAGGAATTCAGGAATAATAGATAGGAGAACAAAAGTCAAAGAATTTTGCAGGAGCAGAGACAAAAGTGAACTATTTATCCCAGGCCCAAAGGCCCTTAAGTAAAAATAAACGAACCAAGAAATCAGCCCTTAATGATGAAATAAGAGGCTGCAAAGCTCAGGGAAAGTTATGATCTGGGTCTAAAGACAAGAAGAGAGGGGACTCTTTTGGCTGCTGTGGACTGGACACGTCTATGGTGCAGGAATGGAATATTTTCAGGGTCACTGGTCCACATTTTTGTTTTTTGCCCCAATATTTGTGTCCCATTCTTGGGTATCAAAATCAAGTTTCAAGTTGCTTTGCTTTGGAAAAATTAAAGACCGAGATGCTGCTGAAGAGTTTCTCACCCTCTTCTTGGTCAGCTTCTTGCAACTTGCCGTGGAGGTCCTGCTACTACTTATCTTTGAGGCAGAAGGCTAATAGGTCTGCCACCTTGTCTTTACTAACACCCCGTGCTTCCTCAGTCCAGAATGGTACAAAGAGTGTCATAGGGTCACTAGCCTTAGGGAGATCATCATCAGTTTCTGAGGTTTCAGGAGATATTAGCATCTTGATATTATTTGCAAGATTTCATGTGTATGGGAGTGTCTTTGACAAGAGTCAATGAAATATCTGATTATCAGAGGGGTCCATGGCTCAGAAGAGGTGAAGATGAATTGGTCCAGTTGGAAAGATAAGACTAATTTATAGAATGAACAAAACAAGAACAGTGCATAACACATTTGTAAGCTCAAGGTGGGTCAGTGTGAGACAGCCTCCAGACGAGGAGGGATTTTTAGGTGTGTCTTGGTGGGTAGAAGTTGTCTGGACAGGTAAAACAGAGAAGGCAAGTGTGTCTGACTGGGGAAAATACAGTGGATTGGAAACCAAAATTTATTCAACAGAACACCTATTTATACATCAGGCAACTTACTACTTGTGATCTCGTTTAACCTTCATAACAAGCCATGTTACAGGTGAAAGTAGATTCAGAGAGGCAAGGAGACTTGTATACAATTAGGAGAGTTACAAAGCCAGATTTAAAAAGCCAGGTCATTTGACCTCAAAACCTTTGCTCTTTTATCCTCACTGCCCTATCACTGCTGTAGCATCAACAAAGTAATGACTAAATAATGAGCATGGCACACATAGATGAGAGATGGAATCTCCTTGATTGAAGTGAAGGCTTCTTGCTCAGGAGCAGGGCTTATATGGTAACAGTAGAGCTAGATCCTATTGGGCTAGGATAATAACTAACCTTAATTGAGCATTTACTATGTGCCAGTCATGATGCTCAGCTCTTTACTTCATTTAATCCTCAAACTAATCTGATGAAGAGGATACTATTACTATCCTCATTTGCACTGGGGAACCTGAGGTTATAAGCAATCTGTCTAGGTTCACACAGACAGACAATGGATGGCTGAACTGGAATCAGCTATTAATAAATTCAAATCTGATCTGACGCCAGAGTCTGTACTCTTGAAACATGCTAGAAAATTAACATCTTGCAAATATTTGCAGTGTGCCAGGCACTGTGCTGAGTGATTTATATACATCATCTTATTTAATTTCACAGAAATTTTAGGAAGGGGATATAATGTTTATTTCCTCTATTTTAGAGATGAGAACTGAAGTCACAGGTGAACTGAAGCTAAGGAAAGTCATCTAATTTGGCAGGGCTGGAATCTAACCCATGTCTTCCGGTTCTGGAACCTGGAGTCAGAGTGCTTAGGGTACATTGTTTGCCCAAACCAGGGATTTGGGAGTGAAGGACTAGATGGCACTTAACTATTCCCTCTCCTAGCACTATATTTCTTATCTTCTCCATGTTTTCATGCCTTTTAGTGGGTCCCACTATTATTTCAGATCCTCATATACTTTGGACCAAAATCACTATTAAATAAAGTCTCAGGTAGATGTTTTTTGTTATGTTATGAATGGAGATAATGTGCTAAGTCCTCGTTTATTCATCAAACACTTATTGAGCCCCTCCTAGGGACGGTCAGGGTGCTGGGAATATAAAGATACCGGGAAAAAAAGTACTTATCTTCAAGGATTGCACAGTCTTATGAAGATGATAGACGCATGAACCAACAATTAAAATGCACTGCAATAACTGATATGATAGCAGTAAGGACAGAGTAATATCAGAACACAGAGAAGGGGTGCCCACCTCAGAAGAGGGAAGAGGGCATTGGTGGGAGTTGGGGAAGATGTCCTAAAGAAAGTTAGACTGTAGTTAACTTCTTGTATGATTTCTATATCCAAGAAGCCGTTTACGACATTTGGAAACTGTTAGTTCAAGATGGTCAATACAATTTCACTTACTTGCATGTGCTCTCCCCCCGCCACACACAGAATTATTCTTTCACACTTTTACTGTCTCAATCCGCAGCTGCTTCCTTAAACTTAAAAAGTCAACACAAAGGCAATGGTTTGTGAAGACATTTGCTGCTTGTAGGGCTTTTGCTGTCAATATCAAATCTAGAATTATTTCATTATATATTACAATGTAATAATAATAATAATAATAGAAATAAAGTGTGCAATAAATGTAATGTGCTTGAGTCATGCCCAAACCATCCATGCTTCTGCCTGCCCTGGCGGTTGGGGACTCCTGCCTTATGACCAAGCTCAGCTGATGAAGCACTGAGTATCTTATCACGTGATTTTTAGATGAAGACATATTTTTAAGGTCTTTCCATATTTTTTTATTATTTTTAGAATTTAAAAATTGACTTTATTATAATATATATTTACATATGATAAAGTTCAATTTTAAGTGTACAGTTTGATGAATTTTGGAAAATGTATATAATTGTGTAAATACCATCACATTCAAGATACAGAATAGTTCCAAAACCTGAAAAAGTTCTCCTGTGCCTTTTTTGCAATCACTGGATTCGGTCAGTAGTGAGAGTGGTAGTAACTGTTAATGATGTTAAATGGCTGGAGAGAGCATGACCAGTCCAAGGAACTAACATTTATTTAGCACATTCTAGATGCCTTACCTAAGTGTGTGTGTGTAGATTTATTTACACCCTGTATAGGCTCCGGAAGGAAAATATCTCTGTTCTACAGAAGAGGAAACTAAGGCCCAGAGAATTTAAATACTTTGCTCAAGGTCACTGAGCTAGAAGTGTGGGAGCTAGAATTCCATTCCAGTTATTTCTCAATATTACCTTCTCACTAGTAATATGAGGGGAAAAGGTATGAAGAAACACTAGAAACCAAACACAAGAGACCAGATACAGTCTGATCCTTTTTATATGAAATTGTGAAAAAGACAGACTAGTGATCAATAGCAGATCTTCAGTTACCAAATATGGGGGAGAGGATTAACCACAAAGAGGCATGAGGGAATGTTTTCAGGTTATGGAAATATTCTATATCATGATTATACTGGTAATTATGTAACTACAAGTCTGACAAGTTTGAGAGCCTGTCACTGTGCACTTACGTGGGCAGCACTGTACAAAGAACTCGGTAAGGTGTCATAACCTTGGTGTGTCTGTGTCTCACAGCTGTGTTCTTGTCGATGTGTGGTCGTGTCTTCCTGAGTGGCATTCATTATTGTTGTTGTGTGTTTGTGTGTGCCATTGCGAGAATGTCGGAGCTTGAATTAGAGCAATGAACAGACATTAAATTTCATGTTAAACTTAGCAAGAGTGGAAGTGAAATCAGGAACATCTTAGTCCAAGTTTGTGGGGATAATGCCATAAAGAAAACGGCAGTGTACAAAGGGATTAAACATTTTTCTGAGGGGAGAGCAAGTGTCATTGATGAAGAGAGGTCAGGGCAGCCAGTAATGAGCCAAACTGACAAAAACATTGCAAATGCTAATCGAATTGTGCATCGAAATCATGGGCTGACTGTGAGAAGCATAGTGGACCTATAAACATCGATAGAGAAACACTTAAGAAAATCCTATTATAACTGAAAATCTTGGCATGAGAAACGTGTGTGCAAAAATGGTCCGGAAGGAGCTCACAGATGAACAAAAGCAAAGGAGAGTCCAAGTTTGCCAAGACTTTTGGAGAGGCAAGATGATGTTTTGAGCTGTGTTATCACTGGTGATGAAACATGGATGTACCACAATGACTCACTGAAATGTAGCTTCAAGTGCACAATGAAAGTCACCCGGTTCTCCACCACCAAAAAAACTTTCATCAGTCCAAATCAAGAGGAAAAACAATGTTGCTAACCTTTTTTGATATCAGAGGGATTGTTCATTATGAATTTATACCGAATGGACAGTCAACGAAATTATTTGGAAGTGCTGAAAAGGCAACATGAAAAAGATGAAAACGAGCTGAGCTTTTCACCAATAACTCAGGATTCTTGCATCACAACAATACATCAACTCATGCACTGTCTGTGAGAGAGTTTTTAGCCAATAAACAAAAAACTGTATTGGAACACCCTCCCTACTCACCTGATCTGACCCCCATTGATTTTTTTCTTTACCTGAAGGTAAAGGAAATATTGAAAGGAAGACATTTTGATAACATTCAGGACATCAAGAGTCATATGATGACAGCTCTGATGGCCATTCCAGAAAAAGAGTTCCAAAATTGCTTTGAAGGGTGGACTAGGCGACGACATCGGTGCATAGCTTCCTAAAGGGGAGTACTACAAAGGTGACCACAGCAATATTCAGCAATGAGGTACGTAGCACTTTTTCTGGGATGAGTTTGTGAAATTAATTGTATATACACTTGCCAAAGCTCATCAAAATGTATGCTTAATTTATTAAATGCAGATTATATCTCAATAAAGCTAATTTTTAAAAAAAAATCTAAAAAGAAAAAATGTAGAAAGAGCTTGGAAATATCCCTTTATTTAAAGTCACAGCAACATTGTCATCTTTAAAAATGTAACTTTTGTCATACTAAATAATAAAGTATAGAAATAATTTTTATGTAACTTGATACTAAAATTTTAAAAATCTGGCAGAAATAAATTAGTGTTCCCTGTGCCTTTGAAATTAAATCAGCAAACTCTATTTTCTTCCACTGAATGAACAATTTAATATACACATTTCCAAATCCACTGCAAACGCTTGGTAATAGGGGTCTGATTAAGCATGATCCAAAAAGAGCTTGCAAGTAGGACTGTTTACTAACATTTCAATTTCTATGCCTCATTTATTAGACTTAGAATAAAAAGGTGAGAGGGCTGTTTGGGATTGTCTTTAACCTTGATGATATTTCTACTGAAGCAGCATAATGGCTCTTAATTGCTTAAGTGAAGAGAACGTGTTGACGTGTCCTTCTTCGGGCTAAGAGCTTAGAGCCTAAACCATTATGCTAATTCAAGCATTATATACACCAAAGTATTTATGGGACTGACACAAGTGATGTTGCAGGTAAAGGGCTGTGAAATGGTCTGTAAACAGAGAGAATTGATTTGAGGCCCAAAAGCAGTGCTGTTAAAAGTCACAGCCATTGAACAGCCAACCCTACAATTTCTATCCAGATTGTCAAACTGGGTCAGACAGTGTCAGCAGGGCTGCCATTAGAGATCATATGGGTGGTTTAATAATATGTAAACCAACCACATAAACAGGTAATTCTCAAGGTAGAGGTCCATACTCATACGGGTGTGTGTGTGTGTGTGTGTGTGTGTGTGTGTGCATGTGTGAATTTTCATTACAGAAACTTCACAATGCCATATTCAGTCAAATGCTATTGCACGGTTTTTGACAAAAGAAAAACTTCCAACAGAAACAACATACACAAGAGAGCAACAATAACATAAAAGTATCTAGGGGGAATGAATCTGCAAACATACAAGGAGAGATGGAGAGATCCTTGCACTTGACCTTCCAGGCTTTCGACATCATTTGTTTTTTATGTGTTTCTTTCTGTAATAGGACCATGCATTTTTGAGCCAACCTCAAAATAATTAAGGCTCCTCATCACCTGCGTTACTAGCATGCCTCACTTTGGACATTAAAAAAAAATCAATTTCTTAAAAAACTAGGTTCTACTTATATAGACAACATGACAACTGGATGGCTTAGTTCCATCTTTCCTTTAAATCTGTGAAAATCACAATTACCCAAGTGTTTAGACTAATTTTAGAAGACTGTGATGAACTCTTTCCATCTCAGCTTAAAGCCAAAAGAGAAGATCATAGTGCCCTTTCTCCTCCTTTCCAAAACAGAACAAAACAAAAATCTGTAAACACAGTAAGAGGAGTGGAGCATAGCGATGAACACTATGGACTTGGAGTTCAAATTTCTACTCTTTCACTTACTGACTTTGGGCAAGTTATGCAACTTCCCAGTGCCTCTGTTTTTTCTCCTCTAAAATGGGACATTGACCCCATAGAATTATGGTGGGGATTAATATGTAAAAGACGCCTGGCACCGAGTAAGCAGTCAAACAGTAAATAAGACTGATGTATATTTGGCCTCATAAACTTTTGATTTATGCCTAATACAATCTAAGGACAATTTTTTCGATTCTTGAGATTCACAGAAATTATTAACATTCTAGAGAGTTAGAGGGGTTAAGTATGGCATTTAAAAACAACAGCTCACTGTTAGCTCCTTTTTTATTTTTCACCCCAATGAAGGTTTTCTGGCATACCACAGGAGCACATATTTCTCATTTGACTTTAATGTTAATGCTGCTTAAGGTGGCAATCACCACGAATGGAATGCAATGACATCTTGTTTTAATTCATATGAATCAATTAAATTCTTCAGGCTTTTCTTTGGGGCAAGAATCTCTAGGATGCTTTTCCTCTTACTAGATTGGCATCTTATGTAAATTTCCTGCCATTCCAAGCCAAGCTTTTAGTGTAGAGCTTTGCTTATATTGATGAACAGTTTTAATTAAAATATCTTTGTCTAGATATACACCTGCCCAGGGAAATTTGATGAATTTCAGAATCATGAATAATTATCTTTAAAATTGACACAGTATAAAATTGAGACATGGTTTAACCATCGTATAATTTTACTGTCCTCTAAATTGTCTTTCTTTAGAATGTGCATTAATGAAAAGATAAGATTTTGATTTAATTTAATCAGTTAGCTGATCAGTTCTAGGGGTGAATTGTATTATGGTATTTTCTAAGGGCTAACATGTGGGATCATATCAGGATTATATAGTTTATGGTTACTAAAAAGGTTTTGCTTTAAATTTTCTAACATTCCACAAATGTATATTTTAGAAAATATTTTAAATGTATATATGACATCCCTTAATTGTAGGCAACAGTTTTTTTCCAATTTTTATCACAACATTTTTGAGCTAGAGGTTTCTTTGAACTGTTGAACACTCATCAATTTGTTTCAGATATGTTATTATTAACTCTGGTTGGGGAGAAAATCCAATAATAGGACCAGAGATGATCTCTAAGGTTATTTTCCTTCAATCCTCTCCATAGGCAGGACTGCGCCCAATAATTCTGGACCAATAAGGATCTAGCTTATTTATACAGGTATCTAAAAGCTTTCAGAGATTCTACAATTCAGGCCACCAATTCTTCAATAAAGTTTAAACCTGGTCCCAAAGAACAGCTTTATAAATCACGTCCTTACTGTCCTCTCGGTAAAATCACGAGGTGTACGAACAGCATGTCTGGTTCCCTGGTCCCCTTAGGCCACAGAGAAAAAGCCTTTAAGACTATTGGGGATGACAAATTTCAAATGAGTATCAGTTCTGAGTGATCGGCGGTAGTTGCCTGGAGCAAGGTGTTTGAGGACTTGAGGCTCTGTCCTGCATCAGCAGGAACCGTGCCAGGATCTATTAGCAATGCCTGCCGTGGTGAGGGGATGGAAGATGGGGGCACAGGGGAAGCATTTTTGCTAAGATTTGCCATCCCAAACTTGTCTGTTATATGTTCTTCTCTGTTGCCCATTCTTCCCAGTTGAAGTTACTTTAAGGTTAACAAATCAGTGCCAGTCTAGCTTAACAAGAGAAAGCAGACATTCTTTCCGCACGCCTTACATTTTAAGATTTTCATATAGATTTAGAGAACATCCTGAGTGCTGTTTTCTTCCCCTGAAAAAATAAAGCATAAGAGTAAGCCTGAAACTTTCACTTCACTGAACAAATATATTGAGCACCTACTACGTGAGGGGCATGTGCTGGGCATGTCTGGTAAACAGTAATGGACTATTTCATTTGTTTGAAATACTTTATTAAATAAGTTAAAACATATGAAAATCCCCCCAAATCCCTAGAAATGTTTTATGTTCAATAAATCTAAATTAGCCTTCCTTTATGTTTTTTATATTCAAAATTTAGCTAAACATGTTTGCACTCACAGTATTCCTCTCACAAGAGGAAACATGGAAACACTAGTCTTGGGAGTTGAGAGACTTGATCTTTTGTCCTGCTTCCATCACTAACAAGCAGTGCGACCTTGGGCAAGTCCCTCCACTGGCCTGTGCCTCCACTCCCCATCTGTAAAGGGGAACATACTGACCCCATGAAATGTTGTGAGATTGGTCATGTGGCAAAGGGAAGCACCTGGAACAAAAAAGCTTGTCTTATGCCATGCTTTGTGTACCATCAGCATGTTTAAAATTGAACAAAGAACAAACACAGAGATGGGAGAAAGATGACACCAATGATCTAACATTTAAACATTACATTTTAAAGTCCTGCCAGTATTGGTGGTGCAGAGGACAAGAACTTGGCCCAAGTCTGGATATTCTAAGAGTTAAATAGGACTGAGTTCTAAGGTAGCTTCTGGCACTTATAAATTCTTCAGAAAGTTACTTGACCTCTAATAAACCTCTGATTCTTTTTCTGTACAATGGGAACAACAATAGCACCTAACTCGGAGTGCAGTATATGGGATTAAACAATAATGTCGAAAGCTGAGTACACTGTCTGGAATGTAGTAAGACTTAAATAGATTTTAACTACTATTTTGTTGCTTGGCAATGCACTTTGGGTAACACCCCGGAATATGATGTTTTATTTTTTACGATTATAGTAGTTCCTCATGTTTGTTAACGATTACTGGGCGCCAGTACACAGCTTCCGGATGCCTTGCACAGCCAGCATTTGGAGACTCCTGATAAATAATACCACTTTCTCACTGGAGCCTCACAGGGACTGTAAGAGGTATATACCTATCCCAGGGAGGACACTAACCCAAGAGGTTAAATAACTGGATCACGGTTACAAAGCTAGGAAGTGGCCAAGCCTGGATGGGGACCTGAGTGCAGAGCTCCTGACATTGATTTGGGTACACACTCATCTCATGATGACACGTGTACTACCTCCCAGTCCTCTCACTTTATGTATTCTTTCAATAGCATAATCTATTCTTGAACGTGTATTGTTTGGAGTCTGGCTATGAATTCAAGGAATAAAGAGGTATATTGTTAAAAATCAAAAAGGGGAAAATGTTTCAGATCACCTAATGAATTAAAATGCATAACTATTTCTTTTTCTTGTTCTAATGTTTTGGAAAAGACCATTCAAATTTGGCCTAAAAGTTAAAAACAAACAGACAAACCAAAAGACATCTAATATGTAGGGACAGTAAAGTGTCCTCATTATCTATATATAAATGTTTAAATATACAGGCCCAGAAATAGTGAAAGACAGTGGTCTCTTAGGGTCTCCCACCTCTTGGCCCACCCCTGCCTTTTTCTTCCAACAGTCTTCAGACCAAGGCAAATATACACGCGAACACGATGAGTAGCATTAGAGACAGGCTATTGTCGCCACCTTAATTT
>PVJL010000398.1:232500-305000 GCA_004026885.1 Lyroderma lyra | reverse complement strand
CACTTTTAGAAACAAAAAGTGATAGTTTGTTAGTAAGTGGCATCATAATTTGGGGGGGAGATGAGGTATAATTTGAAGCTTTTTTTCCTTTTTGGTTTTTAGTGTCAAGTCTTCCCTTCTGCCCTCGTGCTGACACCTGGAAAGAAAAGCCAGGATGACCAAGAATGGGAACAACTTGGGATTTGGAGTTAGGAGCCTTGGGTTTAAACTCCAGATCTCTCACTTATTAGCCAGACAAATAAACTTCTTCGTGAGTCTTGATCTCCTCTGTAAAATGGGAAAAATGAGAACCAATAGAGTTAGAAAAGACTATCGGTGTAAGCGACAGAGGGTTATCCAAATGTTCATGCTTACGATAGGACTCTAAGCTGACCAGTTGTTTTATAAACACAGTTTGTGTGTTTAAATAAACCATGTCTCTAGAGAATAAACAAGTAACATTCAGTAAGGTAAGGGACAGAGTATTGGTTTTGGTATCAGGCAGATAAGAATTTGAATCTTGGCCCTCCCATTCAGTAACTTTCAACTCTGCCTCATACCTCTCTGGTTCTTAGATCCCTTAGATAACATGACTTAAATTGCAGAGATTTTGAGGATTTGATTTGATGTATGTTGAGCATCTAATACAGTGCCACCCACATAACAGGAACGTCCTCATTACTCTTTGAGGTCTTTTATAGTCTCAGATCCTCCCTGGCGTCGTTCAGGGAATGCCCTTTCCCCTCTGCAGCTCTTCTTTTTAAATACTCTTAGTAGGGGTTAGTTCTTAAGCTCTGAGGCTCTCACTTTTAGAAATGAAAGTTACATATGATAAATAAAATGGATGATTAAAGTAAGCGAAGTGGTTTTGGGTTAAGAGAATGCCTGTCTATGGCTTTGTGCAATGGTTGCTTCCGGCTTGAATACCACTCCCGAAGAGGAGACCAGACCTGATTTGGTTGATGATCTTTTGACTTTTTTGGAGAACATAATTTTAAAAACGAGGTCTGAAGAGCTACAGTTGCCATTGGGCATTTCATCTGCAGAATGCTTTAAAAGTCACAGCTTCTCTTTGTCTGGAACACTCCTTCCCCACCTCACCCCCAGACCCTGCTGAGCTAATTCCCCCCAAGCCATCAGATGTCGCTTACGTGTCACTTCCTCAAGGAGGCCATCTTTGAGGTTCCGGACAAGACAGCCTCACTCCGCTTCCTATATTTCTTTTGTAACACTTACTGCTGTTCAATCACTTCTTAAATATTTGCTTCCAGCACAAACTGTAAAGCGCCATGACATGAACAATTCCAAATGACTCTATACACAGGGCGAGGTAGCCTTAGGACAAAAAGAACTGCAAAAAGGATCTTAAACTATTTACAGTAGTCACTTTGTTGTCGGTACTATTGTTATTGTTAATTACGAGACTGTGTGTATTTGGTGGAGAATAAAGCAAGTTAGTGGTTACAGGTTACTGTGAGGGTTACTGTCGTTTCTGGAGTTGTTGAAAATTGGGACCATTAGTGGGGGAAAGAGGAGTAACAAAATCTCATAGTTTAAATTGGAATTGTCAATATAAAGTCATAATTAATTTATTTTAAACGTTTAAACTCTGTCCACTGAGGAGGCCTAGAAACAATGACCAACAGAGAAACAATGATTCACCCCCTAGCACCCAGATTGTGGTACCGAAATGCTATATCCCACTAATGGGAGCCAAGACTCTTTAGAGAAATGGCTGTTTCAAGTTAGGGACAGGGGAAGTGCAAGTTGAGCTTGTCACAACTTGTATCAAGTAGCAATGAAGTGATCCAAAGCTACCAGTGTTCAGTTAAACGTTCTCAGGAGCCAACTTGCTTAGCTCAGTCTGCTCAGCCACATGAAACTTGCTATTCTTGTCAATGTATGTGGCACACTCCCACCTCAGGACCTTTGCACAGAATAATTTTCCCACCAGTATCTGCATGGCTTGCTCCCTTACACCTCCTGGAGTCTTTTCACTTCACTGACAATCCTATATTAGTAGCAACTCTGGTATTCTCTGTTCCCTTTAACCCACTTTATTATTTTTTGTAGCACTTATTATCACAACTATATCTTATATTTATTTGTTTATTATCTCTCCCCCATTAGATTATAAGCTCTAGAGGGAGAGACTTTATTTCACTTGTTTGTATACCCAGTGCCTAGAACAGTGCCTGTTATGTACTGTGTGCTCAATAAATACTTGTTGAATGAATGAGTGAGTGCATGCACGTGTTGCTATTTCAGAATGTATTGTATTAAACATCAGTTTCCATAGCAACTCATGGAGGACAAGGAGCATTTTTCATTCAGCTTTTCACTACAGCATCTTGCATGATGCCTGGCACTTAGTAGGTCCTCAATAAATGCATTTTGTACTATTAAACTTATCTTTACCTAGTAATTTTTATACCTTTAGCTACAAGGATATTCTAAAATAGAAAATTTACATTTGTGTGTGTGTGTATGTGTGTGTGTGTGTTAGAGGCCTCCGGATTCCTAAATTGTATTTCTGTGAGAATAAAGTATCAACATCGAAGTACCATGAGAAATAGAACCATCCCATCATGGAAAAATAGACTTCTAAAGACCAATAAGGGCACAGAAATGAAATATTCCAGGTATTGGTCAAACTTTATGTAGGACACTGTGTAAATGTCAGAGCATATCACAATCACTCTCATGGATCTCAATATGAAACTGTGTCTGTGAGAATGTGTACAGAGGACACATGTACGGAGGAGGTGGGTGGAGGAAGAAGGTCTTCTCCAGCCGCACTGTGTTGGAGCCACTAGGTGGTGCTGTCAAAGACAGTGCGGTTTGCATTAGTGGATGCAGAGAGGAAATATCTTACTAAATTTTCAAGTAAATAACTGTCATTTTTTATTACAATAGCATTGCATACTTATTACAGAACATTTAGTAAATACATACACAAAAGGAAGAAATATTTACCCAGAACATTTCCAGAAAGAAATCATCCAGAAAGAACCACTGTTAATAATACTATGCATACTCCATAATAATCACAACAGCAATAATAATAATGGCTTATATTAATTAAGTGCATCTATGTGTCAGATGCTATACTGATGCTGTATTTATTAGCCTCATAGTCTTTCTCAGAAATTTCTCTGTATATAGTTGTATATGAGATACAGATATAGTTACACATATATTGATAAGTATATGATATTGGCTTTTATTTGATAACTTGGCACACAGTAGATGCTCAACAAATATTAGTTAAATGGATTCAATTCATGAAAAGCACCTGGGCCATATAGTCATTCAACAACTAGTAGCTCCATATTGTTATATGTATCAACATTAATTAGTTTAGAAAACAACCCTGTAAATGTTCTTTGTTGAAACTCCCCCTAAGAAAGCTCAGTTTAGTTGATTAAATGACCCAGTAACAATAAAAAATCCAAATTCAGCTTCTCATTCGGCATCTTTGCCCCTTTGTCCTCCTGCACCTGGTCTAAAGTCTTGCTTTGGGCTCGTGTCCCAGGCTGGTAGAAGTCTGAAAAGTGAAGCCAGCCTAGAATTCCAGGGCTTCCTCGTGACTCTTCTGTCCAGGGTCACACTGTTCATGGGGCTCACAGAAAAAAACAAACTGGTACTGGGACTGGCTCAGGACAGCTGTCCCAACAGATTTTCCTTCTGCCTAGGTCTCCATCCCCCTCTCTCCCTCACCATTTCTGTTTCTATACCAGCTAAGGTTACTTTAAATTGGTATATTAATAGTAAACACTTTTGAGTTACTGTGAGCAAGGTACTGTGCTAGACATGTGGTGGGGGGAAGGGACAGACAAGTGACCATGCCTCTGCCTTCCCGAAGCTCTGAGACTCAGGGAAGAGGAGAGAAGTACGTATCTCCAAGGTGAGTGATTTCTTCTAAGTCTCCTGACTTCCAATCAGAAAAAGTAGACAGTTTATCAACATGTGATAAGGGGTCACTGCATCAATTTTGCCTGGAGTGTTTGTTACAAGTGTGTCTCAGACTTCTAGGACTGGAATTTCTAGATTGGGAAGGATAGTGCTTGGAATCTCTATTTATAACAAACATTACAGGTGCTTCTTACACACACACTGAAGTTTGACAACCACTGGTGTAGCATCCCAGGAGGATTGCAGATGATCCTGGAGACTGAAAGGAAAAACAAGTGTATGTGTGACTTGCCTGCCACATACCAGACACAGTACTAATTACCTTACGTCTTTTGATTCCTCTTAAGAAGATTGTGAGAAACTATTATCATCATTGTCATTTCTCCTTTTTAGAGATAAAGCAACCAAGGTACGGAGAGGTTAAACAACTTGCCCTATGTCACACATAGAAAGTGGCAGAATCAAGATTTGAATCCATGTGATCTGACCTAAAGGGTTCATGCTTAAACCATTAAGATCAACTGCCTCTTGTAGATGGTGGCTGTTAGAAAGCCTCAAAGAGACTTGGAGAGGTGCACAACGCCTAAGTGAAAAACATGGTCGCAATGATTTCTTTAGAAATGTAACGACCATCGAGACCTATTGGTTCTCATTAGTCCCTTTAAAACCAGAATACATAGCATTGTTTTTATTCTTCTAGAGTCACATGGATAGGTTTTAAAAAGAGCATAACAGCAATCTACTGAGCACCTTTTCTCTCTAATGCTGTTTACGTGCATTTGCTCATCAATCCTTGGACAATTCTAAGGTAAGATTTGACTCAATTTAGAAATACAGACAGTGTTCTCAGAGAGGGTAAGTGATTTTTCCCAAGCACATACAGCTGTTCAATGGTGGAATCATGTCTGTTTTTATGCAATATCAATGAAGGGGGTTCAGCTACAAGTAACAAACCTCAACACAAAATGACTTGAACAATGCCGAAAGATGTTCTCACATATTGGCGAGTCCCGAGGCAGAACAGGTTTCAGGGTTGGTTAATTCAGAGGCTCAGTGACGTCCTCAAGGTCTATTCAACCTTGCTATCTGCCCACATTTGGGTAACATATGGGTTGAATGGTGTCCCCACGCCCCCAAAAAGGTATTTTGAAGTTCTAATCCTTAATACCTGAGAATGTGACCTTATTTGTAAATGGGGTATTTACAGAGGTAATCAAGTGAAAATGAGATCCAATATGACTGGTGTTCTTATAAAAAAGTGACATTTGGACACAGAGCCAGACAAGCACAGAGGGGAGACCATGTGAAGACACACAGAGAGAAGGTGGCCATGTGACTGGGGTATTACATCTACAAGCCAAGAACACCAAGGATTGTTGGCAGACACTAAAAGAGGCAAGAAAGTATTCCCCCCTAGAGCCATCAGAGAGAGCATAGCTCTGCTGACACCGAGATTTTAGACCTCCAGCCTCCAGAACTGTGAGACAATACATTTTTGTTGTTTTAAGACACCGGGCTTGTGGTTCTTTGTTACAGCAGCCCTAGGCGATGGATACAGCATTATTTCTGTTGGTATTAGGTCATCCCAGGCAGGGTGGCAGGGCATCCTAGCAGGGTGGCTGCTCACTTTCAGGAGTCACAACCAGACAACCAAGTATGCAGAGGAAAGAAGAGAGACCACTTCTTCGGTTGGTGAGAAAACTCTTCTCTGAAGGAACCCCAGAAGACTCTCCTTCCCGCTTCACTGGCCAGAGTCCCATGCCCTTTGTCAAATTCAACAACAGCAAAGGGCATACGATTGCTCATGACCACCAATCTCCATCTTAGAAGCGGATGGCTCAGATTGTCCTGCTGTGCATAGCTGTGTGTAGGGGAAATAGATTGGTGAACAAAAATTAGGTTCTGATTTGAAGAAATATAGGTGGGAGAAGGCACGCTGCTGGGTGGGCCACCAAAGGCATCTGTCATATTCTAGATTGTGTCCACCATGCGACAGCCACCATCTCTTTGTCCCAGTTTCTCTCCATAGGATGGGAATGATTGCTTTAGTTTGGCTTGGAGGTAAGAGAAGTGATTTTGGATTTATAAGTTAATTTGGTATATAGCTATATCTATCTAGCTATCTATCGATTGATCGATTGATCGATCAATCGATAGATAGATGGGTCCTTATGGAACCTGAAGCTCAGCTCAGTGTTTGACTCAATGCCCAAACCATAGTAGAGTCTCAAATGGCAGGTATTGTGGTGCCATGGAAAGTTTACCATCTGCAGGCCTTTGCTCTTTCAGGATCTCATTTTTGTGAGACTACTGTGAGGTGGAAGGGCTCAGGAAGGGGCTAAGATTTCTTTTGGACCTAGGATTTCAAGAGTAATTAGGAGGATACATTCACCTCTATCCTTCATGAGTTCCTTACTTCTGCTTCACGCCAAGGAAGTCAGGTATACTGCCTCTGTCTTCCGCTCAGGCCATCCAACAGCCTCCCTGAGGTTTCGCTGCTGGACACCTGTCTCTTAAAGTGGACCCACTCCTCAGTGCAAGGAATGCAAACTCCAGCCAAGGGTCCTGAAAGATATGACAGGATAAGTATGATGTAATTTAAGTATTTTGGCACAGCAAATGGAAAGAAATTACATTTCCTATTATCTTCCAACAGTTATTGAAAATGAAATGAAATATATTCTATATTCCCCCAAAAAGTCAAGTTTTTTTTCTCCCTTAAATGCAATTTTTCCCGCAGGTTGTTCATTTGGTATGCATTCCCCTCCTTTACGACATGGAGGCATTCTGTTATGAAACATTCAATGAAAAAAAATGGACAAAAAAAGTATACTACTTCTTTAAAATATATTGCAAGAATACTCATTTTCAGCTTTTTATTGCAGCACTAGCTGGTATTCTTGCATGCAGTTTTGTAATTTATTCTGAACATTCTACTTAAACCTTTTTTCAATAGCATGATTTTATTAGAGTCAGCTCACTGGACTTTCCCAAAAAGGTATTTAAGATCAAATAAAACCAGTGCTTGGAAAAATATCATTACAATATGAAAGCAGTTACAAAAACATTAGTACTGCAAAGTTTTATTTCAAATGGCTGAGCTTGCTGTACCCTGGGTTACGGTGCTTCCACTTCTGCAGACACACTTACTGGGGAAATGGGAAAAACTGTCATCTTAGCAGTTTTTGCACATGGTGGGGGAGGAGCAGCAGGAGAAGAAAAAGGTATAAAAATTGAAAGTAAGGCAGCAACGTTTTTAGGTGCTGGCATCGATGGTAAAAGTAGATTGCCCTCCACCCTGAGCCCTTCCTTCCAATCCACACTTCCGCTTCGCAAGGGCCCGTCAGCAGAGGATAGAAACCTAGACATTACTAGCCTTTTATCAGAGACAAAGGGCTGTCCTCTCTAAAACATGGATGGTAACTTTTGGAAACATGAGTGGATTGATTATTGAGTTAAACGTGTCCAAGTGTTATATTCCTTTTGGGGTTTTGTTCTGAATCTAATAAACTCATGTCAACATGGTGCCTTATTGGTCAAATGATGTCTTTTCGCACCTCTGTCTGGCCAGGCACCAAGTCTGCACCTGAAGGCTTAGACTTGAAGGATGTTCCCAGGGGAGTTTCTAGGAAAGCTTGGTGGGTCCCCAGGCTCCAGTGGTCAGTACTCTGCAGCTCTTGTTCTCGCTGTCAAAGTGCTGCTCCCACGGGCATTCCCATATCCACCTTGAGCGAGGCCAAGGGGCAAACCAGCACCCGCTCTCATTTGACCGTATAGCTGAGCACTAAAGACAAATATTTTTCTGTTCAATTGTGAATAGGTCTCTCCCTTCCCTGGCAACTGACAGCTAGTGTGGCTGGAACTCAAGCTTGCAGTGGGGGAGAGTCAGCCATGTCCGCAGCTGTCATTCAATGGGATTCTGTTTTTATTTTTTCAAGGAGGTTGGTTTCAATTAAAATGTAATGTTTATTAGGGAAAAGGTGTTATTTGTTACATTATCCAAATCACTGCTGGATCAGGTGTTTTTAAATTTTTTTTTTTAGAGAAAGTAATCTACATTGATGGTGCACCACAAAAGATATATTTAGTAAAGATTCAATAAATCAGCCTTTGTAGACATTGGTATTTTCATGGAGGTGGTTATTAATCCACATGCAATTCTATTACACAATATCTCCCTCATCGCTTTTCCTCCGAGCATCACATCTACAGCAAAGCACCTACACCCTTAAGTTTGCAGATGACGTGCTTTCTACATGGACTTTCAAATGCGATTTTTAAATTGCAAGTTACTATTCGTATTACTTTTCTAAGGAGAAATATGCTTAAAAAGTAAAGTCTTTATTGCTTCTTAAAAGGCCTAGCACTCTGTGATAAATTCTCATATTTTGACTGTTAATATGTTTGAATGAAAATTATTTATACATTTGGGTGAGGTTGAGTGCTTTTCATTTGATTGCTGCCTCTAGAAATGAAAGCAGAGTAGCAGGAAATTTACATGTCATGCTGTGATGTATATCCAGATTATGAGATGATCGTGCGGCAGACGAACCCCAAGTAAAATCATTCCCATCAAACTGTGACAACTGCAATTCCTGACAAGGCCTCTTAGTTTTGGGGGCTATTATCATTGTACAAGAATATAATCTATTGACAGCAGGGCTGTTTAATACATTCAAAGGCAGACAGTGGAAGAAATCTTAACTGTTTTCATTCGCCACTGCACAAGGGTGCAGAGCAAAAGTGAATTATATTTAAAAATATGCATGTATGATGATAAGATGCATGACATTCATCAACCTGTTTAGTCATGGTTAGGCTGAGGTGGGGAAGAGCCGATATTACTGCCATATGTGGTCTGAAATAGAGACATGAGACTAGAAATTATATTATTGCCCAGTCAGAGTGAGCATGTGGGGAAGACATTCTTTTTAAATCCATGCTCTCTCCCCATCTAAGCATCAAGAGCCATCCATGTCTTTAGCAGTGATTCTGGCTCAGATGGCTTGCGTGGATGGCCTCTGTGACTTTGCCCTTCTGTGCAGTAAGTGTGTTGTGTACATTCTGCAGGTATTGTAGTTACACCAAGGGTAAGAGGAGATGAGTAAATCATTACCGTATTTTTCCGTGTATAAAAAGCCCCCGTGTATAAGATGACCCCTACTTTTCTAACCCAACACTGAGAAATCAGTATCAACCCATTACTCCTATGTATAATAAGACCCCCAGTTTTTGCTCTAACAGTTTTAAACAAAAGTGTCATCTCATACATGGAAAAATACGGTACCTTTATAGAAGCTCTTAGTGAGAGAGAGGCATTGACATGTGTGCTTTCATAACAAGAGCGGAAATTATGTCAGAGGCCATGGGGAAGCATTTCAATGGACAGAGCATGAAATTGTTCAGCCTCGAGATCCCAAATTACAAGATTGCGGTGTTGGCGGAGAGGGCTGTTTCAGGTTTAGGGTACAAAAGCTCACCCAGTGGTATAAGGATGTTAACATCCAATGTCAATAGGACATAACTTGGTCCCTTTTTATGAGAAAATTGGCATGGTTGTGAGGAGTAGGATGGTTTTCTATGTGATAGGGCTGAAAATAAACCACAGGGAGGATTTTAGAGTCCCAAGTTCATTAAGACTCTGGAAACCACAGCACAGAATTCAGTCATCTATTAAAACAAAGATATTTGTGGGCAGTTTTAAAAAATGGGATGGAGAGACCTGCTGAATTAATGGCATTTTCCCTGGAGGAATTCGCTCATCAGCTAAAATTCAGTCCATACGACTAAAATAACTTTGAATGGAGACAGTAGAAGGGAGAACAAGGAGGATGGGAAAGGGTTAAAATGTCCAAATCTCAGTTCAACAGCCAGAAACTCTCATGTGTTCTGTCCATCTCTACTTCTCTCGAAGAGAAAATGCTTAAATAAGCCACAGCCATCTGTCTTTCCCCTTAAAATCTGAACTATTAAAGGGTATAAAACACGGATGAGGTCTAGGTCTCCCCCCAGAGTTGCCAGGCCAGAACCAGGATCGTTGGAATGAACATCCTTCAGTGTCTGGCCCAGGCCCCCTTAATGATCTCTTAGTGATTGGTGGTGGCAGCCTGGGAAGGGGCTAGCTTTCTCAGTAAGAAGAGGGGAGTGAAAAAACAGAACTATCCATGTCCGAGGGCAGCACTCCCATTGACCCACGATCTCACCCAGGTCATATTTCCTTAGTGTTTTCTTGACTGTGACAGTTTCTTAGACTTACCTGGTTCTGACGAACTTGGCATTTTTGAGGAGTACTGGTTAGGTATCATGTAGAATGTCCTTCGGGTGGGACTTGTCTGATCTCTTTTTCTCATGATTACACTGAAGTGGTGGATTTGGGGGAGGAAGACCACAGAAGTGAGATGCCATTTTCATCATATCATACCATATCATATCAAGGACTCAGACTGTCAACATAACTTATCGTCGTTGATGTTGACTTTGATCCCTTGGCTGCGGAAGTATTTGTCACGTTTGTCTAATCCTCTCAGCCCTTTCCATGCTGTTGTTTTGGGAATAAAGCCACTATGTACAGCCCATACTTCAGGACACACATGGTTACCCGAAGTTGGGCTAATCAGGTTCCCTCTTCCAGGAATTTGGGATTGGGATTTGGAGGTGCTAGTCAGTCTTCTGTCATTGCTTGAACGGTGTAACACAGGGTGGTGGCCTTGTTCATGGAGAAGCAAGGAAAGCTGGCCTAAAGAGAGAAAATGATGAGTGCAACAAAGAGAATGAAGACAATGGAACACAGCCAGAGAGAGAGAGGCAGAGGGGTGAGAACCTGCCTTGTTTGTGGAGTTTCCAGTACTTAGTGCCAGTCCCCTGCAAGACTCAGCTGCATTTGCACTTGGGGAGACAGCCACACGTGTACTTACAATAACCTCCACATCCTGCTTTTTAAAAAAGGTGATAATTCTTGATAACTCATAATTAATGTCACCTAAGATGTTTTCAAATAATGTTAACCCCCTATTGTACAAAAAAAACCAACTTGCTTTCCCTTAGCCTGTGAGATGAGAGAGTGGAGGCCATGAGGAGCTGGAGGGCCCAGCCTCCCGACAGGGCGTGGGGCTTTGGAAGCCAGGCTCCTCCTGTACCAGCTTGGGGACTTCGGTGAGTTATTTAGGCCTTAGGCTTGTTGCTTATACAATAGATATAATACTACTACCTACTCCACAGGGCTGTTATGACAATTAGAAGAAAGAATGTGTATAAAGCTCATAGTGGAGTGATTGGTACGTGCTTCTCATCAGCATTCATGGTACTCCCCACCTTTCTCGCTTAAGTTGGCCCCTCTCTGAAGTGGTCCTTGCTCACCTGGGCAGAATGTCATATGCTCAAAAACCTTGTATGAGGACTGTCCAGAAAGTATCCAGCCATGGAATATGAAAAACAGAGGTATTTATGGCTGGGTTTCTTTTTCTGGACAATCCTTGCATAGGTTTCCATTATATAGTACAGATTACACTGTATTATAATTATTTATTTGTTTATCTCTCAAACGAAAACACAATTTCGTTCTTTACACCCACAGTATTTAGCACAAGCTTGGTACATAGAAGGTGCCCAATACACATTTGATGAGTAAATAGACACATGAATTTCTCATTCAATTCAAATATTTATTAGGCGATTCCTTTCAGGTTTAGAGGGTAGGACTCCAATTACAGGTGAAAATGTAAATAATCGCGAGTAGCACCTGACAGTTCGCAGCATGTTTTCAATGCTTGGTGCAACTTGAGCTTGCAGCAAATGTGGGGTAGAAAGACAGGGTTTTTGCCTCCATAACTGTCAAACAGGGAATCTATCAGAGATAAAGTGACCTGTTTATCGTCACCAGTCCATGAAAAGGCAGAGGGGGCAAATACGGAGGCCTTGGGAGTCCAACTTTGGTGCTCTTCACACCTTGGAGGCCTGGGTGTAAGGGACTGCGTGCGATTCCTTTAGGTTAGGGTGGCAAATGGGTGTTTCTACTAAGAAGAGGGAGGAGAAGAGGGATGCTTACTTGCTGTGAGGGACCCATCAGAGTTATGGCTTGCAGCTTATTTTTACAGTGCAATAGCGTACCCCGTCTCAGCTGAGCAGAACCCTGTGAAACACAAGTTTAGCTCAGCAGAATTCATCACCAGCCGAGACTTAAAAATGTGTCTGAGCACTGTACTTATTGAACACACAAAGAGTATGGATATCAAGTTATTCGGCTGTGAAATAATATCAACAAAGTTAGTTATGTTTAATTTAACTGTTGAATGGAGGTTTAGCAATTTGGGACCAAAGCCTCGATGAAGAATGGAGAATGGGCAAATCAAACACTAAATTTTCTTCTCCTAATAGCCCAGGCTCTGCCGAGAGGAAAAAGCTGATCTGTGCTTTCCCACCTCTGCCTGTCATCATTAAACACCACAGCAGTACCTGTCTTTGGCCTTTCTATTTTTCCTAACCTTCTCGGGGGAAGGACGAGTTGCAAACAATGTCAGGTCCCAAAGCCCCTCTAGGAACCCTTGGAAAGCCAGAAAGATCTATCACCATTCCTTCGTTTAAATACTTCTCTAGGAGGGCAATTTAAATAATCTTCTTGGTGTATACTGGCATGATACACATTGAGGGTTGGGAAGAAGCAAGTAGTATGCACAGGGTTGTACCCATCAATGAGAAATGTTATCTCTCTCCTGTCATTTGTAGTATTTAATGACACAAAGTTCCTTTTTCTTCCTCCCTCTCCCTCTCTTCCTTCTTCCCTCCCTCCCTTCCTTCCTCCCTTCCTTCTTTGTTTCTGATGAAGTTATTTCCACGATGACCCTAAATGGAAATCAATGAGGACACCACTGGCGTTAGGCCTTGGCAGATGTCCATTGTGCTGTCTCCCTGTGCATCAGAGGGTGTTCCTCAGCTTTGATTGCTGCCCATCAAAGGCAATAGCACCTCCATAAACTTTGTAGCAACCAAAATCATCTCCATAAAATTTCTGATTGAGAACCACTGTTTGCTTCTCTGGTGGATTTTTATAAACCAGAAAGCAAGAGGAGGAGGAAGAGTCCTTATAAAGCTCCCATGATTTTTATTTACAGAGCTGAGAATCACCTGAGATGGAATTGACCTGCTAGGACATGAGGAAGGTATTCAATTTCCCTACCCTGCCTCAACCTTAGAATGTGGAAAACCTGATACTCACTACTAGATGTTTTTGCACCTAGCATTGATCATAGATAGAGTCTGGTCAAAGATTCAGAAGTGGAAGTCTGCTGAGGGCACTGAAAAGGCTTTGGCTTCTCCTGGGAAGGGTAGAGGTGACACATCCTTCCCCTCTTCTTCTTGCCTTGCATGTAAATGTGATGGTAGGTGCTACAGCAATGATATCACAACCATGAGGAAACAGCAATTTGAAGCAACGGCAACAGCTGCCTATGTTCAGACCTCTTGTTATGTGAGTAAAGTGACCTCCTATTTGCTTAAGCTTCCCAAGCTTATTGCCATTAGCAGCAGAAAGCATTTCTAATTGATACAGCACCATTTAAAATGATATTTGAAAAGGTTATGTAATAATCTAGAAATACTTTTATGATTTAATATTGGTCAAAAAGTGAGATTGTGTGTGTGTGTGTGTGTGTGTGTGTGTGTGTGCAGTATATTTCAACTATATAATCCTGTCTCACACACAACAAAAACTTACTTAAAGAAAAAAAAATACAGGAATTACAGTAAATGTTAAAGTGTTTTTTTTTGCATGGTATGTCTAAGAATTTATTTTATACTTCTCTATTGGATATTTTCCAAATTTTCCTTAATAATCTGTATTATGTTTAAACAGAATAGTGTGTGTGTGTGTGTGTGTGTGTGTGTGTGCATCACTCACTTATTTAAAGCTGTTGTGCTAGAAGGAGAGTGGTTAAGATCACAAGAAGCAATTATCTTTCTATATTCCCTGGTGGGTCAGCACAGGGCTGGTGAGGAGTCTAGAATGTAACATGATGAGGTTACATTTTAGACCCCAGTGGGGCACTGAGATCATTAAGCCTGTGACAATTGAGTCATGAAGAAGAAAAGCATGCTTGTAGCAGTGTCTTCAGGTATGTGAAAGAGTCTTAGGTGGACAGGAGTGTTAATTCTTTTCTTCCTTCATTCTCTGCAATGTTTGCTAAGGGCCATATGCCAGGTACCGTCCAAAGCCCATTCTGAACCTCAAACATCCATGGCCCCTGCCCTCATAGCACGTCCAGTTTACTAATGAAAATGATTATTTATCAAATAATCACACAAATATATCACTTCCAGTGAGGATAAAACCTGTGAAGGGACAGTAGAGGGAGCTATGAGAGGTAGAAATCTGATCAAGTTTGGGGAGTTGCTGTAAGACTTCCCTGAGAAAGCCTTATTTGAGCTCAGGTTTGAACTAACTAGAAAAAGTAGGTGAGAAGAGAAATCCAGGCAAAGACTTTTGCAAACGCCCTGGCGCCAGAGGAAACCGGGTCTGTCTGAAGACCAGGTAGAGGCTGGGGAGCCTTGACTCGGGACCCCTGGAACACAGAACAGAAGGGCTTGAGTGGTGTGAGACAGGGTTGGAGAGGCAGGCAGAGGCTAGACCATGCAGGATAAGGATTCTGGCCCTTAGGCTTCCTAAGACCCATGGGACATCATGATGGACTTTAATCAGGGGGCCAAGTGATTTGTGCTGTGAAAGGGTCCCTTCTGGCTGCTACAGATCTACAAGTGGGTGGGGTTCAGTACAGAAACCCCATCATTCATCGCTCCAAAGGAATTAGAGTCCATGGATGGAAGTGAGAAGGAGATAGATTTTTGGCTAAATATGGGGAAAAAACTTTCTAATTATGAGATAATGAGATAAATAATAACTACCACATATCCATCTATTACTAACCAAGAAGCACGATGTTGAGTTTGCAAACTTAAAAAAAATTTTTTTTTCATTTAATCTTCACAACAATCTTAGGGGGCAGAGACTACTGTCATCCCACTTTACAGATTAGGGAATTGAGGCTTAGAGAGGTTCAGTGACTTACTCAATGTCACACAGCTAATAAGTAGTGACCTCAGTACTTGAACTGGGTTCTGACTAAAGCTAAAGCCCTTTCTTCATCACCAAGCAACACTGCCTCACCCCACAGAAGGAGCTGCCATCCTAAGCATGAAAGGAGGAGCTGGATATGACCTCCTTGAAGGGCCTGCATTGGGAGTTCTTGAGTTTTTAAGAGGTACAATGCTTGACCTGCTTTGCACACACTGGGAGACTTTTTAAATTAGAAGGAGGCAGTTCCCCCTTGTGCCCTTTCCTAGAGAACTGAGGATACCACTGTCCACCTTCCTGGCTAGGATCATCCTCCACAAAATCATGTTCTCCTTACGGGCTGGAGACTCTCTTCCCTGCCGTCCTTGGAGAGAAACAGCTGGCTGGTGGTCCAGCTCTGGAGAGGTTTCAGAGACGCCACCAAGTCCAGCTTGCTGGGGAAGCTCTGCATTCTGCTTTCTCTAGGGCACTGGAGGAGCTAGACTCCCTTTTGGAACTGAAGAGATGAAGAGGAGGCTCAGGAACTTACCTTTTGCAGACCTGAGCCCATGCCAAGGTGAACTCCACGGATAAGAAACCACATTTATTTTTATCAGATGGTACTGATTCTCAGGAGAAGAGTAAGAGACTAAGAAATTATCAAGCATTTTTGACTTCCTTTCTGAAGTCACAGAGCAGCTGCCGCTCTGTAACAACCCTGAGCATGATGAACACTTGGGGAGAAGGGGTAATTTTTAAATAAAGAAAAATGCTCTTCTCTGCAAGAAAATTTGGCCACTAACTTCATTTGACAGGTGTAATAGACGGTGGTAGTTTTAGGGGGATACATGGTGTAAAGTAAAGCAAGAGAGGTAATAAGCATCTTGGCATTTATTCTTTATGTAGGAATATTTGTTCCTCAAAGTCAGACTACGTGGAATATTAGCATTTGAATAAATTATTCAACACCTTCTAGAGAAAGCAAGGGGAAAAATCTTTTCAGCATTATAACACGGCAATCTACAAGGTAGTAGAAAAAGAAGGCTGTCATTTTTCCTTCAATTACAAAAGGCAAATATTTATTATTTATAAGTATTCGCCTTGTATAGACTTAAATGTTATTTATGAACCTGTTGCACAGTGATTTTCAATGTAACTCATTATTTTTAGCCTTAGGGTGTTGTAAAGGAGCATGGATATATTTAATGACACTCTGCTAGTCAGCGCAATTACACTGTAATCATTATGTAAAATGTGCTATTAATTAAACCAATTTCTAGTTAGAACATTCGCTTCTGCAGGGCTTAATCTTAATCTTCAGCAATCTTTCTCTCTGTTTTTCACCTATTAATTATATGATTACTTTTTAAGTTAATATGATAGAATATGTTTTTATTTTTAAGCTTAATATTATCAATTAAGACTACCTGTCAAATGCATCTGGTGTTTATGGGTCAAAATTTATTTTTTCTTGAACTAAAGAAAGGTTTAAAAGGTTATTTTTATGAAACGGGATTTTTAAAAAATAAATCAAACTTATATATTCCCTTTTTTGTGTAAGCAGCATCATTCACAAAAATTCTTAGATTCATGACTTAAAAAATACCCAGTTTCATTTCACTGGAGTCATTTCAGTACCAAGTTACATACTTTAAAATGTCCTTTTCTTCTTGGGAGGTGGTAAGAGGTGGTACATCAGACTTACATTTTACATTAGAAATTTGTCAAAGAAACTCAAAGGAGGTTACGAGTTGATGTTTCTGGGGTGAGGAGGTCAATAGCCTCCCTTCTCAGGCCTTTCCACTCCCTCTCTTCCAAAATGTCATACTTCTATTGCTCTGTTTTCATTAACAGGAAGGAGAAACCCGCTTCCTAATCTTTACTAATGATTCTTACTGATGAATGTTATAACACCATTTCTTAGGGAAAGAAAATTCTCTGTCTAGAATGACCCCTTATAGAGAGAAGTGAGAAAAAAGGAAGGAAACAGGCTTACTATTACAGAGGCGTGGCAAGTGGGAAATGGATAGTATTTTATTGTCTCCTCACTTTGCATACCATTCGTTTCCTGGGGTGGGACACGGGGGAGGTGTGTGTGTGTGGAGAAGAGTTTCAAAAATCCCGAACAGTTGAATAGAAGTAAGGACCCACCTTGAACACATAAGAAAATAGTTCCCAAAGTAGACAACTTTTGAATTACAGGTACGCGTCCCCAAGAAGTTCTCTATGACCTTCACCTTTGTCCTTTAGGTAGAACAGAGTGCTACACAAAACTGTGCAGGGATTATTTTCATGAGAGTTGAAAAATAGAGGTTCTTGTCAATGTTTGAATTTCTGTGTGCACCCTGCTACCCTCCGCAAGGCATGAGGCTCGGTCTTCTATTCAAAATGTCTCAAGTTTGGCCCCGTGAAAACCTTTTGGAGGGCCCAGGGGTCCTGACTGTCCCTCAGTACCCTGGTGAAATGTTTTTATTCATCTTACTTGCTCCTGGAGTTGACACTGGCGATATCAATCACTCACTGCCCATGTGTTAACATGGCTGCACCTGCTTAAAACTATCCATGTGTTGTAACTCAGAAGAAGCTGGGAATCAAAAGCGGTGTTATTTATATACTTCCTTGACTTGTCTCATAATACAAAAATTCCCACCCTGACACCATCTGCTAGGGAAAGGAATTTATCTATCAGTATGAAACACCCACTGATCCAGTATCAAATCCAGCCAACGGTTATCACCTTATGAAGCATTCAGAGAAGCCCTATGGCCTTGTTTCCAAGTGATTAATTTCCCTTGGTTGCTGGTTTTCGTTACAACATAGGCTCACCGTGAAAAGTTATGTGGTGTCAATGTCAGAAGTTCTCTAGCTAAAGAGAAAAGGATAATGAAAGGGGCTAGGATTTTATAATGGAATTTTCAAATGGAGTTATGTTCAAAAGTCTTAAAAGATGAGATCGAAAAATTAAAAACTTTATATCATAAAAAATATCAATAATAACATGGAAAAATATTTGTATAACATATGACAAAGGGTTAATGTTTCAATACATAAAGAGCCTTTACAAATCAATAAGCAAGCTAATAACCCAACAGAAAAAAGAGGGAAATAAAAACATCAACAACATAGAAACAATCTAAATGTTCAACAACATATGGAAAAGATTCTCTGTTCACTCCCATTTTATAAAATGCAGATCAAAACAACAAGGATATACTATACTTAACAAAGATGTAAAATTTTTCAAGTTTAGTGATATTGGAATTAGAGAAAATGTGGGGAAACAGGCATTCCCATTCAATAAGTATGTATGTGGATTGGTGTGATCTCTTTAGACAGGAATTTAGTAATACCTAACCATCAAGATGTAAAACGCACACACCTTGACTTAGTTTCATGACAAGGTGTATCTATTCCCTCAAGAAAACAACAGAAAAAGAAATTTATTGCAGCCTAGTTTGCAATTTCTAAAAACTGGGAATAATCAAATGACCATAAGAAAGCGATGACCCATGGACACAATCAATAGTTTAATGTTTATTTGGGGACGAGTGGGTTAGGGAGGGGAGAAAGGGGAGGGGGGGAGAGGAGGTGGGGAAGCTAAATATAAGGTGATGGAAAGAGAAGTCACATTAGGTGGTGACCTTATTATACATCAAGGTGACAATGCACTGTAGAATTGTATGCCTGAGACCTATGTAATCCTTGCTAACAGATGTCACCCCAATAAGTCTAACAATAAAAATGAATTAAAAAAAAAAAAGAAAGCAATGGTTAAATAAATCATGATACAGTCATGCAATGGAATACTACATGGCCATTAAAAAGAATAAGGTAGATACATGTGTAGAGACATGAAATAATTTCCAGAATGTGTGACCTTGAGCAAGTTACTTAATCTGTGTCTCAGTTTCCTCATCTGGAAAATAATAAACTTTATTAGTAAATAATAATTAAATATAATGATGAATAATTAAATATCAAAAACAAGAATAATGATGCCTACCTCAAAGGACTATTGTGAGGAATAAATAAATTAATATATATGAGGGTTGTCCAGAAAAAAAATCCAACCATAAATACCCCAATTTTTCATATCACATGGCTGCACACTTTTTGGACAGCAAGTTTCAAGAAAGTATGTAGAGTGAAAACACATTGGTGTAAAAAAATAAATGCATAGACATCTCTGGGAAGATACATAAGTAATTACTGATAGTGGTTAATCTAAGGAGTGAGACTTCTACTATTCAGTGTACACCCTTCTGTGTGAGCTAGTATTGGTTTTATATTCATAAAAGAATACAAAAACAAAGCAAAAACAGTGTGGGAATTAGGGGTTTAACCCAGATAAGGACAAAAAAGGATGTTCTTCTGGCAGATACTATCATTCAGTCATTCAAAGAACATTTATTGGAGGGGGTGGGAGAAGAGGGAAGGGGTGGCCAAATACATGGTGATGGAAAGAGAACTCACACTGGGTGGTGAACACATAATGCAACAAGTAGATGATGCACTGTAGAATTGTACACCTGGAACCAATGTAATACTTGCTAACCAATCTCACTCCAGTAAGTCTAACAACACAAAAATATTTTGAAGAAAGAACACTTATTGGATATCTACTGTGATATGGGCACTGGTTAAGAAAGATGAATACAATATAATGATATGATTCCTCACAAGTGCATTGTCTAATGGAGGAGAGAAACACATAAGAAAAATACTCAAATTGCTGAGTGAACCCAGAGAGAGAAGTGTTAAATTCTGTTTTCCTGGTGAGCCTGCGAAGCTGAGAAGGCAAACCTTGTATGTTGAGAGAAATCAGAATCATGGTTGTTTCTGGAGTAAGAGAAGGATTGTTTAGGACAGGGGCACAGGGTACTTTCTGGGGTGATAGAAATGTTCTTATTTTCATAGGGGTATAGGTTTCATGTGTATCTGCAGTTGTCAAAATTGACCAACTGTGCAACTAAAATATATTCATTTCACTCTATGTGTATAACTTAATACAAAAGAACAAAAGTGTGAAAAAAAGATGAATGTATCAATGAATACCCAGGTAGGTGCAGAGAGAGAGAGGGTGCCAATGTATCTAAAGACATGGCATCCCTAGCAAGATGCCAATATGCTTAGTCCTGGCTATGAGATTGTGCATGATAATCATATCCAGCTGAGGTCTTCGAACACATCTGATAGAAATGAAGTTCACTCCTTACATAAGGAACCTCCATTCCAAAAGAAGGGAGCCTTCTATCTAGTACAGGGAGGGGGGCCTTGCTCTGATTTGGGCCCCTGGCACTTTGGAACCAACAAGGGGTCAATTTCTGCCTGTACCTGTAGAAAAGACTCTGTCTCAGCTGACCTTGGTGTAATGTAGGTGTAATCTTCGTGTGAGGGTGGCTCGCCCTTGAATAATTTCTCCAATACATTAAGTACAGCATTCTGGGCTCATGTCTTAGGTGCATGCACACGCCTTTTCGTTGCCTCTCTTATTTCACAGTCAAGTTTCTGGTGTGGACCACAGTGCGGGGGACAAACCTGCCTCTCATTTCTTTTTTTTTTTTTAATTCATTTTTATTGTTAGACTTATTGGGGTGACATCTGTTAGCAAGGATTACATAGGTTTCAGGCATACAATTCTACAGTGCATTGTCAACTTGATGTATAATAAGTTCACCTCCTAATGTGACTTCTCTTTCCATCACCTTATATTTAGCTTCCCCTCCTTCCTCTCCCACCCCCTCCCCTTTCTCCCCTCCCTAACCCACTCATCCCCAAATAAACATTAAACTATTGATTGTGTCCTTGGGTTATTTGTTTGTTCATTTCTAAGCCATCCTGCACCTGGATTTCCTTTCCAGGATTCAGTGGCATCAAAGTGTTGCCTTCCAGTTTGACTCTTTCGGTCCCTAGAGGAATTTTGTTTGTTTAATACACTCTCCCCCATTCATTCCAACTCCAAAACCCATGCTTCTACTACTACTCCTTACTATTTGAGTATGTGGCAGTTCTGGGTTCAAATCCCTTTACTGGCTATTTGAACTTGGATAAACTATTTACTGTCTTAGAGTGTCAGCCTGGTCACCCACATAACTGGAGTACCTTTTCTCTCCTTTCTACTGAGAAAAATCATACTCTTCTTTCAAAGTGTAGCTCCTGGAGAAGTTGGTCTACCTGGACTCTCAATCTCCATCTCTCCTCACTCCCTAACAACACTCGCTGCCCCCTCTCTCCTCTCTATCACCTGCTTGCTTTGAGTATAGTCCATGGCGGCCCAGTACATACCACTTGGTTCATGTATCTCTTACATTACACTAGTTTCATCATACAATTTCTGCCATATTCATTCATTATCTATACATTATTTTCTTAATTTCTTTCTTTAATTCAATTCACTTTGTTACTACTAGCCCTAAACAATTGTATTTCAGCAATCATGAAAGACTAGTTATACATTTTTTTCTAAAATGTACTAAAATAAATAGTTACCATATTTTTTTCCTGTATTAAGATGCCCCCATGTATAAGATGACCCCTACTTTTCTAACCCAACATTAAGAAACCTTCTCAACTGGTTATTCCCATGTATGACACAATCCCCAACTTTTGGTCCAACAATTTTAGACAAAAGTATTGTCTAATACATGGGAAAATATGCTAACTATTTAAATAAAAAAAAATCTATTTCTGTGCTCCCTAAAGTTATCTCACTGCCACCAGAAGAACACACACCACCCTCAGGGAACCCAGCTTTAGATGGACAACTTCCTGAAGGCTAGGACTTGATATTATCCATTCTGTATCCTCAGGACCTAGCACACAGTGAATGGGCAACAAATGCTTGTCAGTAAAGGAAGCTGTGAGTGAGCAAGTGGATAGGAAGATGACCTTTGGACCTTTATCAACACTTCCCTGATGCTTGTGGATATGGTGACTGTGGAGCTAGAGGTCAGTAGGAAACAGAGTTTTAATGACATGACCAGTGCAGGACTGTGGTGTACCACTGGTCCTGGGTGACAGTCTCCCCTCTGGGAGGACTAGGCAGCTATGCACAAGGAGTGTGCGCAGATAGGCCAGCACCATGTGGACCATAGAGAGGACACTGGTGGTTTCCCTGTGGGATGAATCTGAAGGGCCTTGGGAAGGTCATCTGTCCCCACTGATGAAGTATCCATTTCTTGCTGGAAGTATCACCTTCTACCTTTTAAAGTGCAAATGTCTCCAATTCCTTTAGAATAAACTGATCCTTGGTTGTCCTGAGGGAATGCCCCTTTGTGGATAGGTTTGAGGGAATCTTGCTGAACACAAACTCAGCTCACTTTTCAATTTTTGCTTAGGGCTGGATAACAGGGACAAAGGAAGGGAATATTTATCAAGTACCAAAAGCTGTGATGGGCATCTTATGACTTTAAAAAATATTTAACAGGGAGGTTAAATGTAGGCTGATTAGACATCCTGTTTTAAACAACAGGAAACAACAGTACTGTCCTGTTTCAAATGGCATGTATGGTGAGCCTACTGACACCTTGAATTTAGCCCAGAGAGATTAGGCTGACCAGACGTATCATTTGAAATGGGACAGTATTCTTGTTTTTTGTCCCATTTAAAATGGGACGTCTGGTCAGCCTAGAATGACTTGTCCAAGATTTCTCCAGCTCCAAGCTGGTGGAGCTAGAATTTGAACATAAGGATCATATTCTTTCTATAATACATTCCCCCAGTTCCTTTAGAGCTTATATAAGTAGAAACTTACACCTGCCACACCTACACTTGCTTGCAGAAAGTCCTGACTTTTATTAAGTCCTAAACATCTCCCATTTATAAAGAGGTTGGTAGCATGAGATAAGAAAGTAAAATACTTAACCCAATGCTTGGCACACAGAAAGGGATCAATAAATAGTATGGTTATTAATAATCTCAGCTATGTAATCAATGACATGGAATGGGATTTTGTCAGACTCACAAACTGAGGCAATCATAGGAAAATCTTGGACCCAGATATTTAAGTAATAAGTATCATTTTTGCAGGCTTAAGTATCCCATTTTAAAAATACTGGTTTTTGCTCTCCATGCAATGATGCCATTGAAGGATTTGAGTAGAACAGTAGAATAATTTGAATATATTTTAAAAGGATCACTCTTGGCTTCTGTTTCGAGACTAGGAGGAAGGGTAGACTCAGGAAGACCCAGTAGGTGCCACTTATTACAAGATGGGCAAGAGGTGATGGTGGCTCAAGACAGCATGGCAGCAATGGAGGTGGTGAGAAGTGGACAGGTTTGGGTTACATGCATGCACACACACACACACCACACACACACACACACACACACACAAATAATTGTTAGACTTATTGTGGTGGCATCAGTGTACAAGAATTACATAGGTTCCAGGTGTACAATTCTACAGTGCATCATATAGGTGTTGCATTATATGTTCATCACCCAGTGTGAGTTCTCTTTTTATCACCATATATCTGGCTCCCCCTCCCTCCTCTCCCAGTCCCTTCTTCTTCTCCCACCCCCTACCCCCTTGCCCCCAGGTAACCATTAATTGGTTATATTTTGAAGGTAAAACCAGATGGATTTTCTGATGCATGTAACATGGGTGTGTGTGTGAGAGAGATGTCCAAGATGGCTCCAAGGTTAATAGTCTGAAAATGAAGTTGCCATCAATACACTTCCTTCCTTCAAAATATGTGTGTTGAGGGGGAGATATAGGAATTCTTTCCTAAGCACCCAAAGATGCAAGGAGGTACCTGACAGAGTTACTGCCCGGAAAGAACCATCATGGTGGTCTGGCCCAAAATAGAGGTCTGAAGAGCAGAACGTGTGAAGGATGGAGAGACGGGGAGGAGGGGCAAAACAGCTCGAAATCAGCCTTTTTCTTCTGGAGGCTTTTGGCTGC
Organism: Lyroderma lyra; assembly: GCA_004026885.1. NCBI lineage: Eukaryota > Metazoa > Chordata > Mammalia > Chiroptera > Megadermatidae > Lyroderma > Lyroderma lyra. The sequence goes on along the minus strand of PVJL010000398.1, from coordinate 281,160 downwards.
TCTCTTGCCTTTCCACATTTCTCAGTCCTGCCCTGAGGCAGGCTCCCATCCTAACCCCCAATGTGTAGGGAACACCCTTCTACTTGGGTCTGATCCTTGTGAATGCATATTTAAGAAATATTTTCTCGGTAGTAGGCTGACCAGATGTCCCGTTTTAAAGGGGACAGAAAAGAAGAGTACTGTCCCGTTTCAAACTGTATATATGGTCAGCCCAGTGACACCTTGAATTTAGCCACTGAGACTAGGCTGACAGTAATAACCTCCTTGGAGTGATTCAAAGGTCCAGGCACTGGGGAAGCAATACGAGTTTCCTAAGGGCAGCAGGCATTGTCTTTCCTAACTTTATTTCCAGCCTGCTTCCTTCCAGATGAATCTAGTGAACATATTCAGGCTCACATGAAGGAGGAAGCTTTCTGAGGAAAGGGCAAGCAGCCTGCATACTCCAGCTGGTGAACTGTTTGCGGTAACTCTATTTTTAATATACATTGCTGACCCTAATGATGGTCTATTGAGATGAGGGCAAGAAATGTCTGATCAAGTGGAGATTAATTTTTGACTGTGTCTCCCAGAATGCATGAAAATGCACTCCTTTTTCTATTTAGACTCCCAGGATGCTTTGATTGATTGACTAGTTTACAAATGAAGGTGATAAAATTAGGTTGAAGACCACATACATTTCTTAAAATGAGGCTGGCTGGTCGTGGAGACAATGAGGTTTGGACAGATTGTATTGCTGGTTTAGGCAATCTTCTGAGCATGTCAAGATTTATAGACCTGTACTGTAATGTTACAATTGCAGCTCACTGATATAGGTTTCTTTTCAAATTCTTTCCCATTTTATTTGAAAAAGGCCATTAGAGAGTTATAGACTATTGAAAAAGCTTTTTCTTTGCTAACCCTTAATAAACTCTTCCAAACAAGGACTACTGCATTTTTATATTAAATTTAGACCAAAATCTATAAAACATGCTATCCCAGGTTGGATAATTTGATTATTATTATCTAAATGGAGTGACGGTTCCTATTGGTTTGTAGTAATGTACATAGTAAATAAAATGTAAGTTGAGATTTGTATAAGACCACAAGACACTGAGTTTTCTTTTTGTTGTTGTTTCTGTGAGCTTTCCTTTGATAGAAACTCAGCCAATTTTCCCTGAGATGAGAAATTAAAAAGAAAAAAAAAAAGAGGTACCAGCGGTGAAATTAATGCCACGTTGTACTAAAAACAAATTGCTATTAATATTTACTTGTTCTCGTAATAACAGAGGCAAACTGGAAATGTCTCAGGAGTTACCCAATGAATAAGATTGACCCAGGGGACCAGAAAGCATGAGAAAATACTCAGCAGAATTAGAAACAATTATTCCATTGTAAGTTATGATGTGAGAAATAATAGATGGGATTCTGAAGTTATTTATGAATTAGTCAATTCTGTTTCATACATTTTTGCCATCAAAATAACTTATGAAATCATTTTCCAGACCCATAGCATTTTATGAGAGTTCTATACTTGGTGAAAGATTTTCTTCCAGGGCTTTCTGCAGCTACTCTGAATTCTTTGGTGATGCCGATTTTGACCGACATTTTTCACTTTGAGGGCCACCCACTGGCAGTGCCAGAACCTTCCCTGAGATCTCCATGCTGGGGTTGCACAGCATATGGACAGGTTCTAAGGATTTTATCAGCAGGAGGGACTCAAAGAGGGTTGTGAGTGTCAAATAAGGTGATGTGGGTGAGGGACTGAGTTGGTGGCCTGGCACTCGGCAAGCGCTCAGAGATCATGACTACTATTGTCATTATGAATATTATTTTTGGCATGCCTCTTGTTTGCAGGGGGCCAGAGAAGCTCAGTGCAAGTCCAAAAATCTAGTTTAGATGGTTGTTAACATGCTGTATGTCCTTGAGCAAATCCCTCACTATCTCTGTTCCCCTGTCCTTAGGATGCCCAGCTACTTCCAAGGGCCCCTTTCTTGGGGTGTGAGGGGATGAAGTGACAGACACGCAAGCTCTTCAAGAAGGAAAGAGTGCCATAGGAGTATCAGTTATTATTTCTAATCATTGCCAGGTACCTGCTCTTTGGCCTTCTTTAAAGTGGAAAGTGGATCATTGTGAACAGTCAGTACGTGTGGGGGACCTTCTTTAACAGCTGAGGGCAGTTTACAAGGGGGTTGCTGGTGTGAGTGAAAGGATTTAAGGGGGCTTGGGGTCAAGTGGTTTGAAGGACCCAGCAGAGTACTGACTGCTGCCACTGATTTAGTTTAGAAGTGGATGAACTTTGAAATGCAGAGCATCTTTTCTGCAGAAGGTCATCATATTTCTTGATGATTTACGTGGAGAAGTCTGAGACTGTGCTGGGTTCATTTTAGATCCTCCAAGTGCCAAGAGAAAATGTGCTGATGAAAGGGATACTGGCCTGGGTGGCTGGTAAGGACTCCGAGTGCCAGCAGAAATGGCAGAAATGGACTGAACCGGTTTCAGCGAAGATGCTAATGGAATCTGGAGGCCTCCTCCATCCCTTTCTGGGAGATTGTGCAGTTGGAATTTTGTGCCCAAGATGGTCTCAACTGACTTTTATCTCCAAGCAGCCCAGCCCTTCTGGTTCTGTTGATTAAGGCTGCAGCTGGGAGACAGGATGTAGTGTCCCCTTAGGCAGCGGTCCTATCCATCAGCACTGAAGGCCCCGGGCGGAGCCTGCCTGGTTTAAGAACTGGTCTGCTGTCTGATTTCAGGGGGAAAGAATAAGTAACAACTCTAGGTTGTTACTTCTCAAATAGACCCATGTATTAATACTTTAGGTGTTCAAAGGCAGTGTCCATGTTCTCAATAACATTGTTATTGAATGAAATAGGTCGTATAGGTGTAAAAATATACTTTTCCTTTTTAATCCATGGAGCTAGTTTTATTTGGAGTAAAAAAAGAAGATGTAGGCTGTATAGAGTTAAATTTTTCATGAACTGATTCTAATGGAAAAAAAGATTGTCCACCACTGCAGTGTGGCCAGGGTGGAATCCCGGCTGGTGGAAGCTGGGTGCCTCCAGGAACTCGTACTGAATGGGAGGAGACTAAGTCCAGGCATCCACTGGCAGCAAACCTGATGGACTGAAGGCTCAAGTGGGGGGGGGGGCTCCAACAGGGTCCTCCCACCAGGTGTCCCATAAGGGACATTTAAGGGGGTGGCTGCCATGTTTCTCACATGGGAGGAAAGTAGGGGTTTCCTTTCTTCCCATCAGCCTTCCACTGCCCTGCAGAGTACACGGCGACGATACGCAGTGACAAGAGACAGTACATTTCCGTCTGGAATGACGTCATCAGGCTATTGGTAATCTTTCTGAATGTTTGCCAGGAATGTTGAAATCTTAGCAACGGAGGCATTTAAAGGTTTGGATAAGTTTGAAACACAGCGATTTTTCAATCTTATAAGCCACCCAATCCCGGGGCCTGCTCGTCTACAAGTGTCTACCATCTTTCTCAGGGTGTCAGAGAAAATCGAGTGACGGATCACTTTTTGGTGTCACTGCTCGGGACCGGTGACAATCAGTGAAATGGCTGTGTCTGCCTCTACACATAGCTGTAATTGATTGCCTAAACCCTACGACTCTCTTTCCCAGTTGATATGATGGAACATTGGAGTGAAATCATTCTCGATGAGGAGGAGCCAGGTCCATTTGTTATTTACCTCCCTGCCTACTTCCTTCTCCCCATCCAGGGCCAATTGTCCCACAAGAGCACATTATGGTAATCAGGAGAAATGTATGTATAGGAATCAATCAAGGTGAGAGCCGTCACAAGAGTTATGACATTACAAAGTCTGTTTGTAACTTTTGATTTATGGAAGATTTTCCATTTTATAAATTGGGAGTGAGGCATGTTGGGATGGCTTAACCCTTGAATTCCCCTGCAAAGACAACCCATCAGGCATTAAAGCTTATAGACAACACAGCATTTTAGTTACCTAGTGCTTACAGATAATTGGAGTTCTTGCAAATTTGGCTTGTGACTTTAGATATACCTCTCACTCTCTGAAGACATTCCTTATCCTTCTTATAAAATAAAACTGGCTTGGTTTCTGAAGAGCAAAAAATGGGAATAAATTTTCATAAAGGACTGATCCTGACACACAATGCTTTCTTCCTGTGTGAGTCTGAGACACAACCATGCCATAGTAGCATTCCTGGGGTGTTTCCTTGTTTTGGATGGTCATTCTCAGAGAGGACATCTCAGGGAAAGGACTTCATGGACGCCAACTCTCAGCCCCACGGGATACTTGGCTAGGCTGACCAGACGTACTATTTTAAACGGGACAGAAAACAACGGTACTGACCCATTTCAAATGGTACTTGTGGTCAGCTTATTGACACCTTGAATTTAGCCCAGTTGAGACTAGGCTGACCCTATGTACTGTTTGAAATGGGACAGTACCACTGTTTTCTGTCCCATTTAAAATGGGACTTCTGGTCAGCCTATACTTGGCATAAGTATCTAATTCCCTCTAATTCCTTGCAGAAATGCTGAAGGCCAAGGCAAAGTCAGGTTCAAGCTATTTCCCCCAAATGGACAGAGAAATGTGTAGTGTTCTGTTATTAATAGATACATTTTTAGGAGCTTGGCAGCTCTCAGAATCATAGCTTAAAAGGAAGCAGGAAGCAAGGCATTATTGTCAGCTGATCATATTAAAATTGGGACCTTTTATGTTCATCTAGTGCATTGGGCATTACAACTGTCTCACAAAGTGTGCTGAGCTAGTATCAGTAGTCCCATTTTTCAGATGTGGAAGCAGATACAAAAATACAAACTACTTTGTCAAAGAATGTAGCACAGTGATAGCTCAGGATCGAAGGCCAGGCTTCCTGACTCCAGGTCCAGTACTTTTCCAATGAACTGAATCTAATTTGTGTTTGGGGCACCCTCCACATGCAGAACACAATGCTAAATGTGTTTTTTTTCTTACCCCAATATCTGGAGGCCAACTATCCCACTACTCATCTAGAACAGCCTAGCTGTGCAATTTATATTCTTTCAATCTGACTCAGTAGCTCACGGTCGCACTTTGCAGAACCAGTGCCTGTATTGTTATGATGCTGTGATAAGTTTGCCCCGGAATATTGCTACTGACATGTTAGATGTGATGTTCCCTCATGGAGCATGAGCTCAGGGAAGAAAAATATTTGTCCTATTCCAAGGTCACTGGGAGGCCCTTTCTTTGATCTGCTTTTTGCTTGGCAATCTTGCCACATTATCTTGTATTGAACTAAAGTTCTGTTTCTTTTTTTATTAGCACCGTGGACCTATTCTGCTCAAGCTCCCTTTTTGTTCCTAATGTGAATCTTAAAGCTAATAAGAATGCAGATCCCAGCAGACCCACTCTCTCTCTCTTATAATCCATTAGGAACGTGAGATCGCCATCTCTGGAAAACTTAAAAAACCATTTAAAAACAAAAAGATGAATAAATGAAAATGTTATGAACCTGGAAATGTTAATTAAGCCATTCTCAAGGAACAGGCTTTCCAACCCAGATTAAAACATCCCATCATTTTTAAGTAGTTAACATCTTTCTCCTTGAAATAAGTTCAAATTAAGGACAAAATCATTATAAAAAGAAATAGTAAAAAGACCAGAAAATGGTGTTAAGAATTTGGCTATCGACTGACATATTCAAGTTGGAGCAAGCCATGAAGGCCAAAGCCATAAAGTGAAGTCCATTTCCAGACATACTGCAGTTACTGCCAAGCAATCGTCTGGGTACCTTGATGTAGATTCATAGGATGTAGAAGCTCACAGGTCATCCCGTTGAATCTTTTCACCTTTTTATATTAAAGAACTGAGACCCAAAGAGGGGAAGTCATTTTCTTGAAGTCAGTTAATGGAGTTGAGGCTAAAACCCAAACTTAGACTCACCATCTAATGCTCTTTCTACTGGATACACCACTGAGCCAAATGATTTCAAAACAATAATAATGGTAATAACAATAATACCCTTCTTAAAGGTGCTGAATCTATACCGTGTCATCTACAGATGTGTCTCCCAGACTGGTTTCTTTTCCAGGAAAGAAGTAGAGCAGAGTCTCATTTGTCAAGATATTATTCAGTGAGCAGTCTTAGCCCTCAGAAACACAGACACAGGGGAGCTCCCTGGTGGTGTAGCAGCTTAAGGCTTCCGCGCTGGCGCTGTTAGCGCTGTGGCCTGGGTTTGATTCCCAGCCAGGGAGCTACCCACATAGCAAATAATAATAATAATAATAATGATAATAATAATAATAATAATAATAATAATAATAAATAAAAAGTAAAAAAAAAAAGAAACACAGACACAAGCTGTGATAGAGAGGAAAAGAGAGTGAGTCCCAAAGTAGCTGTAACGAGGCCCATGCACTAAATGTCATTCACCCAGCCCCATGAAAGGCGGCTTCAGGCTCTACTCAGTATTATTTATTCCATTTGACATATAATTCCAAGCAGATTTGAAGGAGAAAGTTAGTTGGTAGCAGCCTGACAGAAAGAAGAGGCAGCTGTCATTTCTTATTGGTGGCCATTAGAACTGACAACTGGTAGCCTAACAGTGAGGGTGCAGATGGGGAAACTATAAAACTAGAAATAAGGACTAAAGTACAGTACTAAGAGATCATATCGTTTAGGGGTGAAAAACTCTATAAAACTGTCTTCTCAGGGCACCATTGTCCTACATCAAAGTGCAATGAGAATAACTAACATGATAACTTTGTTTTGTTGAGCACCTATCATGTGTGAAAGTAGTACTAGGTGTTTTCATAAATTATTTCTAAACTTTATAACTCTACAAGGACATAATACAATCCCCATTTTATTGATAAGAAAACTGAGGTTCAAAACAAGTCAAGGATCATGCCCAGGATCACAAGACCCATAAAAGATAAAGTGAGGATTTGAACATGATTGGTCAGACTCCCAAATCTGTGTTCTTTCTTGTACATCTGTGACTCAAAGTCATCATCAAGACCTAGAGCAAGAAAAAAAATGAAACATCATGCACGATTTTCTCTATAAAAGCAATAAGGAGAATGAAACACATTTTAAAATATGCCAGCTACATATATATTTCTTGTGCAGAATATATGAGAGGCACAATGGCCTCATTTAATTGGCATCATTGATAAATGAGGTATTATTGAACATACACAACTTCTGCAGAAATTTTGAGTTTCCTTTGAGTTCTAACACTTAGTAATGTTAATTGCTTTATTAAAGTCCTTCTAAAATGTACCCTTTACTTCCTTGTTCTAGCATAGTGTGGAGACTTCACACATGGCCCCAGCCCTCAGGAGCTCACGGCCTAGTTTGGGATACAAAACTGGGAACAATTTAGTTGTAAGAAGGTGTAAACTAAGTCTTATGGGAACTGGGAGGAGAAATTAACTTTGCCTGGCAGATAAAACAAATTTTAAAAATCCCAACTTTAATATAGCTCCTGGTAATAAAGCATTTAAAATTTTGATTTTTGTTTTCTAGATGAAAAACAGGCATCTATTAAAAGTCACCACAGAACAGTGATTACTATAAGTGAGCAACTCCTACAATGGTTCAATATGAGCTTGTGTGGTCATTTAATGGCTTAATCTTTTGGCCTCTTAGAAGTATATAAAATGGAGCTCTCTTTCTGTAAAAAAGATAATAAACTGATTTGGTAGGCTTAATATAGATGGGTGGGGCTTGATATTTTTCTGTCACATATGTACATCTTTCTGGATCTTTATAACCACCTTGTGAATAAAATTATCATTGTTTTTTACTTGATGTCAAAAAATGAGACCCAAAATAACACAGCTGTCTGGTATTCAAACCAGAACTGAAATTCAGGTCTCTTGACTATTGGTGCAATCTCTTTCTAGGATAGAATGATGTCTCCTATATAATTTGTCCTGGTTTAAATGTCTGATTATTCTTTCCTGTAACTACCAAAAGTCAGATTCAATTCCTTGTACTGGTATTTGTACACTATGGTGCATCTTAAGGGTTAGGATAGCATGCCACTGTTCAGTTCCATCTCACCAACACTCCTGAAGACCTAATTCTTTCATTCAGTTAAATATGTCTGAGCATCTATCGCATGCCAGGAAGTAGGTAGTCTAGATACACTGTGAAGACTACCCTGCTCCCTGCCCTCAAAAAACAAAAACAGTAACAGAAACCAACAGCTGATATTCCAGGAGGAATTCTAGAATATATACAACTAAATACGTATAAAAAGCAGGCTGTGGTAAATGTCAGCTACAACTGAAACACAAGCAAAATAATAAGGAAGCACAAACAGATTAATTCTGACTGGTGAAGCACAGATGATAAAGGAATATCTTGAAACACTTCCTGGAGGATATGTCATTCCAGTTAAAACTTCATAATTGAGTACTTTATTTTGTATTGTTCTGGATTAATCAGCTATAGCTAGGATAATGTTGTATAACAAACAACCCCCAAATACCAGTGGCTTAAGATAGCAAACATTTATTTCTTGGCTATCGGACTGTGGGTCCCTGGGGAAGCTCTGACTGAAGCTATATAGGTTTGATTCAGGTAGCTCCTTATGTCTCATTTTGGGATATGGGCGGAAGGAGCAACAGCTACCTGTTGAAGGCATACTTTTCTAAATGGCGTAGGATGGTGGCGCAGGAGAGGATACCCATTCTTTAATGGGAGAAATATGCAATGCTTCTTTTGTCTCTGCTTGGAACTAGAACACAGCCATTTCTACCCACATTCCATTGTTCAAAGCAAGTTATATGTCTAAGTTCAAGTCAATTAATGGAATAGGGCAGCGGTCCCCAACCTTTTGGGCACCAGGGACTGGTTTTGTGGAAAACAATTTTTCAGGATGATTCAAGTGCATTACATATATTGTGCACTTTATTTCTATTATTATTACATTGTAATATACAGGGTCTGTAATAACTCCCCCTTTTTATCAACACCTGTTCATAAAATCTGGAACACAAAGGTTTACTAAGTTTACAGAGACAACATGTCCATTTATACTATACTACTTTTAAAAAGGGCATTACTTCTGCCAGACCCTGTATAATGAAATAATTATACAACTCACTTACCACTATAAAGCTTACTACCAGATGCAGCTTAATTGCCACTTGCCACTCACTGATAGGGTTTTGATATGACTCTACAAATGATTTATTATGTTCTCTGTGCAGTCAAACCTTTCTGCTAATGTTAATCTGTATGTGCAGCCATTCCCCATCACCGCCTCAGCTCCACATCAGATCATCAGGCATTAGATTGTCATGAGGAGCGTGCAACCTAGATCCCTCACATGTCCAGTTCACAAGAGGGTTGGTGCTCCTATGAGAATCTAACGCTGCCGCTGATCAGACAGGAGGTGGAGCTCAGGCAGTAACGCGGTGATGGGGAGTGGTGGTAAATACAGATGAAGCTTTGCTTGCTCATTCCCCCGCCCACCGCTCACCTCCTGCTGTGTGGCCCAGTTTCTAACAGGCCATGAAACAGTGGCCCCGGGGCTGGGGACCCCTGAGGTAAGGAATATACTTTAGCCACAAGGAAGTCAAAGAAAGGGCAGTGAAGAAGGAAAATTGTAAACAAGTAATGCAACTTATCACATATTGTTTCTTGGGCTTTATCTACTCCAAAAGAATAAATGATCCTTGAAAGCAAAAAAAAAAGAAAGAAAGAAAGAAAGAAAAGAAAAGGAACCCTTCTTTCCCAGTGGAATGTCAGCTGTGTTGAAAAGGATGAGCAAGGTAGAGCAGGGCAACGGCATTTTTTTACCCTAAAAAGGAGCTTTGTTAATCTCTTTCACTTGGGCTTTCCAGCACCTGGCACAATGGCTGGTATTGAGAGAGTACCCCCAAAATAACCGTTAAATGAATACATCCACGAAAGAACAAAAACTACCATGTCCACTGCTTTGATTGCCTTGACTCTAGACTGTGATTCTGTTTTATTAATAGCTGGTACATGTAAAGCCTCAGTCAACAAATCTTGATATATTCATATGACATGATACTATCTAGTCATTAGAAGTGATGTTTGTAAAATAATTTTAAAATTTAAAATTTTGGTAAAGTATATGGTGTATTTGAGTGACTTTAATTTTCTTTTTGCTCATTTTTACTTTCTAAAATTTCTATAATAAGGGCACGTTTATTTTTCATTAAGTGTTATTTTAAAAATATGATTACTGTGCTTAATCACATGTGCATCTAATTTTTGATGCAGCCTGAAAAAGCGCCATTCTTTGGGATGTTACATCTGTACTTTTGCTTTCCATGCCAAAAAAGCAGATCCAGAGATGGTAACCAGTCAACTGAGCTTTGACCTGAGTCTGTGTTCACATAAAAGAAAAGTAAAAATGAGCCCCAAAGTGCAAGTCACTTTCGGATTTAAAACATTTTTAATAATCAGGTGTTTGCTATCTTACTGGTATAACTTGGGAGTGAATAGGCCTGAGTTGTGCCCTCCCTCCAATCAATTGTAGTACACTGGACAAATCGCTCAACTGTTAGAAACTAAATTTTCTCAAAGGGAAAGTAAAGTTGATTCTTGTCATATATTAGTTCAGGCAGGTACCAATATATCCTGGTTTAATAATGATGTTGTGCTCATGAAGTAACGGAGTAGAAAAAGCTATAGATTTTACTCTTAATCAGATAAGTCTTATCTTTTCCAACTGAAAATATTCTGCTGATATTGAGGATTAGTATTATTCATTCATCACTGATTAAATGCTATATTAGTTGGGATAGTGCTAGCTACTGTGACAGATAGGCTCAAATAACTTAAACAGAATATAAATTTATTTGTCATTCATGTAATAGTCCGTAGTATCCCTGGTCAGCAAGCAGCTGTCTTCCAGGTAGTGATTCAGGATCCCAGATTGCTTTTATCTTGTGGCTTCCCTCTCTCCTACAATAGCATTGTTACATGTATCCATTTGGTAAACAGAAAAAGAGTATGAGGAGGGCAACATAATCTATATCTTAAAAATCTTGGTCCAGAAATAGTACATGTCAGTTCTTCTCATACCTCACTGGCTACAACTCAGTCAGATGGTTATACCTAATTGCAAGTGAGGCTGGGAAATGTAGAATTCTGTGTCTAAGATGAGGAGGAAAGAAATTGGAGAGAGCAACTTACAGTTTCTCCCACAAATGCCTGGTATATGCCTAGCCAGTGCTAAGTCAGTAAGGTTGCTAAGATGAATAAGACCATTTTCCTGACCTAGAGGAACTCCTCATCTCATGGGTGAGACTATACTATATTTACAGATAATTACAATGTCGGGTAGGATGAGGTGACAAAGCAATGCAAGCGAGCCAGTGAGAACAGGGTGGATGTGTAGGGACAGCAACTAACTTTACCTGTAAAGAAGGGAGGTCAAGAAAGGCTTGGATTATGTCAATTTTATAAATGTTTATTAAGCAACTACTAAGAGCCAGGAACCTATTCTGTGCAGGTTGCTGGATAATGACCCATATAATTGGGGAATAGGAGAAGTATGGTGTGCATACTTGGTGAGTTAAATATTCTGAATTTGGAGTCAGGCATTCTGGGCGTAAATTCCAGCTTTAACACTTTGTGACTATGGGCAAGTCTTTCAGGCTGTCTGAGTCTTTGTTCCTCACTTTAAAACAAGAATAACAACTCCTGGTATGGCAGTATCTAGTCTCAGGAGGCGAAAGTCCTGGCTTTCCTAAGTACTAACTTTGTGATCTTGGGAAAGTCATAGAACCATTTTAGGCTTTAGTTTCCTCAACTTTAAACTGGGATTGATAATACAGTTGGTAGGTGTTCATGAACCCAGAGAACAAAACTCTGAAATGTCCCTGGTTCATAAATATGCTCAATAAGTGTTAAGTCTCATCACTACCTACCTCACAGTCTGATATGGTCATTAAATAAGATCATGTCAGTGACTGGCACACATTAAGTATTCAACCAATGGTAACAATTATTATTATTATTATTATAAGTGATGATAAGCTGTAGGATGACCACAGTGCCCTAAAAAGAAGCTGCTGAGAAACCAGAAGAAACAGAATGACTGAGGCAAAGGGCTCTGCCCCACAGCTTTATTCCTCACCCGTCCTAAGACCGATGAAGCAACACAGGCCTGTGGTGCTTGGAAGGACAGTGCTTCCAGTTTCAGGTAGAGGACTATTCATGTCCTTATTGGTTTTCTCTGCTTCTTCCACTGGTGAGGGCTTTGACAATATGCCATAAACTGGTAAAGACAGGCAGGCGTAAACGATTTGCATAAGAATACAGAAGGAAGATCTCCCTAAACACAGCATTTGTTGGTAAGAGTTTCCAAAATTCTGTCTCCTTTTTATAGCATCCCGTAAGTCCAAAGTAATGAAATAAAGGCATGCTAATAGGTAAACACAATTATAGCACCCGGGTAGCTCCTTGGCAGGCAGGGGGTATTTGAGAACATTGGCTGGGGTCTCATTTTCCATAATCGAGGCCAGCCCTGCTGTGATCACTATAGTATTATGACCTATGGGGCAAAGATGGTATCATACATGATATTCCACGTTTGGGTAGCTGGGGGTGGTAATTTACAGTCAAGTAAATTAATCTCCCCAGCTATTCAAAAACAAAACTTCATGTACAGCAATTTGTTCTTCATTGCTTTTCCCCATACTGTAGCCTTTTCTAATTACTCTTCCTACTGAAAAATGGAGAGAAAGAAAAAGAAACCCAATGAAAACAATATATTTTAACTTGTGCTAAATGTTGATATATTTTCTGATCATCAATACTAATGGCAAATGCATCCCATAGACATGCATCTGGGAGTTCACACTCTGATTCTATTCGCCTCATGCCAGCTGATTATGAATCTTAAAATATGGAAGAAATATGCAAAGAGTGGATATAGCATAGATTCCAGAGCCAATTTAATATAATTTAAATTATCAATCGGTATTTATCCAAACTCCAAGGAGCACCCTAATCAATCTCACTCAGTAGAATTACTCAATTATTGTGCCTTTAGTAAGTAGAAGTTAATGATTAAAAACACATTATTGAGAATGAAAGACTCTGGCATAGGTAGGTATAGACATATAACACAGCTGTTAATCCTACATAAATTTGTTTTTAATAACACTGATGTTTTGGTTGCATATAATAACTATTTCATTAAATCTAAATTAAATGCATGGTTAAGCATATTTAAAACATGTAAATGTAATGTGTTGCTAGCATATTTCATTTTATGTTTCCACACAGTTCTAATAATTTTCCAAATTCAAATCGACGAGCTATGGGGAAGTCCCTGGTCATTCATATGATATCTTCTTTCTGATATCGTTAAGGGCTCGAGAAATTTAATACCTCTGAGTTCTAAACACATCACTAGTCAATCAGTATGTAGGAAAGACAATGTCTTTATCTGCTGGAAAGATATGTTTATGGACCCGACCAAAAGAGAGGAAAATGCATTTAAATAATAGTAAAATATGCATTTTGCTTTTTAAAAAAACAAAGCAAAGACTCTCATACTAAAACAAAAGCTATCTTGAAATAACAATCAAGAGTGTGTTGTTGTGCATGACTTTTCATTTATGGATAGTGGGAGACATTAATGTACTTGCCTATGGCTTGTGCATTACTATTCTCAGCTATGCAGAAATGGAACATGATTTATAGCAATACATTCTTCGTTGCTGTTCTAACATACCTATTGTCTTCCCTGCATTCTGACTGGCTGGCTGGCTGGGAGAGGGGATGGTGCTGGACCACACTCAATCATTATGGGTGCCTACAAATAGAGTAGGTGTATGTGAACTGGGATTTTTCAGCTTTGTATACCCACCAAGCCAATCAGAGCACAGAAAGAACAATAGCTGAAGGTTTTACTGCTCTTTAAGTTTCCCCACTGATTCCCAATGCGACTGATTATATCACAGAAGTTATATAAAAATCACATTAAATGCCAACTAAATCAAGACTTTTCATATCTTTTTTTCAAAGCAATGAAATTCAGGACAAACACTATACTATGCATGAAGATCACCACCTAGAGATCTAAACTCTTCATTCCAGACGTCATATTTGAAAATGGAACTAGAGAAAAGTGTAGTTTATTCATTTTGTTATTTTCTGTGGTGCTTGCACGGCTGTTTGGGAAGCCCACCATAGGAGAGCTCAATTAAGAGCCTTCATAATTTCCACCAGTTAACTTAGATTAAATAGGCTGTCTTGGAAGGGCATTCAGTAAATTTAGGCTATAAATTACCTGAAATGAGTTTTCAACTTTGATATTCTGAAATATTAGTGCTCAGACCGGCCATTTCTTTCAGAACAGCTGTACTTCACCAGCTGATTTGGAACGGTTGAACTTTATTTTATCAGAGCGGAGAAGAGAGGCAAAAACTTCCTTCTGCTGCTTGGAACAACAGGTCCCTTGCAGCATATGTGGGGAAAAAGACACTCCTCCCTGTGCCACCAGCTAGCTGTATTCACACAAATGTGTGATGAGACGTTTCCTTTAACCGAGTTCTTTTACTCATTGTTAGCTAATTTTCCAGGTCACATTAGTTGCCAAAGATTAGAAAAAGGATGATGACATGAACAGGTGCTCCCTCTTCTTAGACAAAGACATTTTTTTTTTTTTTTTTACAAATAAGCAAGCTCTTTCCCACTGAACAGGTGGGAAAACCAAGGCTGTTTCAACTTGAGCTAGTACACAGAGGAGTTGAATCCATCTGAGGAGATAGATCAGCAATTAGGGACTCATCACTTTTTTTCATAATATTTTTAAAGGTGAAGCTAAAAATCTAATAAAACCTGCAAGTGTCTATAGTTCTGTAGAGTTAAGTGATGACAAGTTTTAGTTTCCTGTTGTATGACCTCAGGCAAGTTACTTAGTAGTCCCCCATACCTCAGTATTCCTTATCTGTGAAATGGGGTTAATAACAGTACTCCCCCCTCATTGGGGGTTTCTGTATGATCAATGAGATCGTGCATGTAAGGTACTTGTACATGGCCTGGCATATGTAATGCTCAATAAATGTTAGATCTTAATACTATTAGCATTTTACTCAGATGTATTTCCAATAATTTACTCAGATGTATTTAAAATAAAAGTTCTGTTTAATAAAAATATTTTTAATTGTTTCTTTTGACTTGTTAAACCTTTAGCATCAATTAATTCTATCCAAACACCAGTTTTGTAAGTTGAGTGTGGAATTATTTTATCTTCCTTCGATTGCCGAGAAGAGTAAGCAAGGGAGGAATTAAGTGACTTGCCCAAGGTGGTGCTAATACAAATACTAGAACCTCTATTCTGACTTACTTGCTTCCATTACCTGAGAGGGGGTGGGTGAGGAAGGCCCAGAGCCCCATAGGCACGGTTTGCACCAAAATGCAAAAGGTTTTCTCTCTAGTGCAGAAGTGTTTGCAGATTTCAGATAAGGGTTATTAAGACAATGGTGAGGGTGGAAATACTTGGCTGGGGAAGTGGCAGTATTTACATAACATAGCAGTTTGGCTCCATAGCTCAGAGGTTAGAGACCTGGTCTTGTATTTACATACACGGGGCCAACTTTTCTTAAAAAAAAAAAAATAGTGTCAGCAGCATTCACACTTCTGAATATATTAGGTTTGTAAATCCAGGGTGCAAATTGTTTGTAGAATCTCAATTAAAGCCTTTATAATATTGTCATTGGTAATCAGCTCACTATGAAAACAGGGCTTCCACAGGGCACCAAAATCATTTGAACTTGTGATCTGTAATAGATTTGAATATTCAGATAAGGTCAGCGGTCAGAGCAGAGGTGACAGTTTTGGTCAATAAACAGGTTTAGTGAGACAAAATCTTTTTGTCTACATGGGAATGGCTTGGAGAAATTGGTTCTCAGGGGGGAATCCAAAGATTAAATTCAGCTGTGTTGCCAATTTATTTGCAGGCCAAACAAGTGCGTAATGGAAATCTTTGGCGGGGAGGTGTCCACCCCTGAGAGAAGCCCCTGTCGACAGTGCCAGAGGGGGCTCCCGGCAGCTGTCCTGACTACAGCTGAGACTGAGCTTGATGGAGGCAGATTGGGTGGGGAGACAGAAAACATCCCAGGGCCCCAGCAGGGCTATCCTGGATTAAACCAGCCCACAGGAGGCTGAAGTATCTGGGCTGCCTTGTTTTACATTGTTCCAATCCCTGCCACTCTCTTCCACCCTCACAATTGCTCTCTCTGAATTGTGTTTTGGCAGAAGTCGTACAAGCCATTACGCACTTCTCACTATAAAGACTCACTGCAAGGCTTTCTCTGGTGTCAGGACTAGTGTTGCGAGCACCAAGGAAGGGGCCACGATGCAATCTTTTCCTGCAAGTCAGCCAGACTGGAACCCACGGAGGGGCACTCCCAAAAGGAAACCACATCTCCACCTGGCCAGGAAGGACCCTTCAGGCCGGGCGTTCCCTTGGTTCCTAAGGGACTCCCACAGCTTGCAGCGGAAGCAAGACAGATCACATTAGTATATTTTTGAATGGTTTATTCACACGTTCAATTTACACACACACACACACACACACACACACACACACACAGGCATAAAAGTACAGAGGCAATGAGAAACGAACCAGTCCAATAAAAGGTGTCAGGCTCAGGCTGGTCCGGGGATCTCAGCTGGCCGAGATTCTGATCAGGCAGAGCCTCTGGCGGCTGATGCCTTGGTTGAGTCTCCAGTACTAGGAGGGTCTCGTCAAGATTAAGCGATTCACCAGCACTCCAAGGCCCAGGGGTTTTATCCTTTCTTGGGGGTCTTATCTGTTCCAAATGATGAGTGTGGTAACTACATGGCATCATGCCCACAAATGAACACCCTTGGTTATCACTGGGTGCAGACACATCTGGGGACTGTGCATGTTCTAATTATGAATCACTCTGGTTTTCAAAATGGAGTCACTTATGTCAATGTCCATAGTGCTCTGTACAGCTAGGAAAACGTTTGTTTCTCCTGAGTGCCCAGTTGACCTCAAGGACTCTGCGAATAATATAATCCCATGTTTTTTTTATGCCGTGGTCCCAAGAGCCTGCTATGAAGTTGGGAATGAGAGCAAAGAGGAAAGAGAGAACAGGCTGAGGCCTGGATTCCAACTTCTACCCAGAGCAGCTCTCTGCCTTTACCTGTTTTCTGCATTTGGTGTCTGCATAAGATTTTATTTGAAGAAAGGATTCAGTGGCCAACAAAAAATTTGGAAACCACCAACCTCATAATCAATTACTTCTGTGGCACTTAGGATAATCTCTAATCCAGAGTCTGCGTGATCTGCCCTTTCCTTTCTCTTCAGCCTCATTCTGCACCATCTAGTCAGTCACTGATCTTCTCTCAGTCCCTGAAATAACCCAAGGTCTTTCTAACTTCCAGTTTGCTGACTGGAACCCCCCATTTTCAACGCTTTGCCTGACTGTCTCTGTGCTGTGGAATCAGTGGGTTTATATTTAGCTACAAACAATAGTGAAACTCTTAGAATAGTGGGTTAAACAAGAGACACTTATATCTCTTTTATGTAGGAGACCAGAATAAGGAGTCAAGGGTTCATCTGGCATCTCCAAAGTGTCATCTACATTTTCATGTTTCTTCTCTTTCATCCTCAGTATATACCTTTCATTTTCAAGATCATTTCCTTCCAAAATGGCCATTGGAACGTCAGCCATCACAGGCCATCTGTAGGAGGAAGTGGGGATTGCAAAAGGATGCTACGCAAGCTGAGGCTACTGTCTGCAAGCAGGTTCCAGAAGTCCACAAAGTATTTTAACTTATTTTATTGGCCAGAACTTAGTCATATGGTCATCTCCAACTGCAAGGGAAACTCGAAAATGTCATGTTTTATTGTGGCAGCTTTGTGCCTAGCTAAAGATTGAAGTCCTATCATTAAGAAAGAATGGAGAAATGGAAACTAGGAGGCGGCCCAGGAAGGTCTCAGGTTAGATTTTACCTCCCCCAGTCTGAAGTTCGATCTTCCCTCAAATTTGCTCTCTTTGAACACTTTTCCTTTATGGAATTTTCATTATTTACTACTCTATAACTGTTAAAATTGGCAGAGCTGGATGGTTAGTTCTCCAAGGTGAACAAACAAGTCTCTGTTTACCCTATGCTGTACAATCAGTGTCCGACAAAATGCCTGTCATCTAATATGGAAAGTAAATATTTGTCATGTAAGCGAATGAACGGATGGATGGATACATAATATTTCCCTGATTGTATTGGTTGTTAGAAAGTTCAGAGCCAAATCTGTGGGTTAATTTCAATAAACGTTCTAGAGTTTTAGAGGGCATTTAGGGTACTAAGTTCAGTCTAGGCTCTCATTTTTTTTGTATTTCCTAATTTATTTAGTAGGCACATTTTAATCCATTTGGAAATTCAGGGAAGGGCATAGATAAATAAACACTTAGTAAAGCACAGATAAAATGTAAGAATTCAGTAGAAATGCTGTAAACAAATTTTTTTAAGTGTGGGGAAAAAAATCCAACAATAAAAGACAATCGACATCTCTTTTAGCATATTGTTTGATGGTCTCAGTTCTGGAATGAATTAATGTTAGTAAAGAATAATTAACTAACCATAAAACATGATGTTGTTCAAAGTCACTAGTAAGCAGCCGAGTTCAGTTAAGATCACACTTAAGAAGCTAAGGATGATTAACCTTTGCCTAGGTCATAAAATGGCCCATTTGAGAACTGTTGCCACTGGATATATTACCTGTATATCAATTGGATTATTGAGTGAGAGGTTTTACATGATGTTTAGTATGATGATATATATCTGGTTACAAACTGTTTATGATGAGTGGAAAAGCCAATAAAAGATTAATGCAGATTTAAATAGATTTTTCATCTTTATTTGAGTTGTGGTTAATTTATGCATATATAACTCAATACCTGTATATTTAAAAGAGATACTAGTTTATTATTCATAATGAAGAGAGATGGCTATTGAATATATAAGTGAAATTGTAATGTTGAATTGGAGCTCCTATTGAAAGGAAATTTTCAGTTCACTGAGATTTTTCATTGGAATTTTTATTTGGTTTCAACTTTTCCAAGTGGACCATAGTTTAATTTGGCAACATTACAGATCAAAAGAGAAGTCACTTTCATGAACTTGCAATAAATTAAATTGCAAATAAATTTTGTTTCCTTGTAATTACAACTTTTTTTGATTTGTTATGAAGTGCACACTCTGGGGCTATTATTTTTCTTTAGATTTTTTTTTCTTACATAAAAGTAAGTTTTATTTATTGTCTTTAAGTTATTTTACATTGCTTAAAGGTCTTGGTGCACAGACACTTGTCTTTTAGGCTTCTTGGGCACGTCCCATGACACTTTACACATCTTAGGTACATGGTACTGGCTTGACAAGTTCTTAGCATTTGATTGTGTCTGTTTTCTTCTTTCTTTCTTCCTCCCTCCCTTGCTTTCTTCCTTCCTCCCTGCCCTCCTGCCATGAACAAGCATTAAGTAGGTAGCTACGATATTCTGGCTTTCTTGTAGGAAGTTAAGATACAGAGATGAAGAAGACATGAATGTCATGTCTTAGGTTAAGTAAATATGGGGCACTGATGTGTCATGATGTGGATCATGCAGTGAGACCAGAACTGGAGCTTTCTCTACCCAGCATGTATTTCATGGTATCACTCACTCTGTGAAGATCAAATGAGAGAATTCAGTTAGAAGACACTTAATTTCCTACCATGGATGCTACCTCATGATGCTTAGCTGAGTGAAGCAATGTAGGGAAAATGGTCTATAAACTGTAAAGTGTTGTTTACATTATTGTCTTCAATTATTTGCATGTCAATCCTTATGACCACCCAGTTATGAGCAGGGGTTTTGTCTTATTAATCTCTGCAACTTCAGCACACTACAACCATCCATAATAAGTATTCTATAAATGTATGCTTGGCTAACACATTTAAAATTCCTTTTTTAGTATTATAATGATCATTACCAGTACTATTGAACTCATATGTTGTTTTGTTTTGTTAAGGTACTGATATAAGACACCCACGTTTATCCTCCATTTGTGAGTATTCTGACTACCCTGGACTCCCAGCCTACCTTCAACTACCTTCATGGATTGAACCTGAGCCCCTTTGCCCTTCACTTGAACCTAGGTCAGAGGTAGAGAATGTAGACTAAAACAAAACACAACAAACTGAAACAGTTGCAATAGAAACCACTTGTGATTTGTTCAAAGCTGATGAAGATTTTTAGTCCACTTAATTCATGATTCCACCTCAAGAGTTGTCATATAATATCAAGCTCAGGTGTATTTACATGGAAAACAGCTGCAGCAGGAAAAATTCTTCCTTTGTTTTGAATTCCTCAAAACTCTGCTGACTCTTCTTGAGGCTCCTATGTTGTGTCACTGGATTAGATTATTTTTTACTCAGATGACCTGTGGACAGGCATAGTGATAGATGCTTTACACATGTAATCTGTTAATCCTGTTCAAAAATCTGTCAGGTTGCTGTCACCATCATCATTTTACAGATGAATAAACTGAGGTTTAGAAAGACTTGCCCATGGTTATGAAACACTTAAGCTATACAACAAGAATTAAAATCTTTAGCTCAAAAACTTAGATTCTTTATAATTATTATTTTAATATACTTATATGCATTTTGGTTTTGTTTTCCTGTTTTATTATTTCAAAACTATTTTTAAAAGCTCCATCCCCACTTTTATTTTGAAAATTTCCAAATGTACAAAAAGTTTCAAGGTATAGTCTAATGAACACCTGCATCCCCCACTCCTTCTGGCTGTGTGACCCTAGATAATCATGTACAGTAGACTCTCAGTTAACCAGAACTCAAGAAACCGGCAAAAAATTATTAAAATACTGTATTTTGCCTTATATAATGTGTACTTTTTGCCCAAATTTGTGAGGAAAAAATAAGGATGTGCATTATACATGGGTAGTACTAATTCCATATCTATATAAATGTTTTTAATTATTTTATTTATGCTTATGAGTTAAAAGTATAACTGTAGAAATCAATAACGATATCCACACATAAAATAATATCCTAGATTATGATATTCATTTTTTAATTAAAATTATTGGGGTGACATTGGTTAGTAAAAATTACATAAATTCCAAATGTACAATTTTACAATGCATCATCTATGTGTTGCATTGTGTGCTCACCACCCAGAGTCAGTTCTCTTTCCATCACCATATATTTGACTCCTCCTCCTTCCTCCTCTACCTCCCTCCCTCCTTACCCTCAGGTAACCACTACCCACTAAACTATTGACTGCATCCAGGAGTTTTTATTTCTTTGTTGCTTTCAGTTTTGTATTCCATATATGAGTTACGTTAAAAAAGAAATGCTAAATTTCCTTTATAATACAAAAAACAAGTACTTAAATATAAACAAATAAAAATTTGAATTAAAAAGTTAAAATGAAAGATTTTTTCCCCTGAAAATTTAGGCCAAAAACATCAGTAAGCATTATACACAGGATTGCATTACACATGGCAAAATACGGTAATACTACATTTATCCAGCATGGGTGCTGGTTAACTGAGAGTGTAGTTACATTTATTCCACAACTACCAATCCCCATGGGTGTTAGTTAATGGAGAGTCTACCGTATAACCCATAAGCCAAATGGGAATACACATGGGAGTGAAAGGGGGCACTGTTCATGATTAGCCTAAGACATCAGGCATGAAGTGAGACTGTCCCAGAATTGATGGTTATCCTGCCTTGGCAAGTTACCTAATACTTAAGGCTCAGTTTCTTTATCTAGCAAAATATTGTTGTGACACTCAAATGAAATAATGGAAAAAGAGCACATAGCTTAGTGAGTATACAGTACGTGTTGGATGTTATTATGGTCTTTTATAAACATCATTTCCAATGGCAGCATGATACCCCACTAGAAGTAGCATCACAGGCCATGTCATATTTAGGGGTATCTTTTTCAGGTGTTCTGGTTCTTGCCCCTGTACTGCTCCCTTCCACTTTCCCACAATTCCCTAACTGAAGATGTAGCCATGGCCCTTGCTCCCTATTGGTCCTCACTTAAGATTGTTCTGATAGCCTTTCTCATAATAGAGATGGCCTTTGTTTTATCCCCATTTCACTGAGTATGAATCTGGAGCCTTCAGAAATCATGCCTTTAGAAAGCTATGGAGTAGACAGCTGTCTGCTCTTTTCATCCCTATACTTAGCCCGAGTTTTGTAATAATGACAATTACGTTGAAGAAAACTCTACAACAAGGAGGATCATCATGAACAACAACTTTCGGAGAGAATCACATAAGTTACTACTCTGTACAAAGATTGTCATAAGTAAGGCAAAAGCATAATGGGGTGAGAGACAGGTTGGTATCCAGTGTTCCCTTTTAATCTACTTCTTCCCCTAAAGAAATCAATTCTAGAGCTCCAGAAAATGGAATCTACAGGGGAGGACCCCCCCCCGCAAAGAAAACCCAGGCTGCCCCTTGTACTAAAGGCTTCCTCCACTAGGTAAGTGTTCTAGGAGCCCATCTGCATCAGTGTACCAGCCGGCGTTGTTGAGAGAGACTGCGTTTGGCTTCTGTGAATTTTCTGGAGATTCTTTCAAGGTGTCTGCCCATTTCATGATGAGTAATGTACATGAACAACGTGTGGCATGACAACGCACCTGCGCACACTGCACTGAGTGTTCAGCAGCTTTTGGCCAAAAACAGCATGACCCTCATGTTCCACCCTTCCTATTCACCTGATCGTGCCCTGAACAACTTTTTTTGTTGTTGTTTCCCTGGATGAAAAAAGTCCTCAAAGGAAAATGTCTTGCTGAGGTGGAAGAGGTGAAACAAAAAATGGCAGAAGCACTAAAAGGCATCTAAATCAACGAGTTCAAAATTTGAGCAGTGGAAAAAGCATCATAATAGGTGGTATGTTTACTGGCCAGACCTCTGAGATTAACCTTTTACACTTCCCGCTCAACCCTCAATAACTCATACAGAAGTGGGGCTCATCGCCCATTGCTGGGTTCCTTCCTCAAATGGGACCTGCCAGTAAGACTTCTCTCCACTTTGGTTAAGGATGTGTGGTTTGAAAACTACATGCATGCACACACACAATATCTATACACACATATTATACTATACACGCATATAGTATCTACACACAAGTATATCTACTACCTATCAGAGTTTTAATTTCTTTTTCTTTTTACAGAATATAGGATACTAGAGGACAGAGATGGCACCATCATCATCATTTTATCTCCATTGCTAGAGACAAGATATGACAATGAATATCCTCAATAAATATTTGTCAAATAATGAATACATCAGTGAAGAAAGGAAAGAAAAGAACTCTGTCTGAGGATGGTTACCTTTACTAGGGTCTTCTAGCTGGTTGTGATCACATCGATGACGACCATGCTGTTTTTAATCAGTGACTATTGTTCTGAAAACAAAACAGGATTCTGTGCCCTCTTTTCTCATTGGGATAAACTGTGTTCTACAAATGTCATTCCAAATACAGGACATGATGCATAACCAATATGAACACATGCCATTTGAAGCTTTAACAAGACAGTGCTCCTTCAAATTTATAACAGTCTATGTTTAAAAACCTGACAAAACCAAAATGTGTTCTCCATAAATTATAGTGGCACCATTCCTGCTGCTGAAGTGAAGGTTGTGTCAGCATTTCCATTACTCTGTGGCTCACGGTGTTTCAGGGCTTTAGTTCTTGGCTATAAAAATGCACCTTGGGTTTAAAACTGGCAAGAAACACCTCAGCCTTGGAACAAATTTGCTTCACCAAAATTTGAGAGCAAAAACCTATTTGTTTACTTTCCCCTTTGCCAATGACTTCTGTGAAAACACCCATGAATTTCATTTCCTCTTTCATCTTGTTTTTTTTTAAGCCAGAGTTTTACATCTTTACTGAACAATGGTAAAGTCTTATTTTGGGAGTTAGGAGAAGAAAAAATTTTTTTGTAAACCATGTTTTTAAAGAAAGATATTGTTCTGGAATCAGCTGCCCCTGTCGTCTCCATTCCGATTTCATTAAGAGGGTTAACAATGGTTTTATTTTGACATGGGCAAATCAGATGTCTATGGCTGGTTGTGAAATTTGATTATCTGATTAGGTTAATAACCTCCCAACAACAGACTTTATTCTGTAGCTATTTGTGAGGTATAATTTCCCACTGGCTTCCTGGAGAAATCATTTAGCGTAACTGTTCACACACTTAATTAAATTTCTTTAGTTTCATTTAAGCATGTATTTATTTGTGGTCCCTTGGGCAAGTAACATTTTTCAATATGGTTCTTGATAGTGTTATTAGAATGCCAATTTTTAGGAAGGGGGCTGCAACTATTAATTTAGTACAATAGAACACTTCAGGGCTTTGAAGGTTCAGATGCTCATCTGTATGAACTATAGCTTCTCCTAAAATAGGAAGGTACTTACCTCAAGTTTAATTGATTGTTCTTGAATTTTATATATAGATACATGTATAAACCTCTACCTTAATTGCATTGTTTGGCTTTTCTCAATAAGCCCTTGTGATATGCAATCACAAAGCAGGGTGGGAAGGAACCTAACCCATCTGCAGCAGTTAGGGAGGGCTTCCCAGAGGAGGCAGTACTTGGGCAGAACCCCAAAGCATGGGTAAGAGTTGGCTAGACTTGGAAGGGAAAAATGCATTTTAAGTGTGTAAGACAAGAGATACTCTTAAATAAAAGGTCAAAAAGTGTCACCAAGTAATTTATTTTCTAGGTTTAAGAAACATGCATTTTGGAGTGGGAAGGCGTATGCAAATTAATGGTTTACTATGGAGCCACCAGAGTTAACAGTTACGTTTTTAACTTCTGTGCTGCTGAGATCTTTACAGAAGCAATGGTAGCAGGTGGCCTGCCCATGCAGGAATTCTTCCCTCTCAGCAGAGAATGTTGCTGCCACTCAAAGTCACCAGGGGCTGGAAGAGCTCCTGCTGAGACCCACATCATCCAACAACACACATGCTCAGAACAGGGAAATGTGCATTTTCAGGAGAGGGAGAGACAAACTTTTTGTTTAGCTAATTGGCATGACAGAGTGTGAGATACATGTGCTCCTGGAAGAAAGGTGTCAGGTGTCTGGGGCTCAAAATCGTGAGCACAGGCAATCGATCACAGGAAGGCCCCAGTGGCCGTTGCTTTTATTGGGGAGGGTGTTAATATTTCCTTTTGCATTTAAACAATAATCAAAATTGTGCTGGATTGGAAAAAGAATTGCTAGAAGGTTTAATGGGGACTGCATATATGTTGCTTGCATATCATTATTGTTAAAGGAAAGGTCTCGAAGGTGACAGACTAAGAAGTCAGATGTTCAGGTCAGGATAACTGTGTCCTCGGCACCACCTTCCAAAGTGTATCTCAGAACGATTGCTCACGCCCCATTCTGGAGGGCTGAATCTCGAGGGATAGTGGTAACCCCCACTTGGGAACAGAGTGGGAAAAGAGGCAACAGATGTAAAAAGTTGAGCAGGTGCCCTGCACATGGGAAGGAAGTCAATGATCGCTCTGTTCTATCTGACCAGGATGGTAAGGGCTGGGGCCCCAGGCTGTCCTGCCACTCCCCGGGGGAGGTGAGAGGGCCTGAGAACAGGAGCCAGCTGCTTTCACTTGCTCCCAGGCCTCACGGTCCTGGCCAAGCCCACTTTTTGAAATAATCAGCTGCCAGGGCCCCTGGGGCAGCAGGAGTGGGAGAGGCTTCCTGGCCCTGACTGACAGGGGCTGTGCCACTGCCCTGACCACCAGGAGGCAGGATCCCATCATCTCACCCACTGGCGGTCCTGCCCAGGTGTCTGGGCAACTGCAAACAGAACCTGCTCTGTGTCCAAGAGTAACCCTTGTTCATGGAGGATAAACGAAATTGCTTGTGAATGCTGGCTCTGCCATTTACTATCTGTAGGACCTTGGGGAGGTCACTAACCTTCGGAGCCTCAGTTACCTCATCAGTAAAATGGAAACAGGGGTATCTGCCCCTCAGGGTTATTGTGAGGGTTGGGAAGGATGTCAAGTAGGTCCTTGGTAACTATCAGCTATTATTAGGTGTGAAATGAGTGGTCCCTTGCAATGTCCCTAAATCCTCCCCACCCACATACCACTTAGGCAGATGTCACCCAGTTTGGGCAGTTCAAGAGGAACCGAGTTGGAAACTTGAACCCTTGTTCAGAAGCCCCCAGCTGCTCGCTTTGGATCACGCTGAAAGAGGTGGAGGGAGGCAGCGGGCTCAGCACGCCAGCCATCCTGGCAGGACCCCGCCCGGACACTCGCATACCCCGCCCGCCCTCGGAAAGGCCGAAGAGGGTGTCCTTGATCCTCTTCGTGAGAAAACGCTGGAGAACTGCGTCCAGATGAGAATGCCAGAGCCTGGACCTCTCTGCTGAGCAGGTCCCTCAAGAGTGGAGGAGGGGACCGAGGTGGCCTTTGAAGTTCTAGAAAGACCCGGATGGAAAATCAGTGAACCAGCCCCCACCCTATCACCCACTGGTGTCACACATTTAAGAAATGCAGAGATTTCACAGAAAAACCCAGATTTTTCAGCTTTTCTTGAAAACTTGACCAGATGGCAATGGGCCTTCACTGTCACATCGCCAGTCTGCTGACGCTGGGCTGGGCGGTGCCCTTCAGCCAGGCCTTGGCTCTCCTGTTCCCCTCCAGCCCCACCTGCTTGGCCCCTGAAGGCATGGAGTTTGCAGCCCCCACGTCAGAGATGTGACCTTGACCCTGGAGAGTGCTTGGTCTGACCTTTTTTACCTTACAGGTGGAGTGAGGCCCAGGTGAAGGGACTTGCTCTGGATCCCATGGCTCACAGGTGGCAGAAGGCAGCCTGGAGCTCTTCATCCTGAATCCCTGGTGCCCCACTATTTCACCATGTTGTCCTGCCTTCACGTAGTGCTGCATAAACCATGGCCTCTGCTGAGCAGACTGAGCGCGGCATTGGACGGATCTACGTCCCCGTCAAGCTCGCAGGACTAACCTTTGGGATGGCCACACGTCCTTGGGGATGGCCATACATTATCCAATTGGTGGTCCTGCGTTTTCAAACAACAGTTCCATGATGTTCTTCATTCTCTGTTTGAAAAGGCAGGGAAGAGTATAACATGTTCTCCACAAAACGATTAACATTTAATAAAAAGTTTTAATGCTATCGGGAAAATTAGGCTTTGCAGAACGATCCATTCCCTGAGGGTTTCGGGTGGCCAAGGTTGGACTAAAATTGCTCATCGCTGGAGAGTGCCTTTAACTTACCCAATGCATTTTCACATGTAGAAGTGCACTGCGATCTTTTTAATTTTTCTTTTTTTTATTTTAGTGTTTAAGTCATGTAATTCTCCTTGCAATGAAATCTTACTGAAAACCAGAGCGTTTGGGGTGAAGCTGGGCTGGGGGATTTGTCATGCACTCCCTGGCTTGTCAGCCCACCAGTACCCACTCTGGGGGTCCTGCCACCCCACCAGGCCAGGGGCGCCGCTCATCAGTCACACAATCACGAGGGATGTTGGGTTGTGGGCAGACTCCTCAGCCTCCTACCTACCCACTGATTCAGAATCTCCAAGTTGAGGCCCAGGAACTCGCATGTGAACAAGCCCCCACTGGGGATTTGTATGTTCTCTGAGTCTGGGGATCCACATAACACCGTTTGTAAACTTGCTCATTCTTTGTGTTAGTCCCGTGACAGGTTGAACAGGAATTGTCCTGATTCTACAGTTGGCAGTAGACTTGTCCAGGGGTGCACACTGAGCCCCACCTTCTTCCATCAGACCATCCCGCACGTGTGTATGGACAGAGTTGGGGTAAGCACCTGCAGTCATGTGAACCCAGGCCCACCGTTTATCCAAGGTGGTAACCCCACATGAAGCCACCAGATTGCCTCCAGCCTTTCCTCGTTCTCAGGGAAAGGGAGATGTGTCACACAGTGGATGGGTCATGTCAGCCAGATGGCCCTGGATTTGAAATCTGACCTTTCTATTTACTGTTTTGAGCCTTAGTTGTCAGGATTAGAAATGATGTCCTGCAGAGTGACTAACAGCCAAGTGCTTAATAAGATGGGGGTGTTATTACTATTACTCTTACAGAGTGGCCTCCTGCAGAGAGGGGCCCACGTGGGTCGTCCCCTCTGGCACCTCTGTGGGTCAGAGCCTGGGTCCCCAGGGGCATACAGGCATAAAGACTCCCCAGGACACCAGGGGTGCTACATCAAACCACTAACCAGCACGCCCCAGTTCAGAGCACAGATTATTAGGAGAAAGGGCCATCTCCTCGAACCAAAGGAGGATTAGTTCTCCTCCTGGATTTGGACCTCTGCTCTCCACCCCCATCCCCCGGGGGTTCTTTGTTTTGTTGATGGATCTTTTCCCTCGCAGCTGCATCTTCTGCCACGTTGAAATGGCTTCTCTGAGGAAGGGAAGGGGTCTCCAGATCCAGAGTGTTTCTGCGGGCCCGCAGGCGGCAGAGTCAATGGGGCCCCGGCTCCATGCCGCTTTTCTACGCCCCCTAATCCTCTCTGAGAAGGTCCCAGGAGAGAGGCTCACCAGCCCCCAGCACTTCCCTGCAGTCCCTAACAGGCTCACAGCTGTATGAGGAGCAGCCTCACTGCTGGGGGTCACGTTCCAGCAGGTTCTGCAGTCTCTCACTGCACCCCCTGACAGATGCATTCCGGCCTGCTCAGAACCGTGCAGAAACCTTTCCGATGAACCAGCGTCCCTGTATGGGAGCCTTACCGGATGGCCAGGCCGCTTCCCGTGGTATGAGCCCAGGATAGGGCCTGCCTCTGAGGCTGCCCGGAAAGCCTCTAAGATAATGATGCTCAGAGCCTGGGCCACTGTCAGAGGTAGCACTGGGGCCATTGGGAACCTGAAAGACAAGCTACTCCTGGGGAAGGGGGGCCAGCTGGGTGTGAGTCAGAGAGGGTCTGAAGGAGGAGAGGAATGAAGAAGATGACCCTGAGGGTGCCCTTGTCCACTGTACTGGGGGTGGGGCCACCCCTCTACCACCTCTCCAGCCCCCCGCCCCGCCACACTCCCCTCATCAAATCTCCCATATGCCTGCCCTCTGGCTTCGGGAGCAATCCCTCAGGGAGGTGAAGCCCTCTCTCCCCGCTGTGCCTCAAAGTTACAGCCCGTTTACACTGTTTTGGAACTCTTTATGTGTGTGTCTGGGGAGGACCCAATACTGAATTCTAGCCTTATTATTTCAGTATTTCCAACTGAACTTGGCACACAGTAGGAGCTTAGAAAATGTTTGATAGATTGATGGATGGGTGGAAACAAGCTTTTCACAAATACTTACCGAGTATCCCTGAGGCTCTCCATCAAGGGCAGGGATTGAGTTCAGAAGTGCATAGAACATACACGAACTTGCTGCCACGAACACCCCTGACAAACAAATAACAGAGAATTGTTGGACTTCTAATAAAATACCTTAATCAGAGTTTAGCTGAGCAACAGCCATCGGTTTAGGTTCTGGGTCAGACTAAACTGATTCCAATCCGGGGACTGCTACTTAGAAGCAAGTCGTATCAAAAAAGTGGGGGGCAGTACGTTGTGAACACCAGGTGAGAATGCTAGTTTTAATGATAGAGGAAATGCTCACCCATGCTAAAAATCAGTGTCTCCTGACTCGTACTGAACCCCTCCCCACCTCTTCTCCCCCAATCAACACGTACAAATCAAGGTGCTTTTTGGTGGTGGCTGTATGATACTTGGAAAATCTAATCTTGAAAGCCTGTATCTGTGCACACTCCTGGTGTTTTTAAGTTAGGCAGTCATGGATTTAAATCTCCACTCTCTAGGTCTATAATCTCTGGCAAGCCACTCAGCCCCTTTGCTCCTCAGTCTTTTTATCTGTCAAATGGGTACAGTAATATCCACCTTGCAGGCTCGTCGGCAGGGATTGAGATCACGAAAGTAGGAGGGTCTCCGTCAGAGCAGCTATTGTTCTTATCAGCAGGACCTAGATTATTTCTGCAAAATGCCACCCTCCTCTCTTTCTGAAGCAGCACATTTGCTCCCACAGTCTGTGGTTGTCACTGTCTGTGAGGCAGGCTGCCGGGGAGACTGGTCACCCACCCCTGCTTTTCCGTACAGCACCCTCTCTCCTCACAGCACGACGGGCTGCTTCAGCCAGAGGCGGGCAAGAGCGTCGTCCACATTTGTCATCAGACGTGATGGATAGTATTCCCAAGTTAATGCCATAAATGCTGTTTGGAAATTACAAGCCCAGGCTGCTGGTGGTCTAGCCAAAAAAAGAATTAATTTATAATATGAATATAAATTTCATAGATAGTATTATTGTCATTCAGGATTTGAGTTATGGTACATATGGGGAGTGGCTTGTGGAACAGAAAACCATGTCGCCATAACTCAGTGTAATTCCAATGACAATAGTTATATCTATCATTTTGTTATAAATCAATCTAGATCCTGTATTAAGTGAACAGCTTCACCTCTCCAGTCACACAGCGGGGAGTGGCAGGGAGGCCTCGAAGCTCTGTTTAAGGTCCTGGGGGCCATCCTGACTCATGCTGTTGGGAAGGCAGCAGAGAGATGCTTTGGAAATTCTTGCATGAACTCCAAACACCTTGGCTCCCTGGACAACGTGACCTGATCTACTGGCATTTTAAAAAGTGAATGACATACCCAAGTCTTTAAAGATAGGTCTTTTGCTTGCATTTTGCCTCCAAGAACTAAGTCTTCAGACCTGGGAATTATTTTCTAATTACAGACAGGACTCTAATTGAAACAGCATCAATCCCGGAAGGGCCAGTGTGCATTCGAAGGCCTCTGTGAATGCCATGAATCAGGCAGTATATCTTCCTTGTTAATCTCTATTGGTTCTTTCCCAAAGGCAATTGACCCCGGGGAAAGGTAAAACCGAAGGAATCTCAGGACCACTAAGCTGGCATGTAACTGGCTTTGAAAGTGCACTGCTGGGGAGAAGAATGCCAAATAGCACAGGGAGCAGTAGCTTGAGGAGAAAAGAAGATAGTTAGAAGTCAGTGGAAAGTAATTTTGCCAAGTGCAGAGTTATCTAGTTAACCTATTGTTCAACATAATGAAAAAGCAGGGCTATTCCGGAGTGCGTTACAGCATGTAGTTTGTCAATTACCCAATCAAGGGGCATTGTTCATTCAGCCAGTATTGAGGGCATTACCCATACTATTTTATTACTATTATGCCTCAACTTGGCATATTTTTATATAGACTATAGGGTGTTTAATAGCCATGCAAAACTAGGACTTTCTTCATCCTTTCTGGCCTAAGTCCATTGTCAGTGGGCTACATTAATTTCTGTCTCTGCAATTAGGGTGTTACAAAATGCAGTATTTTGGCTTATAAATTGATGGAAAAGTAGGGGGCATGAGAATTGTGATGGTCCCTCAATTTTAAGAAAGATAAAAACCGGTGAATAAGGTATAAGGAAAACAGCCCAGGAGGCCAGGATAGCTGCCTACCAAAAATCTAGAAGGCACCTCAGAGTCTGTGGGGAAAAAAAATCTGCATTTACAGTTTTCTGTATGCACCCTAAAATCTCCTGCACCCCCAAGGCATCCCCTGCATTTAATAGAATTGGGGGTGGATTTGAAAAGCCTATAGGAAAAGCTCTGTTAAATCATGCTAGCAGAAAAGCAACTTAAAATCATCCTTATTTTAAAATGTAATTTAAACTTTATTTATAGGAAGCTCTTCCTAAGATTGGTCAACCATCTCATTTACAAATACCATTCTACAGCACGCTTCACGTACAAGTGGTGTTAATTTGGGGAGTCCCACGAGTTGCTATACATTTAGAAATGCATATATTCTGAATTCTTCTCTTTTGAAGAAGATAGTACAAATTTCCCTAACAAAGCATTCCTTCCTTGTGCCTGTGGTAGGCTGTTCGGTGGTGTCAACTATTTTTTGACTTTGATAAAAATGTACTGAGCATCAAGATTATTTCCTAATAGTTCACACTTGTATTTAATAACCTGCCTCAATGTCAAAAGATACCACCATCACCACCGCCCCACCCATCATCCTATTGCAGTTCCAGGAAGCATTATGCACTGCTACCCCGTCTCCGGATGCTGATCAGCCATGTCCATGTTATTCCATATTCGGTCCATTCCAGAGAAAGGCTACAGGAGACAGAGGGTGCAGATCTTGTTAGGTGCAGCCTCTGACACTATCACTATCAATTGTCTTTTGCTGAGACTGATCATCACCTCAATTATCTAGTGGCCAGCCTACCTGATAGGTTTTTGCAAACTATAACTCTTCTGTCGATGAGCATGGAATAATGACAGCTGGGGGCAAATGGACAGAATACAAAAGAGATAAATCCAGAAGTAAAATATATAAGTCTACCTCTGCATATAGACATACAATATGCTTTTGGTACCAAGAGATTCAACATAATATTTAACTAGTGGTTTCTTTGCAGGCTTATTGAGATTATGCTATTATGTTAAGTAAATTAGATAGAGCTGTTGGCTTAAATATTTTTCTAGTTTTATCATTTCATGGATAAATACTAAATATTTAAAAATATTGTGATATGTCAAATGAACATAAATATATAGAATTTTTCCTCAACTCATTGCATGTGTAATTTATACTAAAAATTATTTTAAATATAAATAAGGATCCTTTATTGAAGGAAAGATACATTTTTCTAAATGATTCCAATTGAAATTCAATTTCAAATTGAAATCATGAATCAAGGAGAAAAGGAAAATACACTGTTAAAGTATGCCAAAGCATCATAGCTGTACATATTTTTAGCTACACAGTTTCACACAACAGGAGAAAATAGATTTTAGTACAATATTAATTGAAGTTTTGCCAGTGTGTGGTTCAGGAGGTTAATTTGAAAAGAATACATTACCAATATATTTATAGTATTTAAATAAATTAAAATTACACTTCACACATCAATAACGCAGCTGTTAAATAATATTTTTATTCTATGTAAATCCCATCCATTCATCTCAGTTGTATAATAAATGACCGTAATTACGGATCTTCATTGGGAGGAAGGTCATTGGTAATCCTGTAATTCCTCATTGGTGTAAAGAGAGAAAACAGAACTCTTTTTGATGAATGTATTCAACCTTTTGCATACTTTGGTACTTTGAACCATACATTAAAATGCAGTCAGAAATTAAGTTCTTCACTTCCACGGCATTTGTATTCTGCTGTGTTGAGTTTTTTTTTTTTCCCTTTTGTAAGGAAAGCCTTCCTGAAGTGCTTCCTTGGTTATTATTTTTTCCTGTAGGACACACACACACACACACACACACACACACACACCCCAAAGAGCATGCCTGCCAAATTCAGGCTGTCCCATGTCACATAAATCCAGCTAGGATATCTTTTCTGTAGAAATAATTTCCTTAATTTTCAATGCTTCATTTTACTTCGAAGGGGAAACACGATGTTCACATTCCCCTCAAACGGTGGCATTCTAAATGTGAACTAAAGTTCTCAACCTCGTTTCTAGATGAGCTCTTCCCTCGGCAGGTCTCTATTGTCAGGTCACCAGGGAAGACATTCAGTAAATTTTTTTCCCTTGAAGAATCTTTAGCTGTAACCTGGAAGATCTTTAGTTTGAACCTGGTTCCCATTTTCCTTTAATGCAAGGATGAACCCTGTTTTTCCTACAGGGACTAAAAATACATAGATGTGAATGTGAATGTTAAAAGTAATGGACCAGTGACAAATAAATTACACAGAATGTAACAGATTAAGACATTAACAAAGGTAGCTATGGTATAAATTATGTGTATCCTCTGCTTCTTTCTAACCCTAGAGACCGGTGCATTTTCTGTCCTTTCCAAGAACAGACAAGGTGTGGGCTTTGCATATGGAAATAAGAACAAATGACTGTTAATTTCTAATGAGAAAAGTATCAAAGTGAGCAGGATTTCCTATGTGTATCATAAGGGCTTGTAATTGACAGGTCTTCGGGAAAAAGGGTTCCAAGCAGAAGGAATTCCTTTTAATGAAGGTTGGATTTAGTCCCATTATTCTAATAAGATGTAATCAATTTGTGCCGACAATCTTAAGGTCTAGTTCAGCCTCTGATTAGATCTTGGTTGTTTTTAAGGCAGCGGGCATGAAGAAGGGAAACACGAGTTAATAGGCTTTTGGGTCGGTGATCCACACTTCCTGAAGTGACTTGGGAGTTTTGAAGAAGGGCAATTTGGAAGCTGTCTTAGCATAAATCTAAAACAAGGCTCTGGCTGTCCAGGGGGAACCGGGCCCTCAGCACTCCCTAAGACAGGCTTCCAGCCGATTCTGCTCTTAATCCAATTTACTCAGCCGAATAAGTCCCACTGCTTCAGCTTGCCAACAAATTAAAATCCAGCTTCATAAAAACACCTTGAATTTGGAAGGTATTGGCTGGCCCACTAGACTTGAAACTTCATTTATTCTGGCTAACTTCTCAATTATCTTCCCAGCAGTGGAGATGTGTAAAAGTGCAAAAATCAATAGGGTTCTATTCCCATTCTATTGGAAAGGGAAAAATTAATGAGATAGGACACTCTCTTAATCAGAAATAAATGTTTTAATTCAGATAATGACATAGTTTTCCCTCGCTGAAGGATGACAAATGCTGGGCTGTGCCCCCAGCAGAAGCAGTTTCAATTTTATTGTAAATATAAAAGGTATTGATCGGTGAGATGTACAAACCCCATTGCTTACAAAAGCCATTCAGGGGGACTGGGAAAACTATTAAGCACTGGGTCAGAAATCAATAAACAACACTGAAATGTAGCAGAGGTCGCCCTAGGCTTTGTGGCATCTTTGAAAGCCAAGTGGCAGGAATAGTGACAGAAATGTCTCTTGTGGAGCAATGTTGGGGATGAAGAGGGTCAGATGTTTAATCTCTTCTGTGGTTTGACAGGTCCTGGGAACAGAGCTAATGCTGTCTTTGATTTAAATACATGCTGATTCATCCTCTTGCTGACAACTGTATTTATTGGCTTTGGGGGCCGACATACATTGGCAGGGAAGAGGTCAGGGTATATTTTGGAGACAGAGGGGCCTGTGTTTATGCAAATAGCCACAACTTGATTCACCCTTTCTCTTCTCAGGAAACAAACAAATACGCACCAAAACTTCTTTTAAACACACCGATAGATGGGAGTACAGACTACCAGACTGAACCTCATATTAGAGCAATTACAGGGCCGATGATAGAGCATGAAGCATTTTTTTGTCACAGCTGACTAAGTGTAATAGTTCTGCTTTGGGGTTTTTAATTTTAATACTTGCTTTAAATTCACATGTAGTTTAGGCTTCCTTTTCTGAAGTCCTTTATCACAGGCTAATATATTCAACAGTCTTCAGAACACTCTCCTTTCATATATGTTATTTGGGGGCAAAGAGATTATAATTTATCATTATCTTTCTCCCAATTCACCTCTCCTGCTTCCCCCACCCGCCCCAGATAGTTTTGAAGCCAGACGATTAACCCAGATTACAGATCATCCTTACACTTGAATGGAATTGGGTTGAATCTTTAAATAACATGACGATAGTCATGAAGCCAAAACACACATTTTATTGCTGAAAATGCTAGTCAAGAAATACCCAGAGTGGAGAAAAACTACATTAGGGAAGAGGTTCCATGCATGTGGGTGAAATCGAATTTTTTAAATAAGATTTGAAAGATTCGAAAGGTTTAAAGCCGAGTATTAAAACTTTTAACAACATCGTTTCAGAAGCAGAAGTAAAGCTTTCCTCCTCCCCAACGCCAAAGCCGTGCCTTGTGTTACTGGAGACTGCTCCCCTCTTGACACAAGTATGATTATGAGATCGGTGAGGGTCAGGCTGCCCATCAGTAGGTGAAGTGTTCAGCTGCTGAGGATTTGAG
The DNA here is from genome assembly GCA_004026885.1 of Lyroderma lyra. Taxonomy (NCBI): domain Eukaryota; kingdom Metazoa; phylum Chordata; class Mammalia; order Chiroptera; family Megadermatidae; genus Lyroderma; species Lyroderma lyra. Next base: position 245,285 of record PVJL010000398.1, on the reverse strand, counting down.
TTTCATCTCACCTCAGATATTATGTCGGCTTCATGTCATTTTCATCCCCGAGAATGATTTGAGAGCGCTCCTTGTCCCTTGTTATTGCGGTCACTTGACCTCAGATGTAACTTCTGTCGAATACCATCATTTTAACAAAGTCCAAGAGTTGCACATCCCGAGCTGGAGCTGACCTTTCCAGCCTGCCGCTCCCCAATTGGCTCTGATGGCAGATTTTACTGCCCCCTCCATTCCCAACAAATGAATGTTAAGGCCTCAATGAATTGGTTCACATTGGAAGTTATAGTTTTTCATTGCCATGAGCATTTTTAAAATTGGATCCCCCTCCCCTCTTTGTATGTGGCCTGTACTACTGATATTTTTCTTTTTGAATTTGGATGCTCAAATATAGAAAACTATTTTCTGCTTAAAAACAATATTCTGGGCTCCAAATGGGGATTCTGTATTTGTCACCTAAAACAGAGATTATGCACCTTGAGTTCTTGTCTGGGATACATGTACTCTAGCTCCTCAGAATTCCTTGTCCCTTGTGCTAAGTCTCACCTCCTTTAAGCATTTTTTAACTTAACCTTAAATATACCAGAAGAAAAGTAATTGGGTCGCCCTGATTTTATAAAGCTCCAAACTACAACACACGTCATTTCTGGGCTGCTAACGAGCTCAGGGACTCATAGTGAAAGGGAGTTTCATTCCTGCACCCTAGTTGGTAGAAGAAGCTGCTAGCCTGAGAGAGTTTAGGGAACTTACCCCATTTTATACAGTCAGTATGAGCAACAGGAAAAGAATCAGAATGTTTGCTTTCCAAGTTACTTCCCCTTTGCTGACTGTTGTGGCCATACCCAACACCAGTCCCATCTGTGCCCAAAGCTTAAGGACCTTTTCGCTCTCACCATGCTGGGTTAGCATATTAAAAGTACCGGGCACAGTTAAGGGCATCTAGAATAGGGGTTGGTTAACTTTGCTTGTAAAGAGCCAGATAGTAAATATTTCCAGCTTTGTGGGCTCCATGCTATTTCTGTCATGTATTCTTCTCTTTCTCTCTCTCTCTCTCTCTCTCTGTGTGTGTGTGTGTGTGTGTGTACATCCTTTTAAATATGTGAAACTTATTCTTAGCTTCCAGGCTGTACAAAACCAGGCTGCAGGTGGATTTGGTTTGTGGGCCACAGTTTTCTGACTGATTCCTAGAACTAGGATGTGCCTAATATGTTAGTTGGTTTTAAGATAAATGGAGGCAGTAACTGTCCACTTTAGCATCAAATAAGATGGTATTAGTGAAAGTGCTTCCCACACCATAGTGCTTGATAAATGTTAGTAGTTACCGCCTCCAGGGAGCTTAGTCCAATTGTAGAATGAAAGTATGAGTCAATGAACCACTGGTCCCATATTTGAAGTATATGCTCACCTGGACAACCGTGTTACTGAAACCAGTTTCTCATTTTCTTAATGAATTATATGGAAGTAATGCTATTAGATTACTTTGACATATAAAAACAGCAAATTGTATGGTTTAACCTAATATCATGTCTTCCCAGTCTACCCAAACACATTTATATGTGAATCTCAGGTCAAGAATCTCTGCTTTGATTCAGAAAATATCATTTACTGTTTTCTCATCCCAGGAAATGGCATGAAGAAGCCAAATACATTTCTCTAGGTCATGGGGTCAGCTAAGATTGGGACCTGAGGGCCTTGTCACTTGTTTACCTTCTACACCACAAAGGTAGGCTAGAGTCCAGAGGTTCCCAGGGCTACTCCTGCTTCCTCCCACCCCACCCCGTGTGACTTCCCAGCTTTGGCATCAATATCTAGCTGTGGTAGGTATCTACACTGAGCTTGAAATATAACATTACATCAAAAAAGGAATGCCAAAATTATGTTGTTGCTTTTGTACAAATCCTCTCCCTTTTAATAACAGTCAATATCATATGGGTGTTCCCGGACCTACTATAAAAGTGTGACGATGTCGAATAGTTTATTACTGCACGATATAAAAACGAGGAACACGGGTGGTGGAGTCAGGAGTCTGGGGGTGGAACGGAATAATGACATGCGGGAAATCAGGGCAGACTCCAAGGCTTGGAGTCTTTGTACACAGTGGGCCTAGAGTCAGTTTAATGATTTGACTTCCTGATCTCTATGACTTGGAGGAGGCCCCAGGCTGGTCCCAACAGCTGACTGAGCCTGTTCTCACCCTTCCAATCAAGTTGTTTCAATGGATCTCCTCATATGAGAGGTGTCATCTCCTAGTCCAAATCCCTAAGGTTTTAGGGATCATTCTTCCAAGACTTTGGGTTAATTTTCTAGGTTCTACCATTTGGCAGAACTTGAAAAGTCTTTAAAGAGTCATCAATCAATTCATGTTCATTAGGTACCTACTAGGTGCTAGGCACTCTTCACTTCGTATTAGTATTCCACATATTCTTTGACACAAGTGAGATTTAACACAAGTGACAAAACGCAAAAATTCCCCTTGGGGCTTCCATTCTGGTGGAAAGACCCAGAGAATGAACAAATAAACAGGATGAACATATAGTGGATTAGGTGACGATCAATTATCTAGAGATAAATTAAGCATGAATGAGGGAAAGAGTGAGTTAGAAGTGGCTTCTGTAATCAAGTGAGACTTGAGTAAACTCTGAAGGAGGGGGGAGGGGAGCCATGCAGGTATGTGAGTGGGCAAGTGCTGGGGTGTGGGGTGTGGCAAGGAGGTTGGTGTGTCAGGAGCACAGTGAGTGAGGGAGACGTTAGAGGGGTCTCAGAGGTCAGGTCACACAGGGTCTTATAGGCGATTTTCTCAGTCCCCTCCACGATATCTGACCTGACTCCTCCCATCCTCAAGTGAGTGAGTGTGCATGACAATCTGCAACACACAACTTGGTACTCCGTTTACAACTTCCTGAGCCTCTCTCTTGTGGTTTCATGGGTCTTAACTTTCCCCTCTTCTCTGGGAAGCTATGAGCTCTTTGAGGGTGGGGCAATGTCTTGGGCTTCTTCTACATTGTAGGGCAAACTGATGTGGCTTTCCGTAAATACAGGCACTCCTCACTTACCCACCAAGTTCCATTCCTAGGACTAGGTCATTAAGCAAATTGATCAATACATGAGGAGCTTAAAGGTGGATGTCTTATAGTAAGTAATGGTGCTATAGGGTATGTATGTTTCAATAGGTATCATGAAGCACCTCACTTATAAAGGAAATATGTCGTCTTGCATGATTGTGAACTCTTCACGTAGTGAATACTAACTGACTGTGGAATGAGGCAAAGACTGACAAAGAGGATTCCTGAGACTCACACAGACTGAGAAAGGGGATTCCTCATGCTGGAGAACTGGTCATAATTCGGAGGAGTCGTTAAACAGATAGGAGGAGTGGTTGTCCTGCCAATTGATTTGATAAAGGGATTGTGTGTGCTAGGGAAAGATAGTTGAGACATAATCCTCCCTAGAACAAAGAAAATAAGAAGAGTACATTAACTTTCAAATTACCTTCCACTTTCTCAGGAGTCACCGTGTCCCATTTGTCTGACCCATTTTGCCATACAGGAAGTCTTGCCTAAGGTGGTGTTTGCTCCTTTGGGCAGGAAGTGTGATAGAAAGAGCACTGGATTTGAATTCAGAAACCTGGGTTCGGATCCCAGCTCCCTCATCCTCTAGTTGTTCTATCTTGAAGAAATTACTTTATTTCCTTTTAGCCTCTGTTTCCTCATCTGTAAAATGAGCATGGTGCTTCCCTTTAATGGACGCTGAAAGAATAAACAAGATAATGTATATAAGGCAATGCCTGGCACATGGTATTAACAAATCATAGGATTGCTATTGGAACAATGAAAACCAGAAACCATAACAAAGTTTCAAAAATTAATTTGGATATTATTTTTGTTCCTTGACACTTTAGCTTCCTAAGAAGATAAATCAGGAGCTAATATTAGCCATCTAGAAATTTCTTTAAGTGGATTTTTGGAAGCGAGTTGGGAGGAGTGGGGCCTAGGTAAAGCACAGTTGAAAAAAACGGGGTGGACTTGGACAACCAGTTGCAGATGATTAAGGTCAGGGGCAAGGCTGGCGGAGTGGGCAGTGGCCACATGGTGAAGGGCCTCGAGGTCTCTGCTAAAAAGGCGGGGTCCGGCCCAGGAGGCAATGGGAGATATTGAAGGAGTACGATAGTTACCTGCATTTATGACTTTCCCACCAACTTCTCTTTCTTGTTTTATATCATGTGGTAATACACTATTTGATGTCATCACACTTTTATAGTAGCTCTGGGAACACATGTAGGATTTTGACTGTTATTAAAATGGGTAGGATTTGTACAAAAGCAAAAACATAATTTTGGTATTCCTTTTTTTGATATAAAGTTATATTTTAAACTTCATGGAATCATAAAATAGAAGTCTAGAGATGAAAAGGGATTTAGGCAGTACTCACTCTCCAATACCATTCGTTTCTGATGAGGACATTGATGCCCAAGAATTTCACCTTGACCAACGTGAATTCACAGCCCAAGGACACAACAGGAAGCTGTGTAATTGCTCTTTATTACGCGCTTGTTTTTCCCTAGACCATGTGCTGGGCACTGCCTCTATACTGTCCTTCGTGCTTGGCAACAATGTATATGAAAGGGATCGTTTCACCCTCTGTATGGATGAGTAAATCCAGGTGCAGATACCAGAAGAGCACACAGCTAATTCAGTGGGGATTCAAATTCACCTTTGTCTGGATCCGAAATCTGAGTTGTTATCACCATCGTACTTGGCGATGGGGCGGGGGTAGGACCTGGAGCTGGTGCTCCCTCCCCCCACCCCCATGTGGCTCCTGTCAGGGCTCTCTCACTTCCTGACTTAAGCCAGGCAAGCCCTGAATTGGATACATTGTGTTGACCCACAAAGAATTGGTTTTATAGCCTTCACCTTTGGTGAAATGGTGACACTGCAAGTTTCTATGGAGGACTAGGCCTGTGCAGAATGCCCTGTTTGTGTAGAGATTTTATTGGCATGTTTTTTATTTCATCACCAAGTGCTCTTAGAATCAGGAACCCTGGGAGAATAACTGCCTGGTCTCAGGTCAGAAATAATTGAGCTCTTCCTGAGTATTCGACCTGGGTGCATGCTGTCTAGGGGATGCTGTAAACTGTATGACTGATCAGGGTTCCCTTTTGCTCTAGGTGTTAGAACACACAGATCTAAATGTGAACCCACTTATATGAGTGCTATGGACTTGTGGGACCTCATGGGATGCGTTGCTATGCTATAGGCTCAGATTTAGGTTCCAAATCCTATTTCATTTCTTCTCTTCTATTTATAATTTCATTTTGGGGGACCTAATTTATATTCTCTTACAAAGAAACTGGAATTGTTTTCAGAACAGGTGAGGCATAAATAACTAAATAACAGAAAATTTAATTCCATGTTGAATATCCAAACTTTCTCAGAAAACCCAGGAATAAACTCAAAGTGTGTAATATTCCTCTTAGGCCTGGCATTGGAGAAAGAAACTTATAAGTTATAAATGCCTTCCACAGAGCAGTCACCCTGGGAACACTGCAGGGCCCAGGTGGGGACATCCAGGAGATGGAACGTTTCCCCGTTGTCCCGTCCAAATGAACTAGGATGCTGTATCCATCCTACCTAATTAAAGAGTGCTTGAAAGCAGGGCCTTTTTCTTGATTTACAAACCCTCCTCATCATCATTTATAGTGCACTGATATGTGAAGACAGGGAGGAGAGACACTTAAGGGAAGATGGGTATTTCCTTATATGACATTGGTGGGGGCAAGTGTCACCTTCAGACAAGCACCTCCACTCAGATGGCTTGTTAAGAGTTCGGCAGCCGCGGACAGAACATGCTGTACTTATTGACAAGACGCTGAGCTATTACCCATATTGGTACAGGAATTCAAGGACAGGACACAGTACCACATCTTCAACACTTGTTAAAAGACAGTTCTGCTGGCAGTTTCGATGCATATGAAACTAGGAAAAGGCAATTTCATTCACATATTTATTTATGTCTTCATCCATCCATTAATTCATTCTGACAAACATCTACTAATTGAGCACTTTGCTGAATTCTGGAAATACAAAAATGACCAAAATCGACATGGTCCCTGTCCTCATGCAAGCTGTTTGGGGTAGATATAGAAGAGGCTATCTGAAAGGAAAAAATTCCAGAAACATAAAAAAGAAAAGTATCAACTTGGTTTTTAAAAGAGAAATGGGTAAACATTTTGAAATCCAGTTGCCTTGTCTTCCATTGGCTTGAAGACTATTTTTTAAGAGAGAGAGAGAAGAGAAAGAGAATATAAATGAGACTGAGACTTTCTCTGTAGTGTAGCCTAGACAGACTCCTAGGTAGACAAACCACAGTAGCATCTGAGAAGTGAGAAAGAAACTGCCTTTTCCCACAGAGGTCTAATGTTCCTTAGCTGAGTGAAATTTAAAAAGTGGACAGCCTTCTAACTAACTTTTAATGTCATTTCCCGTACATTGAAGTGTCATTCTCTCACCAACATTTGAAGTCTTGGTAATTGGTCTCTGTTATACTTGGCAGATCTCCAGAATTCATTGACTTTATAGAAGTCACACCATTTCATCCCATTCTATCCATCCTCCTTTAGGAAGCCAGTCCCTAAAGTTGACCATCACAATTATTAATAATATTATGATTCCCCCAGAAACAAACTTTTTGACTCCCCTCTCTACCCTACATCAGCATATATGCCATTTATGGGCAGAGCCATACTCAGGGACACTGGAGCACCTCTGCTCTCCTTCAAGTGGGCTTCGGTTTCTAATGACAATCTCCTTATCTGTTGGAGTGAGTTGAATTGCAGCCCCCCAAAAGATAGGCACCTCAAATGTGTGCATGCAAGCTTACTTAGGAAGAGTCTTCGCAGATGCAATTAATTTAAGGATCTTGAAATGAGATCATCCTAGATTATCTGGATATACCCTAAACCCAATGACAAGAGTACTTACTAAGAGAAAGGTGGAGAGACATTTGGGACACACAGAGGAGAAGGCCACATGAAGCAGATGTAGAGATCGGAGTGATGCAGTATCAAGCCAAGAAGTGCCTGGAGCCACCACTAGGTGGAAGAGTCAGGGGAAGGTTAACCTCTATCTTGAGAAGGAGGTCAATGCCACCAAGACCTTGATTTTGGACTTCTGGTCTCCAGAACTGAGAGAATCTATTTCTGCTGTTTTAAGCCACCAAGTTTATAGTGATTTGTTATGGCAGCCCTAGGAACGAGTGTATCTGTCATTTCCACCACTCTTCCTAAACCTCACTTAAACCAGAACCTTCAGACCACTTTCTTCACCCAGTTCATTCCATTGATTTTGTACCCATCCTCATTCCAGCCCTTGTCCTCCAGCCTAGACAGACACCTAACCTTGCCCACATTCCAAATTCTATTCATGCTTTGGTCAGGTGTCAACTCCCAACCGAGATCACCACCTCTCCCTGTCTCCCTCTGTTCTTACTGTTGTGCTAGAGAGACAAAGAACTATGAAGATTTGGTCCCAAAAGTTCATAGTGTCAAAGTTCAACTCCTAAGCTTCACTCAGAAGCTCTCTGATTAAATCTCATATGAGAAGACTGAGCATGCCTGCTGCAGCTTCTAGCAAATTCCTGTACGCCACATCAAAACATCTCTTGTGCTTAGCTTCATTCTCAGAGGAGATTTCTCTCAGTTGAAAAGAACCAGTCACTTGACCCCATGGGCTCATTTATCCATTCTTTTGTATCTTTCCTCCTTTTCATATAGAATTTCTCAGGTGAGCAATTTATGCCAACTGCCTTGCTTTTTATCTTTACCCATAACTTCCATAACTCTCTACAACCTGGCTTTTGCTTTATTGATAGCTCTCTCTGATTTGCTGCTGAAGAAAACTTACCTTCTCTTATTCTAATTTTTAAAAAAACTTTTCAAGTAATACTGTTTTTTTTTTTGTTTTGTTTCTGTTATTTTTACTCTCTCCATCAATGACTTCTGGGATATGTATTGCTCTATTCTGAATTGCATTTCTTCTCTCCTACTTCTCTCACTATTCCCTTTTCTTTGTTGGATTTAAAGAAGCACACACACACACACACACACGCACACAAAGTAGTTTGGGGCATGCCACAAAGTAATTTTGAATAAATAATAATATTGCTACTCTTTTTATCGTATTAACTATTGTGGTATTTTGCTTAGTGAGAAATTTTTTAGAAATCAGTGTTGAAAATAGTTTCATTTCTCTTGAAAAGTTGCTGCTTCTTATAGTCATACAAACTGTATCAAGATTTCTCTGGCTGCCAGGAAGCTCAAAATCAAACTTGAAGTTTAATCATAGCAGCTATGGTTTTTGAATACATTTGATTTCTCCTTTTTCTATTCCTACTTCTTACTTCCATCTCTATCTTTCTATTTCACTGTTATTATAAACTGTCTCAAATTACTTCTCTTTAAATCATAGTTTTTTTACCCTCTTCTTGGTCATGGTCCCCTTGATTGAACCTTTCTCTAGAAAAATCTGTATGTAAGTCCTACCCCCACCCCCCTCCACAATTTTGCATCCAATTTTAAAGCATTTCTGGACTTCTTGAAGCCCAGCCAGAATAAGAACCCCTGATGCAGACTGTGAATAGATAAACCAAAAGAGGGGAGACAGGAGGAGGTGGGACTGGAGTTGTGGTGATTAAGAGGAAATATCACAGAATCTTAGCATCAGAGCCAGCCTGTGAGGTTATTATCAAAGTGACCTGCTCCAATCCACCTCCTGCTAAGCAGTTGACAGGCCTCTGCCCAGCCCCTCACATCGGTGGGGCCTCCTCACTCACAGAACAGCCCATCGCAGAGACCGCCCTCACGGGTGGCATGCTTCTCCTTCTGTAATCAGCTGCCTTGGTGCTGGCAGAGCCATTCACAAGTCTGTGGGCACCTCTTCACTATTAGAAGGCTGTTCTGTGGCCAACGGGGCATTTGCTTCTCTTGACTGAAAGAGCTGCAGTTCCTTCAGGCCTGTCCTACCCGATGGTTTCGTGACTTCTGACTATAATTTAGTTTAGTCCGTACCCTCTGTGGAACCTGCCCGACCTGACACCTGCTTTCCAAAGTTGCCCCCCCCCCCCCAGCTATGGAAGGCACGCTTACCCAGCATGGCTCCATCCCCCTGGCCCATAGCTGATGGATCCCAGGAGAACCCCGCATGAAGAGGTCAATCATATATACCCCCATCCCCAAACACTTGGAATTAAATTCAGGGCCACGAGTTAGTTTCTGCTGGCCTTTTGAACTGGGAATAAGTAATCCTGGTGGCTGTGGGGACAGCTATCTGCTTAGAGGAGGGAGCAAAGACTACAGCAGAGTGGAGGGAGAGGCTGAGAAGAGAGTGCAGGTGGCCTCAGGGAGGGACAAAGCAAAAGAGGGTATTTGCTGGTGCTGGATAACTCTTTGTTTCCTGGTCCCATCCTATTTTTTAACTCTGTCTGCCCTCATGGATTGCATGAGTATATCTGTGACCTTGCAATAAATGCTCCTTCTTGGTTTAAACCAATTGGAGTGAGTCTGTTGAATGCAAACAAGGTCAGTCTCCTCCTGCCCTCCTCTCTCCTCCTGTCCCCTCTCCTGTGCTCTGCTCTCTTCATAATTCTGTGTTCTCATGACCTTCATTATTGAGCTTGAGACCATCCTTTTTTGGCAGCAGATCCAATTTCCCCAACGATTTAATCCTGAACTTCTGCTTCTCGTTTGAACATGGAAGCGTGGTGTCTTTCCCCAACCTCATACTCTATAAAGCAAAAGACTTCCTGCTCTTCTTTTCCTTTGAAACCTCCCTTGCTGGCCTGTCACTTAGGCCTGACACTCATCGTGGTCTCTGGCTTTGGATTCTCGTTAGAAAATTTCAAGATTCCTAAATTTTGTAATCCTCTCTCCTCACTCCACTTAAGACCTGCCTTTTCCCTCTTACTCTCAATGGCTAAATTGTCACTTTTGTATTTGAGTCCTGATGGGAATGTTGTCCTTACTAGTCTTTTGGCTGCCAGCTTTCTCTACCTTCTGTCACTTTAAAATGCTTCCAAAAATGGCCCTTGTAAGAAAGACGTTGCCCAGTCTGCCTAAGTCCAGTGACGACTCTTACATTCCATTTACATTCACCCAGCTATTGCCACTTTAAACGTCTCAAGGGGTGTTTGTGCTTTGATGACACTTATGATGAGAAATGGTGACATAATCACTATGAACTCCCCTGAGGATAAAGTTCTAGCTCCTTAGTCTGATAGTCAATGTTTTGTTTGGTTTGGTTTTTTAATATTCTGATCTCTAACATCTCCTCTAAGGGACCTTCTACTCAAGCCAGATTCACCATTATCCAAATTCATCTCAGACCTTCCCACTTCCGGGTTCCACGTTCATTCATTCATGCAACGAACACCGGTGGTTGTGCCAGGCACTGGAAGTAGAACTGTGAACAGGACAGAGGTTTAACGTGCTTTCACTCCATGCTGGTCTGGAGTGTTTTCTCTCCCTGGTCCCATTCCATTTGTACTAAATTCTACGTATCCTTCAAGGTCCCACTAAACTCTGCCTGCTCCCCAATTATATCTGTCTGAAATGACCTCTCTGTCTTAAACTCCTGTTTGTGTTTTCATCTGTACTCTGAAGTTCTCACTTTAACATCTGGGTTTGAATCTGCCCCCTGAGTCTCCGTGAGAAGCAGCATCTTTTGCTGCTTCGTTCACCCTATGGGGGTTTGTACAGAGTACCAGCTCAATAAATGCATTGAAATCATTGCTGCAGCTGAGGCTCAAATTTCCTTCAAACAACCGCAGATGAATGGGAATGTGCATTTGCCCCTCTGGCTGACTTACATACAAACTAGTATCGCCATTAGTTCAACATTCTCGCTGCTAAAATCTGCCAGCTTGCACGTACTACCACGTGGATGAGCCTGGAGGACGTCACGCTGAGGGACGTGAGCGAGTCACAGGAAGACCAATACTGCAGGACTCCCCCTATGGGAGGTGCCTAGTGTAGTCAGATTCATAGCAGAGTGGTGGGTACCAGGGGCTGGGGGGAGGCGGAAATGGGGAAGCAGTTTGGGAAGGGAAAACGATCTGGAAATCGATGGTGACTGATGGTCACACAACAATGTGAATACACTTAATGCCACTGAAAACTGCACACTTAAAGTTTTTTAAACCGTCATTTGATGGGACGTCTCTTTTACCAAAATTAAAAAAAGAAACCAGCTAGGTCCCAGCTGCCTGGGTGTCTGGTCTGGGTCTCTCCTGCCCCCCTCCTCCCAGCCCCCCCCCCATTTCCAGCTCACCTGATAACGAGGTCAACAGCTGTGGCAGGGAAGACAGTGGCATCATTTCCCTGGAATGGAGGGGGGAAATTAGAAGGGGAATCTTTCAAAATATTTTAAACACTTCTCACATTTCACCTTGCTACCGTCTCTCCAGGATGTGAGTGGAAAGAAGTGTCAAACCTCAAAGCCAACAAGAGAAGGCATTTTCTGCTTTTTTTTTTTTTTTGGCTCAGATGAAGAAATCTACAAAATTAGGAAATAATGTTTGTGCCATTTCTAGAGGCCCTGGACAGACTCGGTTCACCTCCAAGTGATTTACCTGTGGCTCTCGATGATTATTTACTTGGCTATTCAGTTCAAGACAATCACAGGAATGTACGGCCCATAAATTAGAATAGCTATGAAACACAGGCTGCCTTTATGTAGAAACATAACTTTTGCAGGATTTTTTTTTTTTTACAAAGGGAAAATACATTTAATATACAGGCTCAGAGTGATCACTCTGTTCTTCCTGCCTCCTTTTTAATATTGGAGTTCATCTTGGATCTCTTGTGTGTCCTAGGTCTTTGCCCTTGTGGCTGACTACGGGCCCAGGAGACAAATGTGTCCCCAAGTGCTCCTTGACTGAGTCCTTCAGGGGAGCATCAAGACTTCTCTGCCTACCCTCACCCCACCTCTGCCTCATTGCTTGGGAGTGTTTTGGGTTTTTTTCCTAGCTGGTGAACATGTAACAGTGTGTGGAATAGGGGAAAGAATATGGATCTTGAAGCTCAGCCCTTCTGCTCCGAACCCAGGCTCCATCACGCCAGCACTGGCCCCCAGCAGGTAACGCCACCATGCCCATCTGTAAAATGGGGTTAACAATACCCTCTGTTTAAGTGATGGTGAGGATCAGAGATCCTGAACAGTGGCACCAGGCCTGACGTTCAATAAACAATTGTAAAGATATCAAGATGATAGCTCTTGAGTAGTCTGCATGTTGGGGGGCGGGGAGTGAAGAAGCCTAAAAGTGAGTAAAGACAATAAATCAGATGGTGGGGAGGGTTGAGGTGGGCCATTGACAGCTAGTAAGCAAAGAACAGCATTGGGAGTCCGGCCAAGTCGGGGGGACAGTCACATAAAGTGGACAGTGGGTTGTCTTCAGGGAACTTTGAAGAGGGTCCACGTCTCCATCTGAGTTCTGGGCTAGTACTAATTAATGAAGACACAAGACTTTTAAAGGTAGAAATTGCGACCTGGTGGCCGGAGGCAGGCATCTAGGCCCCACCACTTCTAGTCCTACTGGGGAGAGTGCATCAAAGAACTGACTAGAGCCACACTGCCAGGGTTTGACTCCTGGCTCTGCCTTTTCTAGCTGTGCAACCTTGAGCCAGTTACTTAACCTCTCTGTAGCTTAGTTCCTTTCCCTGGAAAATGGAGGTAAGAATAGTCTCTACCTCACTCATAAGGTTGTGATGAGAATGAAATAAAATTAAGATGGGTGAAGCT
>PVJL010000398.1:47500-227500 GCA_004026885.1 Lyroderma lyra | reverse complement strand
CTGGGATGGCTGGCCGCTCGCGAGTCCAACCTGGACGCAACGAGCTGACACAACTTGGGAGAAATTGGCCATAAACTCCTAGAGGTGGGAGGGAGACCCAGGTATTCGGTTGCTCAAACATCAGGTTACCTACACACTGGATAATCAATAGCCCAATTTTGTTTAATCCCTGGCTCTTCACATTTCACACCTTGTGTACCCCTTTTCAATTTTACTACACTGGGAAGTCAGCCAGCCTTCCTTTTTGTTTTTTCAGGTAGAGGAGGATGGTAGGTTGGGGGAGGGGAAGCAAGAATAGCTTGCTCCTTATTTCAAAAGTGACCAAATGTTCTGAGTTTGCCTTGCATGTTGTCCCTGTGTGTGCTACTGGCTCCTCAAAGCCTCTAAAAGGTGAAATTCTTATTAGACTGTCAGAGTAACTCTGGTGAACAACACTCACCTAACTGAAGTAGTAATCATAGAATCATTATCAATTATAACCTCAACCAGATATGATTGCATGTTCAATTGGTTTGGCAGAGATAAGTATATGTTTGTGCAATAAATGCATCTGTCAAGATTTTTTTAATGCGGCTAGCTGGATTTTCATTAATGAAGAAAGTATTAATTTAAATTAAGCACTCGAGATCTTTATTAGTAAAGTAATCAGCAGCAAATAAGCTGGTTAATCAGTTTATATATCCATATATAGCTCTCAGAATCAATGTTTTCAAGTGAGACTGTTGCCAAGTGGTTTGAATAAGACAAACAGAAAACTCGCATGAAATACATTTCATTTGCTCGGCTGAAGTCTGCAGAGCCCTACTGGTGTCTCTAAATGCAGTCAGTGATGCATCTACGATGACTGTATAAAATGTGTTTAATTGGCATGAAAAGGCACTAGCTGAGAGCTGGTGGGGTTTCCATTATCTGGGTGGACATCTTATTTACTTTAGTGGATCCTGAGAGCAAGACGAAAGCATATGAGAACCGCAGTGGGGGGTTGGGACATAAGCTGATGAGGTTTTTGTTGGTGGGGGGTGATAGGGTGTTTTACAATCATCCAGGCTACGGCAAATGCAACTTTGTGATGTCTCTGGTCTCCCCCGTACCCTCAGGAGAAGGAACAGTGGGACATTTTCCTAATTAGAATCTGCAAGATTGTGAAAGTAGGGAACACTGTGGATCCTTGCATTTTAGAGATTTTGTTTTTATATAGCTCATCCCTTTCATGTAGCTCAAAAGCGGGGTGGAGGAGAAAGTTTCACTTTTAACTGCTATCTCAAGTAACCTAAAAGGAGAGGATGCTTCTCAAGACATGTAGTGCTCTTTAGTCGTTAGAATTCCTTCAGAATCCCTTGGGATACTGTCCATGGCATGGTGTTGCTCCTTCTGCTGATTTCTGGGGTTACCCCAGCTCCTTGTTGAGTGCATATTTCAGTCAACATTTCTGTTCATTGTTACATTCCAAGATGTTCCATATCCCAGTGGTGGGAGTTCACACAGGTGCCAGCTGTGGACTGATAACACTTACACACAGTCCCAAGAGGTCCCCACATACTGTGGGGTTTGCCTTTTGAGAACGTGATTTAGTGTATCATTCACATGTCCCAAAATTCAGCACTAACAGAATACACACAGGATGGCCATAGATCTATTTTCATCCTATCAAGTCCTACATGGAGAGGGCTTATGAACATGTTTTAAGTGTGCTTGAGACTCCTGGAGTTCAGGCATGCCTTCAGATGCTTATACTCCATTCTATAATATTATAACTCTTTTTTTTTGGACGGGGGGGTAGTTCCCTGCCTGGGAATCGAACCCAGGCTGCAGTGTTGAGAGCACCGAAGTCTAGCCACTACACCACCAGGGAATCCCCCTCAATTCTACCACAAATTTCAATCCCCAGATCTCTTAGAGAATGAGTCTAATCTGTAAGCCCCATAAACTACGCTTATCTAAAGCTGAGAAAGATGAATTAAGAGAATATATTTCTTATATGTCACAAATGCACTTTGTATATATATGTGTGTGTTTAGTCTCTAGCTAATGGAGAGCTATGTAATAAATCTGAATTGGAATCTGCAAAGTTGGAAGCTTGCATGGGCTGGTGGGTCGGAGCTCTCCCTTCCCCTAGGGCCCCAGAGCACATGCACTCTGACGGACTCTGGGCAAACCATGCCTGAACTTCTCCTTGGAGACCAGGCTGTTGCTATCTTCACCCAAGCACTGGTCACAGCCAGTGGAATGCTCAGGATTTATGAGAAATATCTTTGGAAAAAAGCACTAAAAGTAATAAAGTAAGCCTTTTTGACCAAAGTCATTATTGAAGGTTTTTTTTCTCCCCATTGGAAATTTGAAGGCGGAAAAGAATAGCAAAAAGAACATTGGATTTGCTCATACAGAATAATTCTATAGAGCCATCAGCCTGGATAAATGGGTGTGAAAACCACAACCCTACCTGTACTCATATGTACTGGGACCCTGTGGAGAGCTGGGTGGCCTGTGGAACTTCAGGTAGTGGTGTTAATTTGTAAGGACCATGCTCTCCCTGGAAAAGTGGATTGGAAATTCTCTTCCCACTCCAACTTTTCCTTCCCATTTTCCCTAAAAGACCCAAAGTGCCACTGGTCACTAAATTTTCCACAACTAGCAGGGATTTTGTTCTAAAATGTAATAATATAATCATGTACTAGATGCTGGATGTACCAAGTAATTTCAATGCATTTATCTCATTTAATTTTTATAACTATCCTATAATGTGGAGACCTTTCATATGCCCTACAGATGACGAAACTGAGTCACCCAGTGGTTAAGTAATTTGCCCAAGGTCCCAAACACAGTACCAGGCAGCAGAGCCAGGCCTCACATTTAGGACTCTGACATAAAAACCTAAGCACTGAACCACTACCCTCTACTGCCTATCAAATTCAGTTTGCCGAATTTAGCCAAGGCTAATAATGTGACTATTAGTGGCACAGAGGTTATTATCGGGTGTCTCAGTATTTTCAAATATCACAGAATGATTTCTGTCTGTATTCGTCTCTCCCTCACTGAGGCTTAGCTAAAAATTTAGCTCTGCACTCATTGTCAATGCTGCTTACAAGGCAGACAGATTCACACACGGCCTGATTCTAAGCCCCAAGTCGTGAAACAGGGCTGAGTTCTGACAGAATGAGCTGCAAGCCTGCTCACTCCCCAGGGACCCCGGGGAGGGTGCGTTGTGTGGACAGCCGAGGCAGGAGACTGGGCTCTCCCGCTTGTTAGCCATATAACTGTGGGCAGGTGACTTGACTTCCCTGAGGTGGAAAACAATAGCAGCATTTGTAATATTTCATAGGAATATTATGATCAAAGGAGTTAACATTTGTTTGGTGCTCGGTGTGTGGTCAGAACCATATAAGACTTAATTCCTGTTGTTATTCTCTGTGTAACTCTCAAAAGAGAGGCTAAGACTATAATCTTCATATTTGGGGCTTATTCCAGATTGTCAATTTGGATAACTGAGACAAGGACCGGTTTGCTCACCACTTCTGAGAGAACCGGGTAGCCTATAGAACTGGCCTACTGTTCTAAAATAATTTGGACATGCCCTACATATAAATGCTTGTCTATGAAATGATGCAACTCATATATTTGTAAAAAATATCACTCATTCAACAAAAATGCTTTGTATTCTTGACCTGAACCAACTAGGTACTAAATACACACAGCTGAACAACACTAAGGCTTGGCCCCCCATTTCCAAAGAGCACACGATCAAGATGATAACAAGTAACCTAACCATAACACAACATGGCATGTGAAGAAATGCTTCGAGGGAAGCACAGACAGCTTAATTATGCTCGCACTGCTGGGTCAGGACAGTCATGAAGGCTTACCAAAGCAAACAACGTTTGAGCCGGGGCTTGAAGCATGAGTTAGAATTTGTCTGTTGGAGGATGGGAGTTGAATATGGGCATCCAAGCAGAAAGGACATCTTGAAGACATTCATGAAACTATGAAAACTTAGGCTGTGTTTGGGGAACATTCTATGTAGGACATTGGGATGAAAAGAAGAGAAGAGAGGCAGGCTGTGAAGAGAAACACTTGTTTCCTAAAGAGAGAAAGTATTAATGCTTCACTTCTTTGGTTGCACGCAACAGAGGTGGAAGCTGGTCACTTATGCAAAAAGGAAACTTTAAGCTGTCTTCTTCAGGTACCACTGTGCTGTTTTTATTACCCTTGTTTCACTCTGCCTTATTCAAATTCCCAGGAGAGAGATTCTGATTGGCTGAGCTCGGGTCACATGGTCACCTCATGTCTGTACTAGGTGATGAAAAGAAAGATTGGGTGGGCAGAACCTCCCAGGACAGTTTCAGCTTCTAAGGTGGGCAGTTAGCACACTAGAGGGCACCAAGACTACACCTAATCGGGAAAAGTAGTTCCCAAAAAGGAAATCAGGGGACTACTAGGAAGAGCAAATATTTGATGGACTGACCCAAAATTAAAGAGGTCCATTATAAATAAGAATAGCTTATGTTTATTAACTATGAGTTATATATTATCCATAATTTTTCTGTGTTTTATTTCATCCTCATAACAACTGTAGGAGTAGATGTATTCCCACTTTGTAGGATTGAAGCAGGCATATCCCATTTATACAAATGAAAACAATTATATAATGGCTCAGAGACTTTGGGTTATCTGCCCAAGGTCACACAGCTAGTAAGTGAGCAAGTCAGAACTCAAACCCAGATGCCTCTGATGGCAAAGCTCTCAACCACTGTCTGTGGTACCTCCAAGTTGTCTGGTAAAGTGAAAGAGTCTGAAGGTTGGCATTGGCTCCCCACTGCCTCACCACAGCCTTTCCCTCTGCCCCATCACTTCTGAATCAGCATGGTCCATGTGATCTGGCTCATGTAGTTCTGGCTCATGGAAAGGAGCACACAAGCATCTTTCTTAGTTGTCCTACCTGCAGGTTGTGCAAACCAGATGGATAGCATCCTTTGCACTCAGGCCAAAACCTAGTCTCTCACACTCTTTGTGGGTGTCATGTGGAAAAACCCCAAAACAAATCATTGCAAAGCAATTTATAGCATCACTTCCTCTTGAGCCCTAGGAATGGAGAGGTACACATCCACAGGGCTCCAAAGCATGTTGATTTAATTAACAACTAAGCAGAAGCTCCTGCAATCTCTGTGGGTAGATCTGCCCTCATTTGAAAAAAAAAAAAATTCCCTGTGGGGATAATTGTTCATCAGTGGTAACATCTCCCAAAGTGCTGTGTCTGCCACTTTCAAATCTAGAATCACGTATTTAGTATAAGTAGGAAAACCATCATGTCATCTAGTCACTCAGTCAGCCCGTGAGTCGTTAGTCTCTGTGATCTAGTGCTAAATGCTTATAAGTTATTTTACTCACCTAAGTAAGAGCAAGGTGGGTATAGGATCTTCATTTTATAGACAAGAAAATGAAATCTCAGAGAGGTTAAGCAGCTAACTTAAGGTCACACAGCAAATAAGAGGCTCTTTCCACGATTCTGTGCAGTGTTCTGTGTCAAGCGCACAGAGCGAATGTTCACTGACCTGGAGCTCGTTATAGATTTTGATCAATAGTGATTGCTCTGGATCAATCTTCACAGACCCTTTCCCTATACCATCCAGAAAGAACCCATGGTGCCTCTTGTCAGGAAAGGATACTTGAGAGTTTCAGCAAAATGGAGACTTTCAAACTCATCTACTTATTCCCAGAACTGTCCTCACCAATTCACCATCTACACCGGCCACCATCAATGTGTCCAAAATGCAAAACCCATCGTGCCACTTCAGGGCTTACCATTCTTTAAGGGCTCCCAATGACCTTTAAGAGGAAATCCACATTCACAGGGCATGCGAGACGATTCACGATCTGGCCCATGCTGTCTTCAGTCTAGCCCTACAACTCTCCCAACACCCTTGAAGGCACTGACATTCCTCTGCTCACTTGTTCTCTTTAGAACCCCCTGCCCTTCCATGTCTGCCCAGTGAACTCCTATTCAACCATCAAAACTTAGCTCAAGCATGCCCTACTCTGGAAGGTTCCCACCAGCATGATTGTGTCCCTCCCCTGAAGACTCCCATAGCATACCGGGGACCCCATCACTCTGGGCTGTGATGGTATGGGTGACAGGAAGTGTGGCGGCTGCATAGACATAAATTCCTCCTCAAATGAGAATAAACAAAACGGAAATAATAATCTATCGTATACAGGCCGTTTTGGGGTATAGTGGGCTTCAGATGCTTCACCCGGGCTTTCTACTTCAGTTCTCTACAATTTTCTCAGCTCTGCCCTCCTAGATGTCTTAACTTGGTCCTCATGCTAATTTCCCCATGGTCGCAGGGTGGTTGCTAACAGAAATTGGGACAATACACTTAGAGAGGAAGAGAGAGAGCCTTCCTCTTCATTGTCTTCCCCTTCCATATGATGAGGCCAGTTTAAGTTGCATGCCCATCCTTGGACCAGTTACCATCACCAAGGCAATGTAGAACAATAATTAGTTGCAGTCAGGATAACTGAACCAATTACAGACAGGGGTGTGTATGGGATTCCCATGATTGGTTTAGCTCAGGATAGGCCAGCTTCCCTTAAATCTCATATCTTACGTAGAAGGGTGGGTACCTGAATTAAAATGAAATTCTGCTAGGAAGGAGGCAGGAGGGAATGGATGCTATCCAAACCACTTCAGTGGCTGCTTGGGTGTGCACACCTGTCTATCCTCTCGTAAGACCACAAGGCTCCTGAGGACAAACCCATGATTTATTTATCTCAGTTCTCACTGTCGAGCACAATATCTGAAAAAGTCATGGGAAAAATAATGAGGTGAGTGATCATTGTTAAAATATTGTGGGAGCTGAGGTTTATTCGAAGCAAATTAAAGGCTCAGGTTTGCATGAGGTAGAGGGGAAAGACGTCATTTCTACCTGCTGGATCTCTGTTTGGTATATAAATTAGACTTTTTAAAAAGACATGCTTCTGTCTGCCAGGCTTTAGAAACAGTGATCTAAGAGTCAGACATTTCCTATTAAAGTTTTAAAAACATAGCTTTAAGTCATACATTATATTGAACGCTTTCATATCTCATCCGATTCGGTAGGTTTTAAACCTCACAGAGGTCACATTTTGAAACAGTAGTCACTTTTTACAACATCTCCAAACATTAAATAAAAATAAAAATTATTACAAAGAATAGAGATGTCCACAGAGACCACGAACAAGACACTTGAATATGATTATTATTAAGGACAGTATTATTAATATTTGGAGACTGAAGGTTACAATGGCGGGCTCTTCTCTAAGCTTCATTTTTTCTTTTTTGAATTAAAGAAGGAAGAACAGATTCTATCAATGCTCATCTGTTTAAAGCACCCACCCTATTTATAATACAGGTTCTTAACCTGCACCCACCTCAGGGATGCTATGAATCCTTAAAATATATGCAAATTTTTTGTGTGTGAACATCTTGTGTGGGATCATAGTTTTTGCTATATTCTCAAAGCGTTCTTGATCCACAAAAAGGTTAAGAATTACAGATATTGGAGAGAAATTTCCTCAGCACTGTGGCTGTCCCTATAACTGGGGTTTCCCATAAAGAAGAAAAGCTATTCCCAGGGTCAGATGATTAATTTAGATCGGTCACTTCCAGGAAATAGGTCATTCCTGAGTTTCTCTTAGGATCTTTTAACTTAGAATTATGGAGTTAGTAGACACTTGAAATGAATGGGGCTTTGGAAGGACAAATCAGCGAAGCAATTCCACAGCTTCCACATCTGCCCATGCCTGCTCCTGAGCCTTTCTTCAAATTTTTGCTAAGGGCCAATTCTGACGCTAGCTCCCACATTTACTGGGGACCATTTGGAATTTGCCCAGCCAGGTAAGGACATTCTATCAACCACGGTTTGTACATAGAAATAAAGCTAGTGTTTTTTACTGCCTCTGAAACCTTGCAATTTTGATGTGTCATACCCTCATCCTATGAGACGTAAAATAGTAAGAGGAGAGTAACATCAGGGGGGAGTGTGGATGTGTGCGTGTGTGCTTGCATGCGTGCACTGGGTGTGCGCCCAGGGAAGAGGTGCTGTTTGGTATCTCCCTGAAGCATCCTTGTCAAAGAAGGAGGGCTTGTATTGTTAGTCATCTGCTTTTTCTTTGTTTCCCCTGTTTCCGTGTTCAGTTGCATTTTACTGTTTAGAACTTGAAGGATACATTCAAACTTATGGAGCATGACATTTTAACTATCTCATCTCATCATGATTCATCTCAATTTACTTTCCTCCAAACTGTAGTCTTGAAAGAGCGCACTATCTCTGGGTTCTCCAGTGGGTAGAAGCCAATAAACAGCATTAAATGAGCCCAATGTCAGCTAACTTGTGAGCAAGACTCACTCATTAGAATCTTATTGTTCTCCTAATGAGATGTTTTACTTTAGGATGGGAACGTGGGGAACATCAGCAATGGCCTCTGCAGTGCACTGCCACATGCTCCTCACAAACCAGCGAAGGTTACAGAATATGATGAATCAAACAATCCCACAGGACCGTGGGGATGTGCTGAGCCCACTGGGGCCCAGCAGATCCTTAACACTTCCTATAGGAGGCATGTGTTTCTCGAACCCTCGCTTTGCCCCCAGATGATGCATTACCTGAAAATCTATCAATCCCATCAACCCCAGGACCCAATATAAGGCTGCTAGAATATATTTTACTGTTTTTAACTGACTTCTGTTTTAGAATTGAACCTCAACTGAACTTTGGTGGTAAAATATCAACTCTGTCTTCATTCACTCTAGGAGCCTCCGCTTCTGAGTAGAATGAATCAATAATGAGGTCACGAACAAATATTATTAATGCCTTTTATTATTTATGTGGATGTTAATGTGTCCAATTGACACACAACTTTCTACCTCTCTCATCTAACACTCATGACCCTTGGCACCCCGTTCTCTCTCTCTCTCTCTCTCTCTCTCTCTCTCTCTCTCTCCCCATTCAGTCGCAGTTACAGTGGAAGAATAATATATCACAAGCCATGACCCTTTGGCCTTTATGAATTATCTGTTTAGAAAGATGTGAAGCCACCTTTTATATCCATCATAATAGGTACTTAGACATAGTGGATCAATAGTGAACAAGTTTGCTGGTTATAGTTAATGGGCACCAAAGGGACACTCTGACAGTGACCTCTGACTTCGTATCTGACAAGAAATCTTTAGAGCAAAAAATAAGACAGACAGAGAAGTTATGAATGTAGATCCATAGCAAATCATGTTAATTTTCTGCAGCTGGAAATAATTCAGACTTGTAGGTAGTCACTCATTTCTGCAAACTCCTTCATTTGAACCCTGGACTAGGAGTGGGACTCCATTTCTACACTATTTTGGAAAAAGCAATGGTGCCAGGCCTGACCCAAACCCATTTGTTATCCAAGGAGAACACACTGATATTGTTTTCCTGTCAAAGGGGACTTTTCTCTTTATGATATAGGCTGTCATTTATAATTTTAAATAGGCATAAATTTGTTAAACAGCCACAGGGTAATGGGTTTCTATAAGAAGATCCACAGACCCATAGTTCTGGAAAGAAATTGTGCTTACAAGATATTTAAAAACCTAATAGGAATGGAATATTTTGGGTTTCTTGAAAAGATGGTTTCTGCTCTGCATATTGTCAAGGGAATTTAACAATAAATTCATTGTCGTGTGTCTGAGAGTCTGTTTGAAGCAATTATATTTTCATACATTCTATGGAGTTGATCTTAGGGAAATCCACCAAGGCACCTAGCCCACCTTTTCATGTCACTGCACTGTGGGAGACTCCCAGGTGTCAAGCAGGTTTTAAAAGAGTCAGGGCAACCGAGCTAATTTGTGAGTGGTCCTAGAGAGAGCAGACTGCAGCATTCTGCCTGGCGGAGAAATTAATACACGTGGCGTCCAATCCGAAAGAGAGAGGGGAGGCGTGCGTGTGCAAAGCCCCTCTCACTCCACTCCGCATGTACATACTGTGTGGTGATGTCACACTCCAGTAACATTGCTCTGAAGTCTCAATGGTCCCCCTGCTGCTAAGCACCATTGAAACCCCATTTGTCCTGACTGTTCTTTTCTTTTTATCCCCCTCTCATCTGTGCAAGATGAATCACTCCTGGATCCAGACTGACTCTGAGGGCAGAGCCAGGTCCTGACGAGGTAGCCAGCCTCCTATGGCTTAAACATTTTAATTAATTTCAACACTAATGCACAAATGAGAGTTAATCACCTTGCCGCACTGCTTTCTAATTTACTAAGTTTATTCATTAAAACTTTCCTTACTGAACTTTGATTGAATGTCATGCTTTTCTGGAGGCTTTTCAAACTGCCTTAAGGGTTTTAAAGTGATATCTCGGGCAGCCGCTGAAAGCCTTCTGTGTTTGCTTAAAGAGAAGAATGGGGGAAATCTGATCAGCAAGAAATCTTCTCTGTGCTAAACGAAGAGGCTTTGGGGTGGCAGGAGGCTTGTAAAAGCAGGTTTGTTTTTGTGCAATATATAAAAAAGAAAGGGAAACTTAAGTATCTAATAAAAGAAATAAAATCAGTCACCTAAATACTTGGCAAAACTTGGAAATACATTTCAGGGTCAGATGCAGCCATTCTTTAAACACCAAGAAAAAGAGAGCAACGTTTTCTATTCACGTGGGGAGAGATACTCATAATGGGTGTGCCAACCTAATTATTTTGGAATCAGTGTAGTACAAACCTTGGGTGCACAGTTTTACCCATTAATTGCTAGTACCTACATTTTTACTGGGATATTGTTTCAATTAAGCATTTGATTTAAAATTAACTCAAGAAAAATTCAATCTTTACCTCTCTAATGAACAGTATTTAATATTAGGGGGCAAAGTACCCCAATCTGTCAGTTACAGGACAGCATCTCTCAGGCTGACATGTAAAATACATGCAATTGCTTTTTCAGTATGTAAATGCTAATGCCTTTAGGAATCAGCTTCTGCCCTTTCCACTCCTCACCCCCCCCAGTCAGAAAAATACTTTTAAAGTTTAATAAACATTCCAATAATTTGGGAGAAAAATTCAAGTCAGAGTTATTAATGAAACCAACACTTCTAATGTGCCATGAATCAAAAGACAAGTTTTCATATTCATTTCCATGTTCTATAAATACTGCTCAGTGTTATGCAACACGACATGACAAACTCATTTTTAAAAGGTATTTTTAACTTCAGGGAGCGAGAAAGGTTACTCAAATTCATTCTCCCTTGAAAATGAAGCTTGATTGGGAAGAGCGCCCCTTCTCACTGGCCGGGGGCAGGTCTTATCACAACGGGTTGGCTTATGAAATATTCCAACTCTGCAGGCTCTTGAAAGATGTCTTTAGTAGCATCTTCTCTTCAGGTATTTAATCTCTGTGTCCACCAAAACATTACCGAGAGAGGAATATCTAAGTATGAGAGAGAGCATGATAGCAAGGTATCTAAGCACCGAGGTCAGGCAACCTGGCCTGGAATCTTGATTTTGCTATTTCTTAGCTGTGTGACTTTGAACAAGTCTTGTAACTCCTCCTAGCTTGATTTCCTCAACTACAAGATTAGCATTATCATAGTGGCTATCTCATAGGACTTGTGTGAAAAGTAATAGCTAATGGTAACATAGAATTGACGATATATAGTTAAGTGTCATTCAGAGGTGCCAAACATCATTTACTGTTCACCCTAATTTCAAGCATCAGTATTATTATTATTCCCAATTTACAGAGTAGGAAACTGAATCACAAAGAGGCAGAGTCACACAACTGAGTAAGTTACAAAGCTAGCCTTTTAACACCAGTCGTCTGGCTCCCATGTTTGTGCACTTAACTCCTTTATTATATTTAAAAATAGAACATATGCAAAGGATGTAGGATCATGACCGGCCCAAGAAAGTGATAAGAGATAGTAATTGTTAGCTTTTATTATTATAGATGTTCAATAAACACTTGTTGTCTAGTTGAATAAATGGATTCTAGTAGGGATTCTTGAAGCCCCAGAGTACAAATACTTCTGCTAATGAACTCCCGATGCCGAGAATCACAGGAAATGCCTTTCAGTCTCCATTCATTTCAGTGAAAACATCTGGGACACATGATTATGGTAGGTATTTTACTCCTATTTTGAGGATAAAAGAACCATGAGAAAACTCTTCCAACAAGCACATAAGACCAGTGATAATGTGTGCCCACTTCTAGTTCCTACCCTTCCAAGAGGTAACCACTATCCTGACTTATAACACACAGATTAGTCATGCTTGATTTTTAAAAATTAAGACCAAACCAAAATAAAATCATGCAGTATGTGTTCTTTGGCATGTGGCTTATTTTGCTCTACATTGTGTTTATGAGATTCATCCATGATGTAGCATATTGCATGAGTTTGTTCATTTTCAATGCTGTATACTATTCCACTGTGTGGCTGCCACAGTTTTTTATTTATTCATTCAGCTGCTGCTGAGCATCTGGGTGATTCCCTGTGAAGCTATTGAAAATAGTGCTGCCTTGAAATTCTTGTATGTCTTTCAGTGGATTTTTGCATTTCTTGACGGGTATTTACCTAGGAGAGTTGCTGATGAGTTTAGGGTATACCTAAGTTCAATTTTAGTACATTGGGTACCTGTGTTTTTAAAAGACCCTAAAAGTGACTAATGAACAGCTGAGGCTAGGAACCACTGATCTCAGCTGTGAGGCCTTATAGCTAACCCAATTGGTGTTTATGGTGTTAGAGTACAAAAGACATTTTAAAAACCTAATGGGAAAGGAATACTTGGCATTTCTTGAAAACTGGCCTCTGTTCATCATCTTGCAAAAGAATTTGTTACATTAGTGTTGGTTAGGATTAGGGTTTAGGGCTATGGAACCGAAGTAGCAAGAAGAATACATATTTTAGGTCAAAATTCCCAATACCCAGTGTCTTTGCAGTATTTTATAAATACTACAACCTGGAGGCTCTTCCATAAGCACCAGGGTAAAAGGGAGCACCGTTTGTTCTGTAGCCTGGCCTTCTGTTTTTACTCCATCTCTGAAATCATAAAGCTCTACGCCCACGCTCCACCCTCCGCTCAGAATAATCCCCACAGCCTCTCCTGCTCCCCGCTCTCCTTTCCCATGACTGTCTTCCTCCAAGAAGCCCTCCTCGTCTCTCCCGTGGTCACATGACTGAGAGCTCCTTAAAGGCTGAGCCTCGACTTACCCATCTCGGTATAACTAGGCACTGCTGTACATTTTCAATCAGTGATTAATCAGTACTTTAAAAAACACTGTTCTAGTTGGATATAAAATGAGCAGATTCCTCATAACATTTTAGGGTATTAAAAACTACTGAGTATTTACATGTTTCCAAATGGTCCTTCATTTGGAGTTTTTCAGATCAACATAATGCACATGACCCACTGACCCTGACCAGGACACATGGAGGGGACAAAGGAGCATAGGACAAACCTTATATGAACTAGTTAATGGATTAACCAACCAGTTAATTATTAACATGACATACAAACAGAAGAGCCTTTTCTTGGGGCTTGTAAGGTACCAGGATTTAACTCTAGGACTCAAGTAATGGGTGAAGCTAATTGATCTTTCTGTCCATTATTAACCCCTCCAGCCATGGTTGCCACAAAGGTGGGAAAAGGAGCAGAGAGATACTTTTTCTTTTGAGATAATACCATTGGTAAATGGTTTAGAGCAAGGGGTTTTTGAGCATGGTTGCTGCATACAGCTGTGCAGAGCGTGCACTGCACAATTCCAGGGTTCAAAAACGAGTACCTTGGAGCTATAAGCCTTCTTGATTTCATTTGTAAAACCTACTTCAGAGGGTTAGAATGAAGATTAAAAGAGCTACTATTTCTGAATCAGAGCACAGTGCCTGACAATGATTCATTGAACAGATTTTTGCTAAGAATCTTCTCTTAGGGGGCACTTATAGAATTTATAGTGTAGGGGAGTATGCAGACATCAAATTAATACATAAAAACATAAATATATACTTACAAATTGCAGTGAGTGCTCTGAAGGAAAAGGAAAAACAAAGAATAGTAGAATTATATAGAATATACTTAGAGTGGAAGGGTAGGTGTGGAAAGGGAAGGTCTCTCTTGGAAAGGGAAGGTCTAATCTTAGGATTAGCACAGTGACGAGTCTGAGTTTCCTTCATAGTGGTAAGAGAAGTTGGCTTTCCCAGTTGATGGTGCAAGTCATGCAGGAGTGTGGTTATAACACAGACAGCAAAGGGGACACTGGTATGAGATGAGATTAGAAGTTCTTAACACATGCTACTCCCTGCTCCTTTTCCTTGCTTCACTGGTTCTGTAACTTGACATAAATTCTAATCCCTGGACACCAGCTGGTGAGTAATGTTATCGGGTTCTAAAATGTTATGATTCAACTATTTTAAGAAGGTCTACAAGCATAGTCACATCCTTATGGAAATAAATAGCTGATGTAGGCAATGCTAAACTTTGAGGACCCTATGCCCCTTTTCTCCTATCTCTTTTCCCCTTTTAGTGCCTCCTTCAGCCAGTACTCAATGACATTGATTTAGGCCCCAAACCCCCACTGTAACACCCTGTGTAGATCTCTCCTGCAAGTGCCCATGCATCAGATCTTGCTCATGCTTCTTTCCTTTATTCCCCATCAAACCTGGCCTGTTCTGTGTCCAGTCCCCTCTGGGCCTGGCTAAATGACTGACTAGCTCATCTGATTATTTAAATTAAGTTCATAATGGTTTAATAGATTAACTCTTACATGTTATATGGAATGCTTACATTTCAGCCATTGCTTTCAATATTCTAATGAAGACAAATACTCATATGAAAATTTCAAGCACAGTTGAAGAACAAATGGGGTAGATTTTTAGGTGGCTGATAGTCCTCAAATCTTATCATAATGGTCATATAGAGGGAATTCAGTAAGTGGTAAGAAACTTCTACCCCAGAGGCTAGATCCAGGCCTTGACATAACTTAATTCAACACTCAGTATAATACTTTTCCCTTCAAAGGGCTTCTGTGGCTTTCCCAGTTACACCAATGTTTCTGGGTAGATAATAAAAGAACAGTTGGTGAGCTATGAATGTTGCAAGTGCATTAACCACTTTTCAGATAGAGGCCCCAGAGGGATTCCTCTGAGGGCTCTCCTCACATCATTAGGCCTTGCATTGTCTACCTACAGGTTAGGGTTCTTCTGGCATTGACCAGTGTCCCAAATCAGAATCCGTGACTTAATTTTTGGTTGTCAGTATGTTATAGAAGGAAAGCTGGCTTTCTTTGTAAATATCAAATAGGCATGAAGAAAAGAAAAATGTCTGCAAAACTAGGTGACTTTCCTCATCTGTAAGGTAGGGGATAAATATGACTTTACCTCACAGAACTGGGAGGACTAAAAAAGATGAATATAGGTTAACAGTGTTGAGGACACAGAAATACCAAGAAATGTGTGTTGTCATGCTCCTTGTCCAAAATCCTTGGACCCAATAGTTTTCAGAATTCAGAACTTGTCTGATTTTAGAAAGGTAGAATAATGCATGTACTATATACTGTGTCAGTGGTTCTCAACCTTCCTGATGCCACGATCCTTTAATACAGTTCCTTGTGTTGTGGTGACCCCCATACAATTATTTTCGTTGCTACTTCATAACTGTAATGTTGCTACTGTTATGAATCGTAATGTAAATATCTGATAGGTGTTTTTCGATGGTCTTAGGCGACCCCTGTGAAAGGGTCGTTCGACCCCCGAAGGGGTCAGGACCTACAAGGGTGAGAACAGCTGTACTATGTAATACTCCAGTGGGAGCTAAGAAAACACATTAACATTTCTGTAATCAAACACATTAATATTTCTTTATTCAAATGTATACATGTCCACATGAATAGAATAAATAAAGACTATAAATAGTTTCACATCAATTCAGGTTATGTTTTATCACTGTAATGGACTCAATCTTTGGTGGGCATCCCCCCACCAAACTCATATGTTGAAATCCAAACCCTGAATGTGATAGTATCAGGAGGTGGGGGTTTGGGGAGGACATTAGGTCATGATGGTGGAGCCTTCATGAATGAGACCCCAAAAAGCTCTCTCACTCCCTTTCCACCACATGCGGACACAAGGAGAAGTTGGCAATCTGCAATCTGAAAGAGGGCTGTCACCAGAACTTAACAATGCTGGCACCCCGACCTCAGACATCTTATGAGAAATAAGTTTGTGTTGTTAAGAGGCCACCCAGTCTATGGTACTTGGTTATACCAGCCCAAACTAAGAAAAATAAGCCCGTGCCTAACTTATAAAAAAAACCTTTGTTTTTACAACTTAGTGGATTGAAAATAAGAGATTTCTATTTTTTTATTTCTATAACTCAACTAGTATGATTATTCTCCTTCTATCACCCCCTCTACTAGCCATTCATGGAACATCGACCTTATTTATTCTGATTATACTTGGAAGTGTAGAAACTAGAAATTTCTAATAGGCTGTTAACTGAGGGCATAAGAACTGATAGGAGAAAGTCGATCCTTTTGTGTTAATCTAGGATGAAACCTAGAACCTCAGAGATGTGGATTTTAGCTCAAGAAGAACAAATTTTATAACTCAATGGACTACTACAAGGGGTTGAGCTTCCTGCTTCTGGAATGATCCAAGTCGGGGTGGCAGCATATCCATCGTGGATGCTGTACGTGAATTTTTGCGATGCAGTGGGGGTTAAGATACATGATGCCCAAGGTCCCTTCCAAGTCTAAAACCCTATAACTCTAGGTCGTTACTAAGGTATTTAGTTACAACCAGGGGAGATTTCATCTGTGTTCTCCAGGATTTAAGGAGAATCAGGAAATTGTTATTTTATCTTAATCTTTTTATCAGATCACTGGGCTGTCAGCATGCTAGCAGATATCTGAGGCAGTCTATTGCTTCAGTGCACTCTGGGGGAGGCTAACAGAGTTCTGTGATCAAATAAATTTGGTTAGACAATTTGGTTAAACAACACTGGGTTAGACAATTTAAAACATTTCTAAAGGACTTATCTTTGCCTTCAAAATGATAATGTACCGGGGGGACCCCAAAAGAAAACCAGAATTTATTTATAAAAAAAATGCATGTTTATTCTTAGATGTTTAAATGTCAGTCACCTTCAAAGTACTTTTTGTTTGAGGCAATATGCCTACTGAGATGCTTTTTCCACTGCTCAAAATAGTTTTGAACCTGTCGATTTTGATGCCTTTTAGTGCTTCTGCCATTTTTTGTTTCACTTCTTCCACATCAGCAAAACATTTCCCTTTGAGTACTTTTTCATGCAGGGAAATAAAACAACAAAAACAAAAAAGTTACTCAGGGCAAGGTAGGGTGAATAGGGTGGGTAGGGTATGGGGGTCATGCCATTTTTTGGTCAAAAACTGCTGAATACTCAGTGCAGTGTGGGCAGGTATGTTGTCATGTCACACATTGTTCATATAAATCACCCATCATGAAATCTCCAAAAAAATTTCACTGAAGCCAACTCAGCCTCTCACAACAACGCCAGCTGGTACACTGATGCAGATGGGCTCCTAGAACACTCACCTAGCTTGGGAAGCATGTACTACAAGGGCCCATCCTCCAGAAGATAATTCTGGGGTTCTTTGGGTCCCCCTTCATATACCATAAATCTCCAAGAGGAAAAGACAACAGGTAGGGCTTCTCAAACTGTTTTATCCATAGGTTCCAATTTAGGATGCATCTGGCAGGGTTTGTCTTCCACAAAACACACTTTGGGAAAAGCTAGTCTAAGAATGCTATGGCTTGGTTAAAGAAATTCAGATTTATAGAGGTTACCACATGCCAGGCGAGGTTCCAGTTGCATGAGAAACAGTGATGACCACGGCCCACTTCTTGCCCTAAACTTCAGAACAAGAATTTGGCACGGTGGTCAATTAAGTATTAATTAAGCATCTTATATTTTCACATTCACTTTTCTGAATTCTTCATCTTTCCAATCACTAAGTATTACAAGAACTCATTTGCTGAAGAAGAACTCGAGATGTGCAGGTAGGAGAATAGAGAACTGAGCAAGTGCAACCTCTGAGGTTGGGGACTTCTGCCAGGCCCATGAGACCACCACTGTTTGCTCACCCCAATGTCAGCACACAATCTCACTATTTGTTGTCTCTGGGCGCTAATAAACTACTTGGAGATCTCTCTGAGATCATTAATGGTGGATGGAAGAGTCCAGGGCTCTGGTGAAGCCAAGATTCTCCATCCATTTATTATCAGCATGATGAACACTGACAATGGGCTTATCTTGTCCGATTTTACACTTAATTTAATTAATAAAAAAATTAAGATCATCACCATTAACCTGCATTTGCTTAGAATGCCACAGGGGTGATTAGTTAGAACGGCACTGAAGGTTTTATAGTCCACTCTAGTAAGAATTACTTTGGTACCAATTAGGATTTTCCATAATTTCATCCCGTGTAATACCCCTATTACATCGCACATTTTCTACAAGTGATTGAGTTCAATACGACACAGATACGATGTCACAGGACTCTCCCTCAGAGCATGCATGGGAACTCCCATGAATGTTAACACACTCGGTAAGTGGAGAGGAGACCCTGCGTTTTTATATTGCACAAACCCATTTCAAGGGTAATGATTCTCTGCCAGTTTCTCGGAGCCAGTTTCTGGGAAATTAGACCCACGCATGGCTCCAGAGGCTCCAGCAGATAAAAGTCTCCCTTGCACATCTCAGAGCCGAACCGTTCCTTTTACCATAGGGGGATTTTTATTTTTTCAAGTCTATTTGACTTTGACTAGCTCACTTTTAGAGCCAAAGCAAAGCAAAGCACCAGACAACTTTTTTATAACTTAAAAACACAATTAGTACATGAGTGATTCCTGTTTGTTGAAGGAAACTCAAGTGAGGAGACATAGATAAAAAGGAAAGAGTATAAAAATTGTATTTGGTTTCATCACCCTGAGAAATCCATTTTTTACTTGGCTATATATCTTTCTAGATTTTTTTCTGTGCATATAAACTTTTATAATTGTAAAATATAAATGGGACCATATTATACATGCTAATTTATTCAGCAACATCAACATCTTGTTGGGTCAATAGCTATTTAAAAAAATTTTTTTTAAGTTTATTATAGGTTTTTTTTTTATCCTGTATTCACTCAACTAATCATGTATTGTAGATTTCTCATTTTTTTTTAACATTATAAACATTAACTGTGGTTTATTGGAAAATTCTTTGGGCAGATTTAAAATTATTTCCATAGAATACATTCTTAGAAGTGGAGTTGGCAGATTAAAACTTAAGTACATTTTCAGGCTTTTGATATCCTTTGTTAAATTACCTTTCAAAAAGGTTTTATCAGTGTTTGTTGCCATCAGCATCCTCACCAACAATACGCCTTTAAAATTCTCATTTCTCCTTGTCTTTGCTGATTAGATAAGTGAAAATGGTAGTGTGTCAGAGTAATCTGCATAATCTGGATCACAAATATGGTGTGATCTGAGTAGGTAGAAAGTGGGGGAGCTAGAAATGTAGCATAAGATATGAAACATTCAAATATATTAGCCTCCAATTATTCAGTGAACATCTGTTGAGCACTCAATCTCTGCCCAAGGGGGTGGGGGTGGGGGCGCAGGAGGTCTGCCGTGACAACAGGCAACAGCATAATACAGTGTGGAAGCATGCAGCGGAGAGGAAGCAGTCAGAGGAAAGGAAGGAACTAGGGGTAACCCAGGGAGCGGGAAAGAAACATGAATGAGACGTGAATGGCCAGGAAAAGAGAGGAGAGGCAGAGGAAAAGAACAGGCAAAAGAGGAGAGGGGAGAATTGGGGGAGGGAAGGAAGAAGACAGGGTAAGAGAGCGTGGTGCTTATTGGGGCGCAGCCCTGGGGTCCCCTAACCCTCACGGCACTCCATGCGGTCTGACAGGGAGGAAGGAGGGCCACTCCCACCCCCCACATCCCCCACACCCCCCACACACCCCCCACCCCACACCCACACCCCCCCTCCCCCCACACCCCACACCCACACCCCCGGCTCCGATGTTCACGTGAGCGGACGGCAGCCGCCGCCAGGTGGCCGACTGGTACAGGACTTCCCAGTCGGGCTCGTGTCAGCTTTGGTTCTGGGGCCTAACCCAATTGGACTTGCCGTTGCTTCCAAGGCTACCCGATCCTCCCCAAAGGATTTTCGCCTCTCAGCTTTTCGAAAATCAATAATAAAAACCTTCCTGGATTGGGCACATCAGGCTGGGAGGGTCTCATCTACTTAAAGTCTCTTTCGTAGCCTTAGGTTAGACGCCTCGTGTCTGACCGGACCGCGCGTGACAACCTAGAAAAGGAGAGGACTTCGAGCAGGAGTGGGCAAGAGAGGAAAAGTCGTCCTACATTTTCTTTCTTTCTTTCTGTTTTTTTTTCCTTCTTTTTGGTCAGCACAACTTTACAAATACTTTCACATTTTTGTTTCATTTTTTTCTCCCTCCTAAAGCTGGCTGTCCATAAAAAATTCAGGACGAATGTTCATTCCCTAAATGTCTTGGGTAATTGGGTGGAATTTCCAGCAAGTGTCAAGTATTTAGGATAAAAAAATATCTCCTGACTTCAGCAGTATAATCCAAAAATTCTCATTAGTTACTCCACTTTATTTAAATATATATTTTTTCTTCAATGTTTTAGGTGATGAAGAAGATTAAATATGATCTCATAACAGTCCGTCTAGTATTTTACATTCACTGACCTTTTGTGTAATTTGATATGTTCTTTTAGGAAGTCAGCTATGTCTGTGTTAGGTGAAAGGCTGATTTATAAATATTGTTCAGGGGTGTATAGGGAGGAAGTGGGTGGAGTATGTATTTTGTTCTCATCCTGAGTTTTTATCTTTTGAATTAGCTCACACCTTTTAGCAGTTCATAGATGTATTTCTATTCTTTCTCCCTAAAGTATTGCCACATTTTCTCCATTAATGCTCAGTTCCCCAGGAGAACTACGCAGAGTTCAGATAGGAGGCCCTAGGACTGGGTCGAATGGAGTGATATTTACAGGAAGAGACTCCAAATGATAACCTGTGGGGAGGCTAGAGAAAACAGCATCAAATCTTTAGGAAAATTCTCAACCAGGACAGAACCCATCTCTGGCGTGCCTAGAATAAGGCTTGGGTAGATAGATAAGATTCCAAAGTTGACATAGTATATCAGACTCACAGTGCTTGGTACATATTACATGCCCTCAAATCTAATTAATTATTCATTTAACCAATAAATTATGCATTGGTTAGAAATACCTTGTTGTCCTCTCTGAAGTACCTTCCTCAAATATTAATAATGTTTCTCCCAAATGACCTTAAATTCCAAATTAGCTTCTATTGGCACATTGTTAGAAAGTTTACGAAGTATTTCAGATCCATTATCTCATTTAATTCTCATAGCAACTCCACGAGGTGTGTGTCATAATGTTTGACAACAATGAAATGGAACTTGATAGCTTATGACTTGCACTCAGATTAAAAGTGTCCTCTAAATCACATCTAGACAAATCACAAAGAAACTACAGGACTGGAAAGTTTTAATTTTAAAGTCTAAAATTTACCAAAGAGAAGAGACTAATTACCTTCCAAACAGTGACAGCAGGTTTCTCTATGGCAACACAACAGATTAATAACTTCAAAGTGCTGAAGGGAAGGGGAAAAGTGAATCTAGAATCCCATACCCAGCTAAACCATCATTTTAAATGAGTACAAAATAAAGACAATTTCATCACAAAATTCTAAGAAATTTTACCATCTATAGACTCACTGAAAATTGAATTCAAAAAAGAGTGGAAAGCAATAAACAATGGTGAGCAGGTGAGTTGGAAATTTAATTAATTTATTTTTCAGAAGTCTAAAATATTGTATAAAAGTGAAACAAAATCTCTAAAGAATAAAAAAAATGGGGGCAAATCCAATGAGTTGTTAAAGTTGTTAAATTCTCTCGTCAGAAGGAGAACAATACCAAACAACTTTAAATTCTGTTTGGAAAAAATATAGTTTTGTTTATAAGTTAACAAAAGAAATACCAATTGTTTCAATTTTTTTTTTTACTTAAAAAAATCTCAAAAATATATGGCTACTTGTTAGGATTTATTTAGTCTGGATCGTGGGCACATGGGTATTATCTGTGCTTTTCTGTATGTAATAATTTAAAAAATTAAAGTCTCCCTTTCTATTTATCTGTCAACAACAAAAACGTTCAAAGTATATACCAGGGGTGTCAAAAATATGTATACACACTTTAAGAGATGTTATTTATGTATTACTTTTAGGAGTTGAATTGAATTACAGTAGCAATGTGTAGTATGACGTTCACTCAAAAGATGGCGTTAATCAAATGGATGCTAGAGTCACCATGCGACAGGCAGGACAATCAAAGAAAATGATAGAAGCATGGTTGTGTTTGCTGAGTGCAAATCCATTTTGAAGTGTATTTGAAATTCCAGAATGTTGTTTGAATTTCCTCAACTTAACACCTATTGACTTCTACCTATGGGGGACTTTAAAGGATGTGGTGTACCATAGAAAACCAGCTACAATGGTGGTACTTCAGGAAGAAATTGAAATAGCATGTGCAGTGATAGAAGTGGACACTTTGGTCAATGTTGCTCACGGAGCAGTTCACCAAAATCAGAAGTGACTGGACACTGATGGTAACCATTTGGAGCACCTCTTGTAACTGCAGAAGTCAAACACGACTTGCATTCATCTTTTGTTATCGGAATATATTGAGTATTACAATTTTAATACAGTTTTTTTTTCTTAAATGTGTCTACTTTTTTTTAGCACCCTCTGTATTTTGATCCAGCTATGATTTATGTTTTGACACAAGTATGAATATTTTGATGCAAATATACCACCATAAAGCCACTTCCTGACCTTCCTTCCCTGTTAATTCTTTCTCCTAAATGTGTCTCAGTCAATTTCAAGGGAGAGGCTGTTCAGACCTTCAGTAAAGGCTTAATATTTTTCATCTTCCTCATACAGGGGTTCCCTCCTCCATGTCAGCTGAGTTCCCCTCCCTGGTATCCTACACCAAACTGTGTTTCCCTCCTTTGTCATCCAACTCTGGATCCTCTTGTAGCTCCTACTTTGATGAATAATAATACAAATAAAAACTTGTAATCTTTTTGAAGACTCACAATGTGCTGGATATTATCTATATTATCTCATTTAATCTTCAAACAATTTTGTAGTGTAGATAATATATTAGTATTATCCTCATTTTACAGATGTGGAGACTAAGTAGGGAAATTAAGGAACTTGCCCAAAGTGAGATAGAGAGAGCTGGTAAACCTGATTTGAGAACTTAAGCTCCTCACTTGTATAGCAGCCTGCATCCACCCAGTAGCTAGAGGGGAGGAAAAAAAGAAAGAAGAGGTGGAGGGAAAAGAAGAAGAACAGGAGCGGGAGGAGAAGCCCAGGGAAATCTCTCTCCACTTCTAACCAGGGACTGAAGCCTGTGAATTTTGTCTCCTCATAGGAGTTAACATTTCTAAAGTACTTGAATCTATGCTGGAATCAACTCTGAAGGCTTTCAACAACCATATGAGGTGGAGTACCACTGCTAATATCCTCAGGGGCGGAGAAACTGAGGCACAGAGAAGGTAAGTTATTAGCCCAAAGCCACAAGGCTAGTGACTAAAGTTAGGATTAA
This sequence comes from Lyroderma lyra, assembly GCA_004026885.1. Lineage (NCBI taxonomy): Eukaryota > Metazoa > Chordata > Mammalia > Chiroptera > Megadermatidae > Lyroderma > Lyroderma lyra. The sequence continues at coordinate 203,819 of PVJL010000398.1, read as the reverse complement.
AGCCCAGGCACCTGGCTCTGGGACCATGTTCTTAATCACTCCTGGCCATCCCCTTGCTGTGGCTCGACTGGGCTCTTGGCATCCCTTAACTGAACTTTTGCACCAGCTTCCTGTCTCTATTTGCAGGTTCTCCCTTACACTCTCACCCTGATTTTACCTTCCATACTGCCACTAGAATGGTTTTTAGAAACAAAACTCCGTTCATCATTTTTTTATGCTGGAAGAAACCTGAGGGGGCTCCTCGGCGCTTAAAGAACTGAGTTCGGGCTCCCAAGCATGGAATTGCAGACCCCTCCTAGGCTGGCTCTGAGCTCCGCGTCCTTGTCTCCTAGCGCTCCCTCTGCCACACCACCCAGCCCCTCATAAGAAACCATGCAGAGTTCCTGGAACATGCCACATGCCTTTCCTTTCTCTGTGTCTTTGTGTGGGATGTGTTTCCCTGTCTTCTCTGGCTGGGGAACTTCTCATCTACCCCTTTCCCGTCCCTCTGACCCTCCTCTGTACCTCCCACTGCTGACCACAATGGTCAGAGTCACTAGAACCTCCATGGGCACAGAAAGGTCAAGGGCTCCTAGCAGATGTGCACCAAGACCTGACATGTCCAGGCCAGTGTGGCCAGAGCTTGTTCTCTCGTCCTTGCCCAAGCAGCTGGGTTTCCAGCACAAGCTTCTAGACTAATTCATGTACAGTGCATGGTTAACTTATAAAATGGGGATACGTTGGCCATGAAGATGCAGGGTGAGCCTCTGAGTGAGGTCACTGTCCCATCCAAGATGCAAGCCAGGACCCAGGTGAGTAGGGCAGGATGACAGACGTGGTTATGGAGAGAATAGCACACCCAAAGCAGTGTCTGAGGGGCGCTGGAGCAGAGCGATCAGGACCGTGTTTCCTCCATTCGTCTTTAGGGACAGATGTCATGATAGACAACAAGGAGACAAAGATGCTAAGGGCCCTGGAGATGATGAAGAGGTTTTCTGCTCATCTAATTTTCAATGCTGACTTTCAGCTCAAGCCTGTGAGGCACGCAGGGCAGACTTTATGTCCCCATTTTACTGAGGAGGAAACTGAGGCTCAGAGAAATTACATGACTTGCTAAGTTATGATATGAAGCAGTGGTAGAATTAAGACTGAAAACTGTATGGGTTTTCTGGCTCCAGGTCATACCTTACTCTGTACCCTAGGCGCCACCAGCCCATGAGGTACTTTGTGGGAATTTGAAAATGGTGCCCCCTTCCTCCTAGCAGGAGCAGGAGGAACCCACTGAGGCTGGTTTGGCTGGATTGCTGCCTCTCAACCACTATGGCACACCTCACAGAATCTGGGGGTGGCGTTGCACTCTGCCTCTCATAACTGTTCGTGAGTCCTGTTTCTCTCCCCGCATTAGAACCTCCACTCACCTTTGGACTCTCTTGAATGATCAACTCGGATGCTGGAGCTGTGGAGCTGGATGGTTGTTATAGGCAGGTAGTCTGTGGTTGGGGACGATGCTTTTCAAGGCTCGACCCCTTGGATGGGAGGATGGCATCCATCACCCAGGTCCTGCCTGCCTGAACCACCCCCCGAAAACTCTGTCCTCATGAAGGCCCCAGTCTATTTAATGTCCCCTGACACCAATGTCTTCTCTGGCGGCAAATGACACTTTGTGATTCATGCTTCACACAGTGTGCATGCTCCATAAATATTACATGATGTCAGGATATTTTTTTCTAAAAGATGAAGGTCCCATCTCTCCAAACTCTCCTCTGTTGTACATCTTTGCCGAGAGTAGGTTAAGATGGCCCATCTTTTCATGAGAATCGGGGTTTGGAGATTAGTGAAGTGAGAATTGGTCAGGTCTAATGGTACAGATAATATTTTATTTTTATTTCAATTTTAATACATTATCAACATGCAATGAAGTAAGATATACGGCAACACTTGAGGAAGGAACTGCCCTCCAACTTATCTTCAGTTACCAATTTGGGACCAGTTTCTGAAGTTATTTTTCTGCCAGACTTGAGAATTTCAGAAAATTTTGGCTTCATCAAAATGATGTATTAGGAAGGGTAAAGATCACCTTAAACTTTGCACAAGAAATCAGAGTAGTGTATGACCATGACACTTGGAAAAATTTCCCCCCCAAAGATAAAAAGCCAGAAAAAAAGGAAAACTTTTTTCCTCTGAACAATAAACTTGCTTTACTCCCTGATGGCATCCAAGATATTTATTTTGACTCCAGATGCCTTCAGATGTACAGATGGCTTAGCGAGCAGGAAACTGATGTAGGTATGAAGACCCTCCGGATTGTAATTCTTTATTTATGCCTGTGGTTCCATTAGACTGGGCATCCTTTGGGTCGGGGACCATACCTAATTCACCTTAGTATCCCTACCACCCAGCACACTGCCTGGCACCAAGACGTCACCCATTATCATTTTGATGGATAACATTAATAATACCAATAGTTAACATGTGTTGAGTATTTAAAATGGGCCAGACATCTTTGAAATAGCACTTTATACTTAATATTCAGTATAACCTTATAGGGTGACGATACGGGTTGAATTGTGTTCTCCTCAAAATTCGTTTGTTGACGTTCTAACCAGCACCTCAAAATGTGACCTTATTTGGAAACAGGGTGGTTGTCGATGTAATTAGTTATGTTAAGACGAAGGCTTATTGGGGTAAGGTGGGTCCCTATTCCAGTATGACTGATATCCTTATAAAATGGAGGCATTTAGACACACAAGGAACACTGTGTGGAGATGAAGGCAGAGGTCAGGGTGCTGCGTCTACCGCCAAGGAAGGCCAAAGATTGCCAGCAACCCACCAGAAGCTGGGAGAGAGGCTGGAGCAGGTTCTCCCTCCCAGCCCTTAGGAGGAACCAGCTCTTCTAACAGCTTGACCTTAAACGTCTAGCCTCCAGAACTGTGAGGCAATAAATTTCTTTTGTTTAGGCCACCTAGTTTGTGGTACTTCATGACAGTAGCGCTAGAAAATGAATAGAGGATACTATTATGATTTGCATTTTATAACTGAGGAAAACAGAGTCCCAGAAGAAGTAAATAACTTTCCTGAAGTCACAGAGGCGAGGAGTGTTGAGACCAGGGTCGACGCTGAAGCTGTCTGATTCCGACTAACTATATACCTTTCTGCATGTGAAAGAAGGATGTCCTAGCCTGCTGAGACACTTTAAGAAGCTACTTCACCTCTCATTCTTGGTTTCCTCTCCACTGAGCCAAGTTCATTGAGCTCCCATTCTGGGCATTGAAATTGCCACACATAGGCAGGAAATGCCACCTTTTCCTTCAAAGAGTTGACAGTACCATTGGGAAGGTGAGAAAAATGAAAAGCCTACAAGATACCAAGTCCTTTCTGTAGGAAATTGAGACCTAGAAAGTGACATTGATTATCAACATTCACATGGCTAGAAAATGACAAGCCTGAGAGTCCCCACCCAGGTCTGTCTGACTTCAGGCCACATGGTCTTTCTATTTTTCCACCGTTCATGAAATCATATAAGACCAGGAGATGAGCTAGTGGATAATAATGGCCAACAAATGACTGATCAGAGCTCCAGCTGGCTCGTGCCAACCCCGGTATTGGGGCAGTGATGAAGACAAGGGACAAGAGAGACTGTGGGTATGTGTATCCAAAGGTTTGGGCTTGGCATATTTATAGTTTTCTTGTTTACCTTTCCCTACAACGGTATGAGGAAGACAGCACTTAGACAGCACTTAGACGCTAGACAATGTTTCTCAACCAGGATTTTGTGCCCCACCAGAAGACATTTGCCAATGACTGAAGATATTTTTGATTGTCACACTGGGGGTGGGATGGGGGGAGTGCTACTGGCTTCTAATGAGTGGAGACTAGCAATGCTGCTAAACATCCTACAATGCACAGGACAGTTGTCCCTTCAAGGAATTATCCTGCCCTAAATGTCAATAGTGCCAAGGTTGAGAGCCCCTGCTCTAGTTGGTGAAACCGAGGTTTGGAGAGGTGATGTAAATGATGAAGCCAGCGTTCATGCTCAGATCACTTGGGTCTATGCCTAGCATACTTTCTATTGCACCACACTGCCCTCTCCTTTATATCAAACAGGAAGTCACATCCTAAGTGTCTGGAAAGAAGAAATGTTTGAAATGTTGGTTGAAAAAAATATCTCTAGCAGCCGTACTATGAGGAGAAACAAGAGAACTCAAATGATTCCCCTGTCTTCTTAGTAATATTCTCCCCTCCTCAAATGGCCCGGCTGTAGTAAATGCTGTCATGCCTTCTCCAGATCTATCTAGATTCCCTTTTTCTCCCAGCTATTGAGGTCCTCTCCAGGAATTGCCCTCAGCCTAAGGCAGCCACCTTGCCCAGCTTTACACCCACTGGTGGATGCTGTATAAAGGCCCCGTTCCCTTGCCTCAAGACAGGACAACTCTGAAGGCCATTTCAGCTTCAGAGCTCCCATAGTGTTGCCCAAGGACTTTTTGGGTTTTAACTTCTCCCTCTGCCAGTCCTGCTTCCCTCACTACCTCAAAGGTGTTGTTCCCCAATAAACTGCCTACTGCACACCCATCTCCAGCTCAGAGTTCATGTCCCAGGAAACCTGATCCAAGTCACTAGGCAAAACTGATGACTTAAAGACAGACAACTCACAATGTGACAGTAAGTGAAGAAAATCATAACAACAATAAAATATATACTATGGTACCAATTCTGTATGAAAGAAAATGGCATCATGATTAAAAGCCCAGAGTGAGAGACGACCTTGAGTTCAACAAATACTAGCTTATATATTCATAAACAAAGTATGTAACTCCTTCACACATGTTTTTTCATCTATAAAGCAGAGATTTGTCTGCCTTAAGTTGCCATGTTAAGAGTAAATGACATGGTACGTGTACAATATTGAGCAATGTTAATTCTCTTATTTAAAAAAAAGATTGGAAGGACATCTGTTACAATGTTAATGCTCAATACCCTGAGCATTGGGGTCAGAGGAGATGTTTAGTTTCTTTTCTATTCCTGAAATTTCCATTATTAACAAATTATAGAGAACATTTATGGTCTCAGCATCCTTGCCTCCGTGCCAGCTGCGCCTGATTTTCATGTGGGGACCCACGTGGTCCCAGAGAGCCTGGCTCCACGTTCCCTACCACTGCTACCATGACCAGGGCACAGCTTGTAACCAGTCCATCAGCTTGTTTGGGTCCTGCTGGCCCCAGGGATTGCTTCGGGGGTGGGAACTTGACCCCAGCCATTCCATTCAGAGTGAGTCTCTGCACTCTTGTTGGGAATACTAGGACAAAAATGGACAACTCTGTCACTTGCTGTGAATGAGGAAGCACTTGTCTTAGGAGCTATTGGTGGCTATCTTAGAAGCACAGGACGAGCCCACCTTAGGATGAAGCAATCTTGTCCCTGGTTACATCATTGACTCTCTGGATCAGAACACACCCTATCTCTAGACTTCAATTACATGAGGAAATAAATTCTCTTATGTATTCAAGCAAATTTATATCAGGTTTCCCATCACTTGCAACATGAAGACTTTTGAAATACTTGCATTATTTTCGTAATCAGAAGCTAACAACAAAAAGAATATTAAAAAATACCCCTCCCTGCTCACAGCCCATATCAAATCCTCCCTCTGACAGCAGTCACGGAGTCCACTGGTCCAGGCTGACTTTCCCATCAGTAACGGGCTCTAGTCTGTGTTGCCTGGATGCTCAGCCAACATTAAATGAACTCATGCCTTATATTGCTCTCTGTCTCAGGTGTGTATATTTTTGTCTTCCTAGTGAGTCAGAAAACAGCTTTGGAGTTGGGGAAGGGCAGTCATGTCTTATCATTCTTCCATAAATCTCACAATGGCATTTTAGAGATCCCACACAGGTTTCACATTTATGAAAAGCCCTGATTTTTATTTTAATGTTATCACCAAAGAGATTAAAGAAATAGCTGTAGCTTATACATTAGGCACATTAATTGGTCAGTAAACACAAAATTTCCCAGTAAAACAATTGAAATATACAATTTTTATTATTCTATTTAGATGTGTTTTACTCACACACACACACACACACATACATACATACATACACAAACACATAAACATACACATACACACAGAGGCTGTCCAAGGAAAAATGCAGCCATAAATGCCTCTATTTTTTATATTACATGGCTGAATACTTTCTGGACAGCCCTCGTATATTTATCAGAGATTAAAGATGTCTTCTGAGACATCTTTGCATGGTGCCAAGGATGACGTTTACAAAGTCATCACGTTCTCAGAGCCTGAAGGAGCCCCAGTGGTCATCTAGTGCAACATTTTCACTTCTTAGTTGAGGAAACTGAGGCCCAAGGAGACAGAAGGACTTGTCCAGGCAGCACGGCCAACTGGTGGCTGAGCCAGGCCTTGAACTCAGGTCTTCTAGGTAGCTAATAAATACTTATTAAATTCAATAAAACCATACCAGTAGGATTACCTACAAAGTGTTGTGCAAATTCACCTTGTAAGGTGCTCCATAAATGCTTCGATAAGAGTTTTACAGCAGGTTCAAAGTCGTTAACTCATTTTTCAACTTGTCCAAGGCTTCATATGATATAGAGCACTAGGCTGATGTAGGAAGGGATTTTTCTCCAACAGTCAGTCAGGTGGCTTATTTCAGCCCCCGGAGTAGCTGTTAATCAGGTTTCAATAGACTTCAGCGTTTCACTCAGAACCTGTTGGCAATCCTAAAACTCCACTGATCCTGTCATCTCTGCAAAATGAGCTCTGGCTATGGCCCCATCCGTTCTCAGTTTTATTGAGGGATCCCTCAGAATAGTTCTTGCTGCAGCATTAATATAGGCCTCAGCAGGGACCCCCTTCTTTACCCCAAGCTGCTCTCTCAGGGTACAAAATGATGTGCTCCTGCTCCCAGAGATTTAATAGCATCAAGACAAGTCTGTAATGTGCTCTTTGTCCCAGTGCCAGTCCAGTTCTTCCTATGCACAGAGTGGAGCCTATTTGGAGCTAGCAGTCCTCTCCTCTGGGGCTGTCAGACCCTATTGGACTTTTTTCCTTACAACTTTGCAGAGAATTCTTCTGCCCTGCTTTTTGATTTTTATCAGGCTTGTTGAATCACTCCTGTGATATTTCTGCATCCTTTTTAATCCAACTTCTTTCACTAGGCAGAGTTAACATAAATATCATCTAATACACTGAGCAACTACTATGTGCCCAACTTGGATTTAAGCAGATTTTCTCATTCAAACTCACAACCACCTTATGCTAAATATTACTATCAGTTTTTCTCAATTGAGGAAACTGAGACTTCAGGGATCTTAAGTGACTTAAGTCACACTATTAAGAAACACTGGTGTTGGGATTTCCAACTGTACTATACTGTACCTAAGTTTATGAAATTGATTCCCTTAGAATCTGCTCACACCACTTTTACCCATAGGCAAATGACCACCAACCCTACCTTGATAGCGGGGCAGTTCCACCCAGTTGGCATTAGATCATAGTGCTTAGGACCGCCATGTCCAAAGTGTAGGCCAGGACAACTTTCGACGTGGCCCAACACAAATTCTTAAAGCATTATGACATTTTTTTGAGACCATTTCTTTAGATCATCAGCTATTGTTAGTACATTTTATGTGTGGCCCAAAACAATTCTTCTTCCAATGTGGCCCAGAGAAGCCAAAAGGTTGGACACTACTGTCTTAGGACAGACATATGGCTTTTTATGAGTGTTTGAAACCTAAAAAAATTACTCTCCCCAAACTATTAAAAGAACATTGCAAAAGGGCAACGTGAGGGATCCTTGGGATGTTGGAAACGTTTAGCATCCTAATAGTGCTGGCATGTACACACGGTGATAAAATTCTTTAGGACTGAATACACACACACACACACACACACACACACACACACACACGAATGGGAGTCTGAATAAGACAGTGGATGGTATCAATTTTAATATCTTAGTTGTGATCATACTGTACTTTTGTAAAGTGTTGTTATTGGGGGAAATGACAATGTAAAAGACATCCCACTGTATGCTTTCTTGAAACTACGTGTGATTCTACAATTTAAAAAAGTAAGCGGAAAACAACATTGCAAAATAAAAATTAGTACGTTTAATTACATTTTACAGAATGTATTATTACGTTAATTGGTCATATATACAGAGGGTGACCAAAAAGTATTTGCATTAAAAAAAACTATTAAAATTGTAATACTTAACATGTACTGATAGCAAAACATGAATACAGTCACGTTTGACTTCTGCAATTACAAGAGGTGCTCAAAGTGGTTACCATCAGTATTTATATAATATATAGATAACATCTCTTAAAATGTGTATACATTTTTTGGCATCCCTGGTATATACTTAAAACACAAAACAATAAGTAATTCTGAGCAAACTTACTATTATAAAAATCCTTTCAAATTTTGTATGCCAAAAGAAATTGAGTGTGATATTGGATGTGAGTACATTGTGGTATGTTTGGCATGATGTGGGTAGAGCCTTCAAAAGTAAGAATGTCTAAGGCCTACAAAGGTCTTAAAATGACCCTGATTGCCTACCAGACTTCTTATCCTGCCTCTAATAAAATATGTGCCCTTGAAATGGACTCAAAACTTAACATCTCTAAAACTAGGCTCCTCATGTCTATTAATTCACTATTTCTTTCTGCATTCTCTAAACTATTAATGGTCCACAAGTTGGCATAACCTTTCTAAAGGTAAATTTGACAATTTGTATCAAAAGCCTCAAAATTCTTGTACCCTTTGCCCCCAGGAAATGGTATTTCTCATTTTTGGAAGACTGGTGATCCCAGAGTGGTGAGATTAGGGCAATTTTTATTGTTTTCTTTATATATTTTTTGTATTTCCTAATTTTTAATAATTGGAAGAAAAGAAATCGGAAAAAGGCAGTTCCAATGCTGCTAGTCATGAGAGGACTCCTCAATCAAAAATTCAATGTTATTAATATGACAGGTAAAAATCACAAGAGATGAAACATTAACACAAGAAGTATGAACATAAAAAAATTCAAGTAAGTATTAAAAAGTTCAACTTCCAGATTGGTGAAGATTAAAGAAATTTATAATACCCATGGTTGGTAAGAATACAGAAAGTCAGGTACTGCTGGTAGAAGTATGAATTCTTATAATCTTTCAGTAATAATTTGGTGATAAATTAATCATCAAGAATTTAAAAAATTCTCTTACCCTTGGATCCAATAATTCTTTTTCCAAAAATTTACCTAAGGAAAGCATCCAGGGTGGACACAAAAATATTTATATAGGATACTGTAAAAATTTATACAGGGCTGTTATACAGTTCTTTATGATAGAAAAAAAGGAAATAAGCTAAACTGTCCAACATCAGGATAATGGTTAAGTAAATTATTATACATTAATATTATGAAGTACTGTACAGCACATTAAACATTACAACAGAAATACCATTTTCTGTTGCTTGATAGAAAAGGAGTAAAAGCAGGCTATAGAGCAAGAACAATAGGATTCTATTTACATATATACTTCTCCACATATATACACACAGTCACACATGAATATAGAAAATAGAAATTTTGGTTATTCACCAACATGGTAAAGGACATTTTTCTGGGTTGTAGAATTAAAGAGGATTGTTCTCTTTATTGGGTCTATATTCTGAAGAAAGGAAAACATGAATTACCTTTAAATGAAAATAAAATCTAAAACCTTTTAAAAATAAAACAACAAACAAAAATGTTACTTGAGTGGCTTCTGAATAGACTAGAACTTACCTCTAGAGAACAGTTACAGACATGAGGTCAAAGAACCTTGCATGTGCAATATGTAGAATGGAGCTAATAGTACTATTTTTGTTTACCACACATGGGTGTTTGAAAATTAGAAAAAAAGTAAATGCAAAAAAAGACACTTTGAAACCATACTGTGTTATCACTGCTGTTATTATACTTGAAAATATGTTGTATTTTATATGAAAAGACAATGTCACCAAGGAAAGTTTGTTTTTTCCATTTAAGAAAACCATTCTTTCTTTTCCTCTCCATTTACTTTGTTACACAAAGTGAGTCTGGTAATCACATGATCATCTCAATAAATGCAGAAAAAGCATTTGATAAAATACCTTTTCATGATTAAAATTCTAAATAAATGAGGAATAAAAGGGAACTTCCATAACACAATAAAGGGCATTTGCAAAAACCCTACAGCTAACATCACACATAATGGTGAAAGTCTGAAAGTTTTCCCCAAGGTCAGGAACAAAACAAGGATGTGTACTCTTATGACTTCTATTCCACATTGTACTAGAGATTCTAGCCAAGGCAATTAGGTAAGAAAATGAAATAAAGTCATCTAGAATGAAAAGGAAGAAGTAAAACTGTCATCTATTTGCAGATGACATGATATTGCATATAAAAAATCCTAAAGAATCTACAAAAAACCCTATCAGGGCTAAGAAACAAGTTCAGCAAGATTGCAGAATACAAGATCAATGTACAGAAACTTCATTGCATTTCTTTACACTATTAGTGAACAACTGAACATAAAATTAAGAAAACAATTCCATTTACAATAGCACTGAAAAGAATAGAACATTTAGAAACAAATGTTAACAAAAAAATTCAAGACTTGAATACTGAAAACTACAAAGCTATTGGAAGAAATTTTAAAAAGTCTGCCTAAATAAATGACAAGATATTCCGTATGTTGGAAGACTTAATACTGTTAAGATGGTAACACCTCTCAAATTGATCTAGATTCAGTACAATTCATATTAAAATTTTAACTGCCTTTTTTATTTTTCAGAAATAGACAAGCTGATACTAAAATTCATGTGAAAATACAAGGAACCCACAGTAGACAAAAAAAATCTTCAAAAAGAAAAGCAAATGTGAAAAACTCACATTTCCTGATTTCAAAACTAACTACAAAGTTATAGTATTCAAAACAGTATGGAACTGGTATAAGGACAGACATATGAATCAATGGAATAAAATTGAAAGTCCAGCAATCAATATATACATTTTTGGCCAATTGATTCGACAAGACAATTGAATGGAGAAAAAATCAGTCTTTTGGGTCAATGATGTTGGGAAAAAATGGACATCCACATGAAAAAGAATGAATTTAGAACTTATCTCACATGATATACAAAAATTAACTCAAAATGGATCGAAGACCAAAATGGAAGAGCTAAAATTGCAAAACTGTCAGAAAGAAACAAGTGTAAGTCTTTGTAACCTTGAGTTAGACAGTAATTTTTTAAGTATGACACCAAAAGCAAAAGCAACCAAAGAAAAAAAATAGATAAATTGTACTTTATCAAAATTAAAAACTTTTATGTTAAAGAACACTATCAAGTAAACAAAAGACAACTCACAGAATGGCAGAAAATATTTGCAAATTATATATACACACATATATATTATGTGTGTGTGCACGCACACGCGTGTGTGTGTTAAGGGTCTAACATTCCGAATATATAAAGAACACTTACAACCCAACAATCAAAAGACAACTCAATTTTAAAAAGGAAAAAGTATTTGTATAGATATTTCTCCAAAGACGATATGCAAATAACCAATAAGTGCATGAAAATTATTACTTATTAAGGAAATACAAATCAAACCACAATAAATATTACTTCACACCCTTAAGAATGGCTACAATTAAAAAGACAGACAAGAAGAAGTATTGGTGAGAATATGTAGAAATTGGAACCCTCATATTGTATATTGATGATAGAACTTTAAAATGATCCACCTACTGTGGAAAATTTGGGGGTTCCTCAAAAAGTTAAAGATAGAACTATCATACAGCCCAGTAATTTCACTCATAGACATACTCAAACTCAAGAGAATTGAAGATACATGTTCACACAAAAACTTGTACATGAATGCTTATAACAACATTCAAAATAACCAGAAAGTGAAAACAACCCAAATGTCCACCAGCTGGTGAATGGATAAACAAAATGTGGTATATTAATACAATGAAATAATATTCAGCCACATTATGAAATTAAGTACTGATGCATGCTACAACAGAGATGAACCTTGAAATATATGGTAACTGAAAGAAGCCAAACACAAAGGGCCGCATAATACAAGATTCCATTTATATGAAATCAGAATAGGTAAATCCATAGAGACAAGATTTCTTTTGGGGTGGGGCTGTGATAAAAATGTTCTGGAATTAGATACTGGTGATGGTTTCACAATCTTGTGAATATACTAAAAGCCATTGAATTGTATGCTTTAAAAGGGTAGATTTTATGGCATGTAAATTATATCTCAGAAACAAAATAAAATGAATCTGGGGCATGGGCCAGTCCCAGCTGATTAGAATCCCATAGGATCATCTTGGCAGGCAATGACTACAGTCCCAACCACCCAGAGCCTCGAGCAGCAGCCAGTTGTGCAGCTAGCTGGGAAAGCCAGAGCAGCACGTGGGAAGTGGGCAGGCCTAGCACAGGCGATAGAGGGGGGCTGGTAACTTGCACCAGTCTGACTTCTTCCAAACAGAGCAACAGATTCCCCCACAGGCTCTTAACTTTCCCTCCTTGACATCATATGAATTTTTTAAGGTGAAGCTCAGGACATGAGTCCCTCTTCACCTATGGCACCAACCAGCCACTGTAATCGACTTCCACAGTGCTTCCCCTCTGTAATCACTTCCTTAATACTAATAGAAACAGAGGTTTTAAAGATTTTATTTTAAAATTTAGCCAATAAAGTTAAGTGTTTCTCAGCAAAATCATCACTGGAGTGTTGTCATCTTCTCCTTCCCCAGAGTTTTGTCAATATTACATCTTCATGAAAGAAGCTAAAGATTTTCCTCTTTCCCACGCAGAGCCAAGCCCGTGGCCATTCTCCCCCAGTTCTCTTGACTGGGAATCCCGTTTGGCTCTTTTTCTATGAACTCGAGGCCTAGGCAAACAGGCGCTGGAGCTAGGTTTCACAGGCTTCCCTGCTGGGTTAAGGATCACCTGTGATACTAATAATTGTTGTCTTTGGTAACTTCGACTTGAACAGTAACAAAAGGTATAAATCACCCCCTAGGCTCTTAATTACTCCCATTAACAGTTGTTTTGTTATCCCGGATGCAGAGCGTTTCACTGCTCTGTGAGTACACACTGTAAGTACAGAGCTACAAGCCTGGCTTCAAGCCAGGAATTAAAATAAGTTATGCTAAATGGATGACTCAATTGTTTCCCTGGACTCTCTCTGGGTTTGGAGGATGTGGGCTTAAGCGTACAAATGCTGTAGGAGTCTGGGGTCTTGAACCTTCCAGGAGTTCCTTGAGGTATTACGCTGCCTCTTGTCACAATTATATTATTCTAGTCTTTCTTAGTTTTGCTTCTAGTGTCAGTGTTTTTTTTCCCTCCCTCGTTCTCTTTATCTTACCCTGTGCCACTACAAATCTTTCTCTTTTTTTCCCCACTCATTCTGTAACTGGCAAAAAGTAGAGGTGTAGAATTTAGGAGGAAATCCCTAGAAGAAATAAAGCCACTCGGCTGGACTATTTGTACTGGAAGTCTGAAGATTTAGGTTACCTATACAGTCAAATCTCAACTGTCAGAGAGGAATTCAAGGAGCTCCATAATGTGGCCCCAACCTGCCTTCAAGACCATGCCCAGATGCCATCATGGATGGTGACTGCTAAGGGCTCAGGCTTTGCAGACTAGTTGATGGGGATCTGAGCCTGTATGCCACTTTGCCATGAGACCTTAGACAGATCATTTACATCTACTGAGTCTCAATTGTTCCACGTGCCCTTACCTTACAGATCAGGAAGATTAAATGAGATAATACATGACAGTGCTTAACCATTTCACTATGTTAATTGACTTCAAGTTTTTTTCAATATGTGTCAAAAAGCCACAAAAAATATAAGTTGATATTTTTACTATTTTAGACATTTAATAACATTTTGAGCTGCTTTGTCTATATAATAAATGCCTATTTTTATTTTAAATTTTTGTTATGTGATAATAAATTTACCATTATGTTGAATTTTAGCAAAAAATACTCAGAACATGCGAAGCATCATCAATTAGATTTAAGTATAGAGAAATTAGAATCTAATAGCATTGATGACAAAAAATTTATTACAAAATGTTTCACAATATGGCATACAAAACATCTTCGTTATTGATAGTGCAAGTCACAGATAAACATATTTTAAAATCTTGTATATGGAGAAAAAAAATTTTTTTTGAGTTCATGGGGTGAACTCAAACACCGTAGTCAGCAGATGGAAATATTCATTCGGATGTATCCGAATATTGCAGCAAAAGGGTTAACACAGTTGGCACAAAGTTAGTTCTTAATAAATGGGAGCTGCCACTGTTTGGCGGTGAGAATCGGAAAAGCATGCTCTTTGCTTTCGATTACTAATTCCGTGTGAAGATTTCCAGGTCAAATGCACCCCCACCCTGACCCCTGACCCACTGCTTTGGTCTCCTCTGTCTTCTGCACCCACCCTCTCAGAACTTGCACTGGGCCTTTAATTTGGATCTTCTTTCATATTGCCTTGAATTCTGTCTCCTCCGTTGGGTTTCAAACTTTTTAAGGGCAAAGATTGAACCCCGGATGTTGTGGAGTGAATAAATAATAAAAACTGAATGATTTTGAAGGAATATGTAAGTCAAGTGAGCACGTTTAGAAATAATGAATCTTTTCCATACATCCTGACATGCCATGAGTCTTGAAACTGCTACTAAGAAGTACCTGAGGCCTTAAAAAGTTCATTCCATAACAAAAACTCCTTTTTCCCACTTTCCTTTGGGAGGAGTCAAAACCCCCTTATAGTTCCCTTTTCATTGAATCAGCCAAAACGAGATCACAGGGCCACCCCTCCATCAGGAGCCAACTCCACCTTTCCCTGAGATCAAGGAATCTCCACCCAACAAGGGGAAAAAAATTCCAGGTTCTGTGAATGGGGCCAAATAACTGAAAAGGAGAAAGAAATCTCTCTCTCCCTCCCTCCACCCTTCCTTCCTTCCTCCCTCCCCCATCCCCCACATACAAATGCAGTCATCAAAACCTTAACCGTGTTTATCTCTGAGTAGTGAGAATTTGGATAATGTTCATTTTCCCCTTTTTTTTCTTTCTGTAATTTTTAGTGTTGCTACAATGAGGAGCAATATTACTATTGCATTAGAAAAAAAGGAACAAGAAAGTCTAATGGGGGAAAAAAATTAAGCCTCCTTAGATAGAAATATGTGCTCAAGCATAAGCCCAGATTGTCTAGGACAGTTCTAATTTTGAATTCTGATTCTGCTGATCCCCAAGTACATGCTTCTCATCTGTGTTGTTACAGTTTAGGTCAGATGGTCCTTTGTAAACTTGATTCACCTTTAGAAAATCATGCCCTAAAGAGGGGCTGTGCGGTTGTGGCACAGACCCAGCTTGCATTAGTCATTTGCATGTTAGCAGCTGTGTGCCTGTTGCAGCTCCAAGTTCACTGGGAACACTGAAATAATGCCTTTCCACAGCCAGGTATCGACATGAGGGATTCAAATAAACAGGACTCATGACCCTCTCTTGATTATCCTCACTATCATCACCACCAACATTTATGGAACTCTTGCTACCTGCCAGGAATAACATTAAATGTCTGCATTATCTCACTCAACCTCACAACAACCGTGAGGTAGGAATTATTACTGTTTTCCATTTAACAGAGAAAGAGGCAGAAACTTAGAAAGGTGATTACTGGAGAGAATATTCACTTCACCATATTCTACTTTAAAGCAGTTCATGTGAGGAAGATATAGACAATTGAGTTAAGAATCTAATCTGTGGAAACAAACTCTGAAAATACACAGCAATAAAATGACAGATTGGGCTGCCAAGCTGAAGTAAGTTAAAATATGTATGTGCCTCTGCACCCCAGAAATGAGAACCCAGTAAGCCTGACAGGGGACAGAAGGACCATAGGACCATAGGAAAAAAATATTTGCACTTACAGGTCATTATTTCCGAAATGCATGACCTAACTAATGAGAACTTGGGACTGCCTCTGTACACATTGGGTAGAGACTGACCCCGGGCTAGGTGGCAAAGATGCTGAGTTAGCCTGTCCTAATTATTCAATAGTTATTTCCCTATTAATTTAAATATTGCATTTTTAAAGGGAAACTATATCTGAGATCGCTTGTGTCCCTTTAATAGGCTTTATTTTTGTTGTTGTATAGTTTTATTTCATGGCTAAGGCTCAGGAAAAACGGCAATTCAGTTTAAATGTTATATGTTACAGGCAAGCTGCTTACAATGTATGGTTTCAGGAATTTTTGGAAACTTGTCTTTAGGTGTTACTGGCACAAAATAACAGCCTAGAGCTTCGTCCTCTGTGTAGAAGACAAATAAAGCTTCCTGTGGCTTGATGACTTATAAAAGTTAACTCTGCCACGAAATACGTGGGAGGGAAGAAAAAGGGCTCTGAAATCTTTTTCTAGTCCTGGACTAGGAAAACCAGAGAAGGCTGTAAGAATTCAGGGAGGATAACACTATAATCAGAAAAAATTAAGATTTCTAATTTTAAAAAAAGTGACAAGCCACAGACTGGGAGAAAATCTTTGCAAAAGACACATCTGATAAAGACTATTATCCAAAAGATACAAAGAACTCTTAAAACTCAACAATAAGAAAACAACCTGATTTAAAAATCCAAAGACCTTGACACCTCTCCAAAGAAGATACACAGATTGCAAATAAGCATATGGAAAGATGCTTTTCACATCACGTGTCATCAAAGAAAGGCAAACTAAAATGATGAGCTACCACTACACACCTATTAGAATGGCCCAAACCCAGAACTCGGGCAACACCAAACGCTGGTGAGGATGTGGAGCAAAAGGAACTCTCACCTATTGCTGGGGAGAACGCAAAATGGCACAGCCACTGTGGAAGACAGTCTGGCAGTTTCTTACAAAACCAAGCATCCTCTTACCATATGATCCAATGATCACACTCCTTGGTATTTACCGAAAGGAGTTGAAAACTTGTGTCCACACAAAAATTTCTACATGCATGTGTATAGCAGCTTTATTCATAATTGTTTCAGTAAGTAAAGGATAAATTGTGATACATTCAGACAATAGAATATTATGGAGCACTGAAAATAAATGAGTTATCAAACCATGAAAAGACACAGTAGGAACCTAAAATGCGTATCAACAAGTGAAAGAAGCCAATCTGAAAAGGCTACATGGTGCACGATTTTAACTACATGCACATTCCGGAAAAGGCAAAACCATCGAAACAGTGAAAAGATCAGTGGTTGCCAGGAGTTAGGTGGTAGGAAGAGGATGAATAGGTGCAGTACAGAGGATTTTTAGGGCAGTGAAACTATTCTGTATGATCCCATAATGGTAGGTACATGTCATTACACATTTGTTAAAACTCATGGAAGGTACAACACCAAGAATGAACTCTAATGTGCACTATGAACTTTGGGTGATAATGATGCATCAATGCAGGTTCATCAGTTGTGCTGGGAGAGGTAGTGCATGCATGGGGACAGTGGGTATGTGGGAACTCTCTGCACTTTACTCTCAATCTTGCTGTGAACCTAAAACCAGTTTGAAAAACAAAGTCTATTCAAAAAAGTGTGTGCGTGTATATGTGTGTGTGATTATCATCGTCTTCTTTTACAAGATGAATTTGAGAGGTAGAATTGTGAAAATTGGTTAAGTTTGGTTATCCTTGGGGTTTCCCAAGCTCTACTTCGAGTCCCCAGTCCCCAGGCAGAATGCTGGGGCTTCTGCTTCCTGTGCTGGACGTGGTGTTCAAAGCCATGGGATAGTGGAGAGCCAGAAATTCACCATTCAAAAGAGGGAGGCATTCAACAAGTCACCACCGTAACTACACAAATAGTTGATTGAATTGTGACAAGGACCCTGAAAGCTCATAACAAGATCAATCCAAATCAGTGGAGCCAGGGATGGCCTGCCTCAAGAAGAAATTGAATCTTCAACCTTAAGGTTGGTTAGGAGTTAGGCAGGGCAAGGTGTATTCTCAGGTTGTGGGGTGGGGTTTGACACAGGAAGCACCACAGGGGAAGGCTCTGAGGGAAGAGGGCCTTGGAGCCTGTGGGACAAACTGAAAGGCCTGGATGATTGCAGCACCAGGAGCAAGAGAAGTGGGGAGAGAGGCAGCTGGAGAGGTGGGCAGGGGACAGATTGCATTGAGGTCATCCTAACAGCAAGGGTCAGCTCCCAAAGGATCTTACGCAGAAGAACGATGGAGTCTTGTCTCTTGTTTTATTTCTGGAACCCGAGTCAATGTTTACAACATCACAGGTGCTTCAATAAATATTTGAGTTTGAGAAAGAAACAATGGAAGGAAGAAGGAGAAAGAAATGGCAGACACATTCACTTAATTTACTCAAATTATGTAATAAATAGAATTCCAGTTGTCTAAAGTTGGCAAGGCACCCATTCAAATAATTCATTTTCTGGATGAAGTCATCATTGCTATCATCACCATTATCTGTTATTCAAAGAAAGAATCATTTTTCATTAAAAAAATAACACAACATATACTGTTAAAAATTGTATTATAATTTTAAATTAGAATTTTTCTCTTCTCAATTTTTTGTCCAGATTTGGGGGTCACTTTACTTTCCATGTCTGCCATTTCTGAAATTTTATGTGTATCTCCTGATGAGAGATATAAAACTCAATAGCAACTTTGCCACTAATGATGAGAGGTATTTTTTTTTTTTATTTGTAGTCATTGGTTTTAATGACCTAAATAGCTTTAACATGTTTCCTAGCCTAGACAAAGGAATATTGGTTTTCCTCTTTTTTTTTTTTCTTACTAGTGAAATTTTCTTGCAATAGGAGTGACTCAGCTAATCTGACTATTTTGGCATGTTCCCACATGGTTCAGCTTGGATTGTACTCGAGTACATAGAAATTCTAAGAATGAAGTGTTCCCCTTGTTGGCAATGCTATCCCAAAGGTAACTTACCTCTGTGCAGAGGCTAAGAGAAGTCCCTCCCACTGTTTTATGTAATGTCTTCTCCGGACAGATAAGATATGATCAGGACTCATTTAACTAAGGAGAGAATACCTCCTTAAGTTAAAAGAACTAGGAGGCAGGTGGCCATACTTACAAACTGAATGAAGGCGAGACCATTAGAATGCAGATATTTGGTAGGACCCTAAGCACATGTGGAAGGAGAGAAAAGGAAGCAGAACAGCAAACTGACTAGGCCTCGGACAGCTCACACAGTAGGTGACCCAGCTCCCCAGCAGCGCTGAGCTGGGGTCCCCGCCAGTCTATGGACATCATTTCCTTTTGTATTCCCAGAAATCAGGAGGTGTCTGCCCGAAGTAGATGATTAGGAAATGTGTGTTGGATGGAATGGATAAAAGAAAGGATTAAGTGAATAAATAAAACAAATACATTTTGGATTCTATATATTGGAAATGGGACACAAAACTGTCATCTTGAAATTACTTTTACTAGATCATCATGCTAGCAGGGAGTTAACAAGGCTGGTCAGAACGCCAGAGGACCTGTGTGTATAGGGGCTGAGGTGGTAGTATTCTGGAGACACATTAGGTCAGGAGTTGGAAACTACTGCCAATGGGACAGTCACCTGTTTTTGTAAATGAACACAGCCATACCCATACCTTTATGTGCTGTTCATGGCTGCTTTTGGCTATAAGGGCGGAGATGAATAGCAACAGAGAATACAAGCCCCAATTCTTTGCTATCCATTCTCTTATTAAACAAATCTTTGCACACCTGCTTTAGGTCAAAGGCAGAAGATCCAAGGAGATCTAAGCAGACAGGATCTAGAACTGTGGAGGTCTTAAGAGATCAGAAGTGTGACTCTCAGAACATGGAATGTTTGAGGGGAAAAGATTTGAGAATTCACTTGACCAACCTCTCAGCTCTAGGAGAAAAGACTTTGGCTCAGAGAGGGAAGACAACTTGTTTAGGGTCCCATGGTCAGCTGGTGGAAGCTACAGAACCAGCAGAGAGCAGATGGGTCACCAGGCGTGGACTGGCACCAGTTGCTCAGAGGTCTCAGGTGAGTCTGGTCCCTGACTGTGGGAGAGACAGAATTTCTGGGATCACCTCACATCTTGAGACTCAGGAACATGAGACTATTTCTCTTCTTTAAGAATACAGCAACGTCTGGGTGAAGAAAGGAATTGATTACCTCTTTCTTAAGTTCCTTTTGCCTCCTGAATTTATGGCTGATTTCCTCATCAAATAGGTGAGGGTCAATTCTGCCCAAATCAAAGTTAATTTTTTAAGAAATTTGGGGAGGCTTAGAAGCAGCTGGCAGATGGGTGTCATTGCTTTCCTTTTAATCTATCCAAGAAACCTCAAGGAGAAGCAGTTTGGACAGGCTCCCATTAAGCATTCTTTCTGTTATTTGGCAATATTCTGCCAAGCCAATTCCAAACCCTAACATTCTAGGTCAATAAATAAATAAAGACCAAAGCCTACCAGGCTTGGAGCCCCTCCAACACAGCACCTGTTGAAGAAAAACAACTGTTACCCAAATTCCAGAGAAGCTTGAAGTTCTGAAAGGTTAAAGAAGTCCCAGAAGCATAGAGGAAGGTGTCACGAGGCAGGGTCTAGAAAAACACTTCTCTGTAGTGGGAGCCCACCATGTGTCAGTGGCCAAACGAGCAGCCTCCTTGCCACCAAACTCATAGGCCAAGAAAGAGTTCATTGAGAAACTGGCTTGCTTTCCTGTAGTAGTGGAGGGTCATCCTCTGTCCCCAGGAAAATGGTAGGCCAGGAGAAGCTCACGAGCCAGTCCCTCATCCTGTAGGTAAGGCCGCCGAGACCCAGAGAGGCACACTGATTGCTGTGAGTCATAAAGCGGGGGCGGTTCTGGAACCCCTGCCTGTGTCCAACATACCACACATGAGAAGGCTTACAGAGTGCCTAGCACATACTAAGCACTCAATACGTGTTCGCAGAATGGATGAATAAATGACTGAATGAACTCAACAAAGGCACTCTTTGAGTGCTTCAAGTGCTCTGGACACAGTTTTAGATTCTGGGGATCGTGTTGAAAATGACTGAAAAGGTCTATACTCAGAGCTCATATGATGTGTGTGCACGTGTGTGTGTGTGTGTGTGTGTGTGTGTGAGACAGAGAAAGGGAGAGAGAAGTAAAGCCGTTGCAGTGCTGTATGTTAGAGGTGCAGAAAAATAATCATAATAACATCATTAACAACCTCTACCTTCCCAGGGACATATTTTCTGTGGCTCCCAATGACAGTCCTCAGCTCAGGGTGGCAATGCTTATTTCCTTCCAGCAGGTTCTGTGGGGTTCTGGAGCTTCTGGTTTTTCTGAGCTGCCAGGTCCACTGCTGGGTCTTCTTAGCTCTACCTTCAGTGAAGCTCAAGTGGGAGACGTGTGTTCCATCCCAAATAACTCTTAGGTGAGAGCAGCTGTCCTTATTGTGCGAGAAGCTGTACTAGGTGCTTACCGTACATGGTCATGACTCTTCACCTGTGGGATTGAGGGAAGCCCAACCAATAGGGTTCCTCTCTTCCTTTCATGAGTTCTAAACCAGTTAAGATAGGCAAAGGAGTTAGGTTGGTAGAGATCAAAATGTTAGCTTTATCAGAGGTAAAAATCATTGGAGAATAGGGGTTAGACTGAGGCAACAATGAGTTTCTAATACTACACCCCAGAATTAGATGTGGAGCAGAAGTTCACCAGATGAACAGATGTAAGCAAATCTGGAAGAGAGCTCTGCTGGTGCTGTCATATATATTTATAAAGGCTATATAATTGCACAATATTATTACTAAAGTGGAATCTGCACAATCACCACTTTATTCAGTGCCAGCACTATGCTTGATTATTATTAAGGTTGCTATACTACAACAAACTATACAATTTCCCTCAATTTACATGTACTCACTATTTGCTATCCAGGAACCCCCCCTCAGGAAAGTGAAAGAAAAGAGATTTTATTGTATTTCCATCTTTTATACTGTACTTATGGGCACCATATGCAAGACACATGTGAGAGGCATAGCCACAGCGCACCCCACATGGGCATTGCAAGCCATTTACAGTAGATTTTCCTGTTACAGTAGCCGCAGGCACGTAAAATGTTTATTACTATTATATTGCCATTGCTTTCATCCTACATATACCTGCTGCTGAGAACCTAGTCTTGTGATGAAGGAATGGGAACACATTGGTGTTTCCTCTGGAACCCCAGTTTTCTTACTTTAACCAGTTACTGGCTCTCCCTGGCCTACTTCCCTGATTAGTCCCAGACTCCCAGTGGTTCTCAACCTTCCTAATGCCATGACCCTTTAATACAGCTCCTCATGGTGTGGTGACCCCCATAAAATGATTTCTGTTGCTACTTCATAACTGTAATGTTGCTACTGTTGTAAGTCGTCATGTAAATATCTGATATGTGTTTTCCGATGGTCTTAGGCGACCCCTGTGAAAGGGTCGTTCGACCCCCAAAGGGGTCGTGACCCACAGGTTGAGAACCACTGGTCTAGACCATTGGTTCCCAAGCGGTGGTACACATACCCCTGGGCGTATGTGTACCCCTTCAGGGGTACGTGAAAAATAATCAGTGATAGGGAAAAAGCAAGTAAAGTAAAATAATGCAAAACATGAGTTATGGGACAATAAATGTTAAGTGTGAATCACTGTTAATGGGGACACTTCAAAATCAGGTCACATTAGCCAGTGATGATTGCTGAGGGCGTGGCCATGAACACTTCCCCTAAACTACTCTTCTACCAATTCAAGCACAGTTTCAGAACAATCTATTTGTGATGATTCTAGAACTTGCCCAAATATATAAATACATCCGCAGCCAGACTATTTGATCAGTTTAGTTATTGACTGAGTAAAAGTAAATGCATTGTCTTTAATTGTGATTCTTTTCAAGTAGTTTTTTAATTTAATGTTTAACGTAGTTTCAGTTATTATTGTTAGTGATTTTTAAGCAGGTCAGTTATGTATCAGTGGTCGAAAACAGGCATGGTTAAAAAAACCAAAACTTGATGTGAGTTATAACCCAAGCTCAATGATCTCACTAACAATGTTTCAATCAGCTAGTGATCTGCATAACAATTATTAGACTTTTCAGATAACACAAATAAATATGATTATTAATAATAAATTTAAAGTTTGTTAAATACTTGATCATCATCAGTATTTAACTGTATTATGAATATTATAAAACTAAATCTGTGGTTTGTACTTTTAGTGTAGTAAGTTTTCTTTCCTAACTTAGTACTTCATTTCCACTATTTTACTTAAGATAGGCACTAAACAAAGTGTCAGTATTTAAAAAACAGCTGTTTTAAAAACAAGGGGTAAAATTTATAGAAATGGGTTTCAAAGGGGTACACAAGTGGGAAAAGGTTAGGAACCACTGCTCTAGACAGAGTAACATTGGTTATCAGCTGAACAAAAAGAAGTCATAGCAAAGACTGTTTTTGCTTCAAACAGTCAAACAAAAGCAGCTCTTTTCAATACCAAGCTAATCCCTCTTCAAAGAGAGAGAAGTTCTTGAAGTTTCTCCCCAGATTTACTAAGGAGATGGTCATGGCACCCCACATCAGCCTGTCTCCTCTTACCCCAAGCAACTACATGCATCACCAGCGTCGCTGTTGATGCATTAAGTGCTAGCCATTTGTCTGATGCCCTACCTCTCAGTTACCTAATCATTGTCTTTAGAGTTCCTAAGCTGAGTAGACAACCCTGTACATTAGGTTAAATAATAAAAGTTAAATACAATAATAGGTTCCCTGGTGGTGTAGTGGCTAGGTTTCAGCGCTCTCAATGCTGCGACCTGGGTTCGATTCCCAGCCAGGGAACTACCCCAAAACAAAAGAGACTTAAATATAATAATAGGTGATATCATAGATTTAGTATATTGGAAAGCTGTCTGGACTTCGACTGAGCTCAGTGGGAGGACTGGCTATCACTTACCAGCTTTGATCACATTGTTTGTGTTATATTGTAAAATGCAGGCAGTACGTGTGGTGGCTAAAAGCCCGGGCCTTGGATTCAATCGAACACGTGTGTGAACCTCAACTCTGCCATTTATCAGCTCTATAAGTTTGGGTGACTTACAAAACCATTCTATGCCTTCGATTCTTCATCTACAAAAGGGAGACCTCCTAAATGGTGACTGTGAGAATTAATCACGATGTCAGAAAGCACTCAGCAGAGGGACTAGACCACAGTAGGTACTCCATGAGAGGCAGCTGTCATTATTATTGAGTGAAAAAAGAAACCAGTAAAACCACTGGTAAACAACTATTGTTATAGAATTCACTGTCAAATGAGTGGAGCTGATGATTGTAATATCAGAGTCGGGGGGCAAGAATGATCTCCATGGGAAGGTATAACTGAGCCTAACTGTAAAGAAGGCTTAGGGTCAGATGGACAGGCCGTTGGAGGGTGAAAAGAACATGAAAAGCAGCAGAATGGTGTATCAAGGACAAGGAAGCAGGAATGCACATGGAATAATTTTTGAACAGCTCATTGCAGCAAAATGTTCACGTGGGGTGGGAGGAGGTGGGGAGGGATGTGTAGCAGAAATAGGATTGGGCAAAGTTGTCTAAGGCCTTCCAGAATGATGGTTTCAGGTAATCCCAAGGCAGTAGTACACAGTTAAATGTTTTTAAGCAGTGAGAAGACATGATAAAAGAAATATTATTCTGGTACTCCTATCTTGGAGGGTTTTTTTCAGGGGGGGGTCTGTTTTATCAGTGAACAGGGTTATTTAAACTTCCACAAGGTTCAGGGGACTAACAATGATTTGTAAAGAATTAACTTTTCCAGTTTTTGTCCATAATTTAGTAAATCATTAAATACTACTGTAGCTAACATTTGTATAGTTCTTTGTAGTTACTGTAATATTAAGCATCCCATAAATATGATTATAAAAGAATAAAATTTCAAGATTCCCTCACCATGGGGAATTGTCTAATAGGGCCATGAAAAATAATGTAGAGGTGACAACTTTGGGATAGTGGGTCATGTTTGTTTGGAGTAGTTTTACTCTAGAAGTTTTCCCTTACTGACAAAATTTAGAGACTAGTAAATTGGGAATGGCAAGCATTAGGATTACAGAACATAACTGATAAAGATTTAAACTCTGAACTTGTACTTGGTAAATTTACAGACAACCTGAAAATTCTCTAAATTAATTTTACAGATCCAGAACTCAGGAGGTGACATTTTCAAATCAGATCTATACAGGACAGAGAAGAGAATTAGAAGGGAATATGTAACCACACTGACTAAATAGAATCTGAATAGGATAATTTCAGAGGAATTAGTCAATACAGAATACATGCTATCTGTAGATAAAAATATTGATGATAGCAAAAGCTATTATTTATTGAGCCATAAGCTAGGTTCATGCTAAAAGCAGTTAGTTTTATTTCACTCTCACAACAACTGATCATCTGCCTCTTACAGATTAGGAAATTGAGGTTTAGTGGGACTTGATAACTAGTCCAAAGTCACACAGCTAATGAATGTTAAGACTGAACTGACATTTAAAGGCAGCTCTGTCTGACCTCCAAATTCAATATGTTGTATTGGAAAGAAGATGAGATTCAAAGTCAGAAGACCTGTATCTTAAAGCTTGATTCTACTACTTACTAGCTTAGTAACTTTAAATATATTTCGGGCCTCAGTTTTCCCATCCATAAAGTGAGAATAATCATACTGATCTTTTGTGATTATTGAGAGGAATAGCATTTGTAAAAGTGCTTTGAAAATTGCTATGTAATGCTGTCATTATTATGCAAATATTTTATAAATATTTGCTACTAGCTATCAAACCCAAGTTTTAGGGGGTACCTGGAGAATTGCTTTAATTATCTGCTTTGTGTTGGTAGGGGAAACTTGGCTGAAGGTCAGCAGTGATGGGATGAGTGTGATTGGTATTAACATCAATTGCTTTCTTCTTCCCTGGAATCCACTCAAGACAATCCTAACAGCAGTTGCTCTAAAGGGCTTGTTAAATAAAAGGAGATGTATTCACTCATCAAACACAAACCATGAGTAACAAGTCTGAGGCCTTGTATCTAATGGTAATTAATAATAAGTCCTAAATTAGTTATTTATTTTTAAATAACATCAGGCTACAACATTTCTGTGCCTTTTTACCTTTCTTTCTGATTCGGGGTTGAGTCAAGTGAACTTATGTATATTAGTCATCCATCATGTACTAGATTAGGCAATATTCCCTAGAGGAAGCCATGATCCCTGCCTTCAAGGATCATGCATGTGAGTCAGACATGAACATAAATAATCACAATACAGTATGAACACTTTGCAATAGAAATGTGAACAAATCATAGCAAAAAGAGGTGTGACTGACCCGCTTTGCCATGAGAAGCAGGGAAGCTTTTATAGAGGAGATGACACCTGAAAGGGCTTTAATGTAAGAATAGTTAAGCAAATAGTAGAGTGAGAAGGGCATTCCAGACAGAGAAAACAACACGTGCAAAGACAGAGTGAAAGGAGAGAGCGCGTGTGAGCGCATTGCACATTTAGAGAGTGGAGATTAATTTAGTATTAATGTGTAGTGGGTTCGAGATGAGACTGGAAATGTAGGTTAGTTAGGACCAAATTATGGTGGGCCAGGCTGACAGTTTAGGGCCCTAGCTTAGTAGGCATCATGCATCCCTGGCACCTAACAAAGTTTCTAGAAGTAAATCCTCAAAAAAAAAAATATATATATATATATAAAATGTTGAATGAGAAAACTATGATGAGTTATAGTAACTGAAATTGTTTTCCATTTGTCCAGCTATCCCAACTCTCCATCTCTTTAGACTTTCAAAAAAGGGGAAATGTATAGGAAAAATGAAGTGTTACTGGGAAAGAAAAAGAGAAAAAGCAAAGTGAGGCAAGAAGGTGTAGATGATGATGCAGAATAAAGCCACCCAGAAGTAATGACATTGGACTTGTTGTCAGATCCCTGGGGTTGAAACCTTACTTTGCTATTTACCGTCTGTGAAAACTTTCGCACGTCATGGAACTGTCTGAGCTTTGGTTCCCACATAGATGAATGGAAGTGATAGATAGTCATTTTTACTAAACTATAGTGTAAAGGATCAACTAGATTTCTATGAAAACTCTTTACAAGTGGCAAAAATTATGCACATTTCAGGCAACCCTGAGGTCATTCAATTGAAGTTAAGGGTCTCTGGGTGGAGGAGTACGGAGTACAGACTCTATAGAGAATAGAAACATGGAAACTGACAGCCCAGGATGACTGATTCCAGTGTTTAAGACCAGTGAGAGCCTTGCTAACACTGGCAAATGATTGCCATTTTCCTTGTCAGGCAGTGACAGGAGTTAGTTGACCTGAAAATTCACTAATAGTTCCATTAAGGAGGCCTTGGAAGTAGCCATCTTTTTACTCATCCTGGTCAATTAACAATGAATTAATGCCAGACGTATTTTCAATTGAGCTGAATGCTGATCCCCCCACCCCCCATTTTGCTAAAAATATCCCTTTATACAAGAACAACTAGCCAGGAAATATGCTGCTTTTCTTTCCAAAGCTGCTTTGGAGCATTTGCAAGCCAATGTCAGTCTTAGGTATTGATGAGATAGCAAGTCAAATCCTGAATCTTAGCACACCTAACCACTGGACATAAGAGAAACCCAGGTTGCAGTACCACCTTTCCCACATAGTCTAATAATTGAAACTTTCTGAAGCTCAATGTTTTCACATGTAAATTGAAAGGATATTAAATGCATGCTAAAGTTCTTTTCAGTGATAACATGCTATGAGAACAGTGTAAGTGTTTTCAGACATGTTGGTGGAATGGCATGCTGGACTTAGGGTTTGGGGAGGAGCACTGGATTTCTTGTACACAATTTAAACTAAGAGTCAGGACAATGGGTTAAATCTTGGCCCTTGTGCTAATTCAGTAGTTCACAGCCAGGGAAGATGGGTGGGGGTGGGTGGAGGTAGATTTTTGCCCCCACTGGACATTTGGCCATATCTGGAGAGATTTTTGGTTGTCACCACTCAGGGGTGCTACTGGTATTTATGTGGAAGAGGCTAGGGAGACTGCTAAACATCCTACAAATGCACAGGACAGGTTACCCCACAACAACAACAAAATCATCTGGCTCAAAATATCAATAGCACAGACGTTGAGAAAACTTGCTCTAGTCTATTGAATAGTTTTGGCCAAGTCATAGCTTTTTCATTGTTGATGTGAGTGAACTCATTTGTAAAACAGGGATGGTAATAAAATCTGCCTCTTCTTATCATCTTACAAGGTTGACAAATAAATTAGGTAATGGGTCAAAAGTGCTGTGAAATTTAAAATTCGAAATGGAGGATTATCCTCACTATTACCCCACTTTTGCTGCTCCGTGATTCACTTTGCTAGAGTCTATCCTCTTATACTTCTTTTGGACATGGGGTCTAAGATGGTTCTCCACTTGTGGCAACAACTTCAATATGGGACCTTATTAAAGTAATTAAACAAAGAGGCCATTAGACTGAGGTAGTTCTAATGTCATGGCAACCTACCTGGGCAAACCAAAATCTAAGTCTGTAAATGCCTTAAGGTTACGAAGTTGAAATCTGAGGACAACCCATCACAAACAGCCAATAGGCTTTAAGCTATAGTCAATCAATAATTTCTTTATTTTACTTCCACCATTTCTCTATAAAATTCTCCCCTCTCTCCTATAGGTGGAGCACTCCTAACCACTTCCAGTTTGGTGCTGCCTGATTTGAACTGATTTTTGATCAAACTCCTAAAATTTTTAATATGCCTCAATTTACCTTTTAACAGGCCCTAAGAGTTATGAACCTTGCCCCTAAACTCAAGTAGGTAAGAAATGCCTTTATGTTTTTATTATCAAAGTGTATTTCTATTGCAAATCTGTACCTGGCAGGGGCCAAACTGTATCTTGGACAGTGCAGGGTTTCCCTTCACATTTCCTTGAGGTTGCATTCTTGTTTCAGGGTTTTATGTAGGACCAAGGTCCTGGGACATTTATCATATGCTCAGTAGTCACCTATCTATTCTAGCCTTCCCTGGAATTAGTCATTGTTTGTTGGCTGCTCTGTCCATCTAGCTCCCTGCCGTGTCCTCCCTGCTGGGACTGCAATATCTCATGAGCACACAAAGGGCATTTGGTGGCTCCCCCTTGTATATGGTTATCTCCCATCTTCCACTGACTCTCCTTGGCCCATGTTTACTCTATTCTTCCATGCAATCTGAGGCCTGGCCTCACCATACACCTTACTGACTAATTGGGCTCATGTAATCTCTGTTCTTGAATCCCCCAACCCTATCTGGGTATATGGCCTCCTTTTCTCCTGAGTTTCTCCCTGGGGAAGGAGGGTGGCAGGGCAGAGGCACCTTCTGAGGGCACGCATCCCTGATGGATGCTCTAGCTTCTCCCTTGACTCTTTCCCTTCCTGTAGTCCATCCAAATTACCTTCCTTAACTAGATTCTAAATATCTTTATCACACCTCTGCCCCTCTTAAGAAATGTTGCTACTCTCAAAACCAACTTTTTAAAATTTAAAAACCATTTTTCCTCTAAAGAAGATACACAAATGGCCAATAAGCATACAAAAAGTTACTCAATATCACAAGTCATTAGGGACACACAAATCAAAATGACAATGAGTTATCACATCACACTCATTAGGATGGATGTTATAAGAAAGAAAGGAAGGAAGGAAGGAAGGAAGAAAGGAGGGAAGGGAGGGAGGGAGGGAGGGAGGGAGGGAGGGAGGGAGGGAGGAAAGAAGTGAGGAATGAGGGAAGGAGGGAAGGAAAATGAGTGCTGATGACAATGTGGAGAACTTGGAATGCTTGTGTTCTGCTGGTGGGAATGTGAACTGGGGCAGCTGCTGTGGAAAACAATGTGGTGATTCCTTAACCCAATGAGTTAATTGACTTCAAGTTTTATTTCAAAATGTGTCAAAAAGCCACAAAAAAGTTGGCATTTGGACTACTTTAGGCATTTAATATTAACATTTTGAACTGCTTTGTTTATAAATGACATAATAATTATTTTAAATTTTTGTTGTATGGTAACAAGTTTACCAGTATATGGAATTTTAACAAAAAATACTCAAAACATATGAAGTGTCAACAATTAGATTTAGGTATGGATAAATGATAATCTAATGGCATTGATGACAAAAAGTTTATTACAAGATGTTACACAATATAGCATATAAAACATCTTTGTTGTTGATAGTGCAAACCAAAGGAAAACATATTTAAAAATCTTGTAAAATCTTGTAAACATATTAAAAACCCTTTGAGCTTGTGGGGTAAACTCGAATGCTGCAGTCAGCAGATGGAAATATTCATTGGGATATATTTGAACGTCACAGTAAAAGGGTTAAGATATTAAACAGAGAATTACCATGTGATCCAGCAATTCCACTTCTGGGTATATTCCCCAAAGAAGTGAAAGCAGGGACCTAAGTAGGTATTTGCACACTCATGTTTATGGCAGCATTTTCCACAATAGCCAAAAGGTGGAAGCACCACAAATTGTTCATTGACTGATGAACGGATAAACTGAATGTGTACATACATACAATGGATTTATTCAGCATTAAAAAGAAGAAAATTCTGGCACACGCCATGACATGGATGAACTTTGAAAGCATATGCTTAGAGAGATGAGCTACACACAAAAGGACAAATATTGCACAATTCCACTCACATGAAGTATCTAGAATAGTCAGATTCAGAGTCAGGAGCTGAGGGGAAGGGGGAAGCAGATGATCATGGTTAGTGGGTACAGAGCTTCCTCTGGGGATGATGAAGAAGTTCTGAAGACGATGGTGGTGATGGCTGTGCAACAATGTGAGTATATTTAATGCCATAGAACTGCACACTTAAAAATGATTAAAATGGTAAATTTTATGTTACGTATGTTTTACCACAATGTTAAAAGCTTTTTCTTACTTCACAATCTGGTTGAATGAGGGAATGGCACCACAGGAAATAAAGTAATTGCTAAAAACAAAAAATACACTTAATATATGAGAAAAAGAAAAAATTCCGTTAACATATAAAATATTATGCCACCTCAGACCTATCAGATAGTTTTCCCTCCTTTTATTCTCCTCAAAAAAGTGTAATTGTCTCCAGAATGAGGGATCTGTCAGGAGGATGAGACATCTTCCTGAGCAGCAGAGTCAATCAGGATCGATTCATGGTAAGTTTACTGTCTTTATCCCAAACCTGCAGTAAATTTGGATTTCTGGCTAAACATTCCCATTCTCCCCCTCTCTCCCTCTCTCCCTACCCCCCTCTGTCTCCCTATCTCTCTCTCTCTCCCTCTCTCCCTCTCTCTCTGTCTCTGTCTGTCTGTCTGTCTTTCTCTATCTCCCTTGCTCTCTCCCACTCTCTCTCTCCCTCCCTCTCCCTCCCTCCCTCTCTCTCCCTGTCTCTCCCAGTCTCTCCCTCTCTTTCCCTCTCTCTCCCTTTCTCTCTTCTGTCTCTCTGTCTCTCTGTCTCTCTCTCTCTCCCCCTCTCTCTCCCCTCACTCTTTCTCAGTCCCTGCCCCACCTCCCTTTTTCTCTCTTTCAAGACCTCCCTAATTAGGAACAGCCAACAATGGTCACCATTTTTCCAGTTTTTGAGTACATCATTAAGAGCGTAATATACATGGGTTCCAGATACTTAAACAAATGGTGTTGGGACAATTGGTTTTAAAAAATGAGTTTGATCCACTGTACATCATCTACTAAAATAAATCCAGTTGGATCGGAGATTGTTTATAATGATTCATAAAAGTTATAGAAGAAACATAAGAGAATTTGTTTTTATAAACTCTTGCAATGGGAAGGACTATGACATAAAATGAAGAGCCATAAAAGAAAACTTTCATAAAGTTAAACTCATAAAAACTTTAAAAAAATTCTTTGTTGAAAAGACTACCTTCAACAAACTAAAAAAAAGCAAACTGGGAAAACATTCTTGCCTTACATAGTGCATTCAAAGGGCTAATTTCCTTAATGCATAAAGTGCTTCACCAGTACAATAAGAAAAAGACTCAATAGTAAAAATGGGCAAATGATACAGCCAGCCAGTTTAAAGAACAGGAAAAACGAAGGGCTCTTAAACATATGAAAAGGTGTTCAACCTCATCATACTACAAGAAATACAAATGAAAATGATAAGTGAGATTGACAAAAGACAAGGATTTGGATAAAACCCTGGTTTGTTAAGAATGTGGGGAAACCTCACTTTCAAAGGTTGTTGGAGGGAATATGAATTAAGGCAATCTGCATTGATCAAAATTTTGAATTTATCCTTTGACCTAACAATTCTGCCTCTATAAACTTATACCGTAGATATAAGTCACAGAAAGAGAAATAACTTAGATATAAAGAACTTGTCTTCTGCTGATACGGAAACTGCTTAAATAAATTTTGAAACATCCCTAAAAAAGAATATGATGTAACGATAAATAGAATAAGGCAGCTCTATAGGTACTGACATGGATCTCCAGGAAACACTGTGTAGTAAAAAATAAATTGCATAGTATGCCACCATTTGTGTAAACAAAAACAAAAGAATTTACAAACATACATAGCTGCATTGGCATAGACTCCCTATGTATCCAATCCTGGTTGCCACTGAGACTCGGGAGCGGAAGAGAGCCTTAGTATTCTCACGGGACACTTGTCTGTTACCCAGTCACAACCCCACCATCTCCAGTCCCCACGCCATGGGCTTCATCCGGGCCTGCCTCCTATTTGCCCACCACCACCTTGGTGTCTGCTTAGGAGCTGACTTTCACACTCACGTTTGCAGCTATCTCTGTATCTAGCATCAAGACGTTCCTTTCTTTCTTGCAAGCCTTGATTTTGTTGCTTTTTTTCCCTTTTTTATTTTCTTTTTACATTTTTTTGCTGGTAAATAATATCTCGAATAATGAAGAGACCTGCACTAGGCAGAACCAGTTTTCAGCAGAGACGTTCCGAACCTAGAAGTGATCACACACAGGAGGGTGACGTCAGGATCAGGGCTTGAGAGAGAACCCAGCAGGGTTACTTTCTGTCCGTCAGTTCCCCTCTTTGGTCTCAGTCTTTTTATATGTCAAATTAGTAGATTAGATTATGTCCCAGGTGCTGGGGGAGTAGCCATGTCCTTAGTATGGGCAATACAGAATGTTGGTGAAAGGCCCACTGTGCAGCCAGGTTCTGTGGGCTTAAATCCTAGCCTTGCTACTTAATAGCTATGCCCTAAGGCAAATTTCTAAGCTTCTTTGTGCCTCAGTTTCCTCACCTATAACAAGGACATGATGATAATAATAGAAACTGTTTTATAAGAATATTGGGAGGATTAAATGAAGTACTGTGTTGAAACACTGAGAAAAATGCCTGGCACACTTTAAGCACTACTCCTTCCTCCTCCTCCTCCTCCTTTTCCTTCTTCTTCTTTTTATTGCTGTTGTTATTGATATTTTTGGAAGGCTCAAGGGATCATGGGAGGTTTGGCCTGGGTAAACTAACTGAAAAGAAAATTGCTCCTTGTTACTCCTAGGAAATACTATAATTCTAGGTGGGTTCCACCTTCGAATGCAGCATGAACAGAAAAGGATCTGCTGGGCTCATCCCACCTGACAGCTTCAGTCAGTGCAGCATTTTCAAATTCCTACCTGAATACCAGGGCCTGCAGTGGAAATATGCAGCCTGGTCTTCTCTCCTGAGTTGTCAACATAAAGGTGGGGGGACAAGTTTCATACAGATGAGGCAACTAGAAGAAGAAAGGGAGAAATGTTCACTTATTGAGATGTACTATATGCTATGTGCTAAATCCTTTGCAAAAAATCCTCATTTAACTGGGGACCCCTAAACTAATACTATATTGATTCCTAAATTGTGTTAAGCAGCTTTCAAGTGCAGAAGAATTCTGAGACAGGACACCAAGAGAGACTGTTTGCAAACTCTCCTAATGAATCAGTTTGTACTACTTGATAAATACATAAGGGCTGTCCAGAAAGTACCCAGCCATGTATTATGAAAAATAGAGGTATTTATGACTGGATTTTTTTCCGAACAGACCTCGTACATATCCTCAGGCCACAACCTAAACCTACTGAGTCTGAATGTCCAGGGGTGAGAATCCTGGGAAGCTTTATTTTTTTACTTTAATTCATTTTTATTGTTACACTTATTGGGGTGACATCTGTTAGCAAGGATTACATAGGTTACAGGCATACAGTTCTACAGTGTATTGTCAACTTGATGTATAATAAGTTCACCACCTAATGTGACTTCTCTTTCCATCACCTTATATTTAGCTTCCCCCCTCCTCTCCCACCCTCTCCCCTTTCTCCCAAAGCTTTATTTTTAAGCAGACTTTGGGCAATACTTCTCACCAGAGAAATTTTGGGAACCCTGGATTAGGTGACATCTTGAGGATCGAGAAAAGAAAGTTGTATTTTCCACATTTGAAAGTTTTTTATTGATCTGTCACAAAACAAAACAAGGAGTGGACTAGTAGGATCCAGCAGCAGGCTCTGTGCTAGTTTTTGTTGTTGGCCACCTCGGGGCACAGCAGACCTTGACCTAGGAGATTATACACGCAAGTGCTTTTCTCCTTTGAAAATCACTCAAGGAGGACTGGAGTGTGTATGTCTTGAACCACTGGATCCATACCTGAGTACAAGGGTTGCTTGGTATTTTTTCTTTTCTTTTTTTTTTTTTTTTAGGGGAGAGCACAAACGCAGTCCCCCACTACCACAAATGATGCAGTCGAGTTTCCCACATTTGGGGCAATCGCAGGGGTCAGCACACCCGGAGTGCCATGGAGAAGCCTCCCCTGGGAAAACCACCTTCGTGATCACGGTATCTCCCCGGCCAGGTAAGTAATGCTTGGTATTTTTAAAAACCTCTTTGAGCTGTGTTCTCACGCACTGTGACGTCAGCAGAACCCCAAGACTGAATTATAGCTTTGCATTCAATCAAGAATCATGTATTATTCTCTATGTTATCCATCACTGCTTCCCCACTGCTCAGAAGACAGAGTGACAGCAATACACACAATGGGCAAGCACCTGAGGTGCTTTAAACCTATCAATAATGAGCATTGTTCTCAGAAAGATTTTGCTCTGTGGAAAAAGCATAATGGAACAGCCTTTCCAAAGACTGGCAGAGGCTTTGAAATTCTTTCCCATTAAATGTGCAAACGCTGAAGCCACAGAATTTAGCTATCACCTCATTTATGTCCTAGGGATTTGGTTTGGGCTCAATAAAAAAAATATCTGGGGAGGGGGTGGGAGAGGAGGGGGGAAGCTAAATATAAGGTGATGGAAAGAGAAGTCACATTAGGTGGTGAACTTATTATACATCAAGTTGACAATGCACTGTAGAATTGTGTGCCTGAAACCTATGTAATCCTTGCTAACAGATGTCACCCCAATAAGTCTAACAATAAAAATGAATTAAAAAAATATCTGTTCATATTAAATACAAAATTATTATTAGATATCCTGCTTCTCACATTTAATTGCATACAAACACTAAAATTCAATCTATGCGAAATATTAATGAGTTGGTAGTGAGTCGGGTATATATGCTTAATCAAAAATTACATTCAAAGTCTTGAAGGCATATTAATTGAAGTTTATCAAGAAGGCAGTATTTAGACACAAACCCCAATGCAAAATATATCAATACCCATGCCTGAATTATCTATCATTGCCTTGCACATTCTAGTGCCTTTAAATAAAAATGAGACTTACTACATACTTGGGCCATTTTAGACATTAGAAATGTTTCATATAGATATTGTATTTTATTTTTTCCTTTTAAACTGGATCGACTTACACAGTTAAACACAGAGAATATGCACTTGCAGTTTATTGATGAATGAAGGTACTCATAATTGGTATATAGTGCTTCCCCTGATATTATTAACAACAAATTTCTGAGGTTAGAATGCATATAAAACATTCCTTTACCTAGCTTGATTCTTCATGTAAATAATTAAAGAAAACAAGCTCTTGACACAATGGCTCCCATAAATGCTACCATAATAACACATATTTACAAATCAAATATAGCAGGGACTAACTTGGTACCTTTAAACTTGTTTTCCCAGATTTTGCACCAGGGAAATGGAATAGACTTGTGGTACCTTATTGTATCGCTAGCTCCAATGGACCTATTAACTCACTGGATGGGCAAATGTTAGTTTGGCTTTCTCAGATATGGGGTTTGAAATTTCCTTTGTATATCCTTAGCTGTGTGTCTACCATTTCTTTGTCTCTAGTGATCTAGATATCTGGTCTTCTTATATATTTGAGAATCCTTGTCCATATCCACTTGACATGAAATAAGACAATGAAAAAAAAAAGGCATTTCCAAATATCTCTGTGGAGGGCCAATATCCAGAAGCTTAGCTGCATCTTTATGCACTTACCGGACATTGGGCAGGGGATGGATAAGGCCACGGTTTGCTCAGCATCTCGGTGGTCAGCAGTGTCCTGAGATGCTGCACAGGGAAAGAGTGAAGGATGACTCTCAGAGCTCCAGCTGACTGGGGCCGGAGCCAGTCATCCCGTGTTTGCCCTTCTTCCGGAACTCCTCTGAGCTCCTGACATCCATCACCTCCTTTAATCCTCACATCCACTCTGCGAGGTGCAAATTATTTTTCTGTTTAACAAATAAGGAAACTGAGGCACAAGCAAGTTATGTAATTTGATCAAGATTCAGACATAGGAGAAAACTAAAATGAGAAAGAGAGAAAATGATAGAGTTGGGATTTGAACCCAGTACCACTGGCTTCCAAACTTACTCTACCATGCTGGACTACCTTCTTTATGAGTAGTTACACAATATATTTTTCTATAGCCTACACATTTTTTAAAATCATGGAATTGGCCATCAGGCTCTTGGTAGCCTGATTTTTAAGTTCTTTTCTGAGGGGAAAATCAGAAGGTATTTTATTGATAACAGGGAACTACACAGTAGATCTTATGCTTTTTCCTTCACAGCTATGTTTTTACACTTTGTGTATATATTATCGCATACATTTTGTTTGTTAACTTTACACAGGATTTCCTACAAGAAATATGAATTTTTGCCTAGCAGTTTTGCACAGTGGTTATAAGGCATAAGATTTCAAGGCAGGCTGCTTGGTTTAGTTTAAAAACAAATTCATCCATTTATTGTTCAACCTTGGGCAAGTTAAGTTCTTTAAGTTTCAATATTTCCATCTGTAAAATGGGAATGATGATGATGGTGGTGGTGGTAGCTATCTGTGGATTAAATGAGACAATGCATAGACAGTGCCTGACATATTTGACCTTTAGTTTCCTGTTGCATCAGACATGGAGAAATCAGCCTGCCCCCTGAGGTTCCTGCTGGTGTCAACATTCTGCAAAGCACCCAGGCACTCAGCTTCTAAGAGCTTATCATTTCCATGCCCCATCGAAACACTACCACCTACCCCAGGAAGCCAGGCATCCAGGCCATTCCTGAACTTTGCACTCAAATGACCAGAGCAGCTGCTAACACGCCAAGCCGAACCCTGTAACTCCTTAATCTGAAATCCTCATTAGCTCCAACTGCAGGCCATCTATTACTTCACACCCATAATGGGAGTTAATTTCTGTTGGGATCAGGTGGTCTTCCCCCTGAAATTTTTTATTCATATTTCTTTCCTGTTTTGTGATTCTCAATTGGAGTTTTCTAATAACAGATCATTTCTTTTTGTCTAACTTTAATCTGGTCCTGCTTGACAAGCCCCATCCTTTTCATTGAAGGGTAAGACCACTTAAAGGAAGGCCAATAAGCCCTTGCACTGCTCGGCCGGCCGGGGTGATTTGTCACCCGGTGCAGTGGTGGTCACACCAATGGATTTATCTCAAGGTAAATGGAGATGCTGAGACCCGGGACCTGGAGCTTTGATTAAGGCGCCCCTTTTGTAGTGTTGATAGATGTTGCTTGTGTTTATCTATTTGAAATGCCACTAAATCTGTGAATACAATGGAAAAAGAGAGTACTTTGCTGCTGAAAACATATTAGTGATTTATGTTTCAGTAAGAAGCACAATAAAGAGACAGAGGCTATTAAGAGCGGCGATTTTCATGAGAAATAGTTCTGCTTTAAAACATTATTAACCCCACCTTGATAAAGACTTCCATGCATGCATAATCATGTTTACTTATCTCTTCAGTTTTGTGGGATGAGCATTTGAAGCACTCATTGTCCAACTATTAATAAGTTAGCAGAATATTTACAGCAAAAGAAACCTCATCCGGAATTGTCCTGCATGTACATTTCCTTCTTTCTAGTTAGGGACACGTAATAAACTTATCTAGGAAGCTTGGAGTTTATATGGACTTCATATTTTTCAAAGCACTCTCAAATCCTACTCACCGTCATCTGCTGTATCTCCAGCCCACTCCCCACCCCCACCCCAGCATTGTAGTAGAAATAACCAGTAGGGTGACACATAAAGATTATAATGCATGGATATAACTTATAACATGAATCAATGTCATCAAGACGCACCCATTTAAATGAATAGGGTCAGATGAGAGTGCTGTATCACCCTGACTTGTGTGACAGTTATAAATGCATCACCTTGTATGCATAATAGGAGTGTACAAACCAGAAGAGATTTGTAAACTTGGTTCATTTCAAGCAGAACTGACCCACAGGAATGGAAACAAGAGAAAAGGCAACTGGGTGGGAGCAGTGGGGAAATAAGTGATTCTGTGTTTTGCGTTTCCCAAAACCTTAAGGAGGATTTCCGCTGGAGAACTGAGAGCAGACCGGATCAGGCTCAGCAGGCTGGCTGCTTATCTTCCACGTTCACTTTTCAAGGTGGCAAGGCTTGCACGGGGTGGAGTTGAAGGATAATAACGTGGAAGTGGGGGGTGGGGGTGGGGGGTGGGGGCGAGGCATAGGTGAGTGAAGGGAAGAGTTGGAGATGTGCAATTCCTACCAAGCAAGTCCAGGGAGGGAAAAAGCCAGCCGAGGTGGGACTGGCAGAGTTAACAGTGTTCAGAGTGCAATTAAGTGTTTGGAAGGTTCTGTGCTGTGAGCGCTGATTTATTGACACGTTCCGGCGATGTCTCTGCGGCGAGGCGCGCGGGGCCGGGGCGGGGGCGCCCCGGGAGCGGGGTCTGGGGCTGGGCACCGCGGCGGCCCCGGTGTCAGCGCAGCGCCCAGCGGAGGCCACACCTGCACCTCATTTGCTTCTGAGCAGCGCCATGACCCGCCTGCTGATGGGGCGCCTTCTCGTTCATCCTCAGGATTATGACAAGTTATTAATTGCCACCATTAGCCGCAGCAGCCTGCCCGAGATCTCTGCTGCTCCCTGGAGGTGAGACACTGCGCGTCTGAAGGCGGAGGAGAGAGGTGTCGAGCAGCGCAGCGCGGGGCAAACGGAGCAACAATCTGCCCAAAAGGGATTGTGAGATGGTGAATAATTTATTAGAAAACATTTTTCTTTGTCCTTCCCACAGACCCACAAATCCTCCCCAAGCGCTCTTTACCAGCCTTGCAGATAATGTACTTACACATCTCAGAGCCTGCTAAATAGACTGAAGAGGCCATTGGGGTCACCCTCTACACGGCGGCTGCCAGGCCCACGCAGACCCAACGTGGCCTCTGCCGAGGGCCCGCTGGTGGAGGCCAGGTAATTAGGCACGTTCGCAGAGGCAGACGGGAAAAGCTGATGGATGGCTACCCCGCCTCCTGCCCCTCCTGCCTCCCACACAGAACAGGTATTCCCCACTCACACGTTTTGTAGTCACACATAACCCCACCATTTCATTCCTTAGCACAGTACTCAGTGAGTTTCTACTACCAGAGGGAGTTACTCTGTCCCTGGCACTTTCTGGACAAAGGCAAGGCCACATCATCTGCACAGCCATACATGCATTCCTGTGACAGACAGAATAGTGAGCCTACCCGACCAGGGATGCAAAGAGGAAAAGGCACGGTCTTTGCCCTTAGAACTCGAAGCCTCTGTTCTTGTCAGTGAGGCCACTGCAGGCTGAAATAGCATTCCCAGGAGTCTGCACCAGTAGGAGAAATAGTCCTATCTCCTCAAAGGGTTTGGAATAACACTATTTTGGAATCGGGACAAGCATAAGTAACATGGGTATCTTCTAAGTCAAGGCTTCTAGTGGTGCCATGATCTTTTACTCTTTGAAATCCTAGAATCTCTCTTAAAACGATTTTCTGTGACCTGCCTTTCTTGGTGAATTAATTCAGTCATTCAACAAACCTTTAGTAAGTGTTATGTGCTATGCCTCATGCTGGGCTCTGGGGGTACAGTGATGACTAGCTGTGTTCCCTGCCATCCTGAAGGACTGCTCAGATTCTGCAGAGACAGTACCAAGCCTGCAGGTCCAGGTGGGCATTTAGCTGAAAAGGAATCAAGCAACGATGAGACAACAAGACTGGCTGCCTCCATTGCATGAGTTTGAGTGTGTCTTAATGACAAGCATGACAGGTGTTTCAATCCTCTTGACATAACTGACAGCCCCCAGTTTATGGGCAAATTGTATACCAAATATAGGATCACACACACACACACACACGAGTAGAAGACTAACATGTCAAAAAAGGGTACAAGCCAGAAGACCCACTAATTCATTTATTTATTTGACCAATACATGTTGAGCACCTACATGCATCAGGCCCCATGGCCAGTGCCAGGCACCTCAGACCTACCAGTCCCTACTCTGGAGGGGCTCACAGACCAGTGTGAGATGG
This sequence comes from Lyroderma lyra, assembly GCA_004026885.1. NCBI lineage: Eukaryota > Metazoa > Chordata > Mammalia > Chiroptera > Megadermatidae > Lyroderma > Lyroderma lyra. The sequence continues at coordinate 163,075 of PVJL010000398.1, read as the reverse complement.
TCTGGTGTGTAACACATTATAATTACATGTGATCGGGATACCAGCCAAGGGAGGGATCGACTGTTCTATAAGAAGAGAAGAGGAAACAACTAGTTCAGGCTTGGGAAAGTACAGGAGGGCATGTAAATCAGGCAGCAGTGTGCTGGTTGGGTCTTGGAGGATGAGTGGGCCTCACAACTGAAGAAGAGTGCCAGAGAAAGGAGGATGGGGACAGGAAGATGAAGAAAAGGGGCATGAGCTCAGGGGCTCACCACTAATGGAAGGTTCTGGTTAATTGGAATCATTCACTCATCGTTCATTCATTCATTCAAAATACATTGAAGCCTGCCATGCTGTTAGAGACAGAATGTTGGTGTGCCCCTAAAATTCATGTGTTGAAGATTTAAACCCATGTGTGACTGTATTTGGAGTCAGAAAGTAGTTAAGTTTAAATGAGGTCAGGAGAGCACACACATCTCTCTCTCTCTCTCTTCCTCTCTTTCTCTCTCTCTCTCTCTCTCTCTCTCTCTCTCTCTCCCCCACCCATGCTCACACATTAAGAAAAGGCCATGTGAGGACATAGTGAGAAGACAGCCATCTGCAAACCAGGAAGAGAGCTCTCACCAAAAACTGACCAAGTTGTTATCTTGATCCTGGAACTCTAGCTTCGTGGACTGTGAGAAAATGAAATTCTATTGTTTAAGTCACCCAGTCTGTGGTATTTTGTTATTATAGCCTGAGCCAACTAATGCATATTCTCTTAGCACTGTACCAGGCACTAAGCAATCAAAGATTCGAGTAAGTAAGACCACTCATTGCCCGCAGAAGCTCAGGGCTATATGGGAGAGACCGACCAATAGACAAACAATACCAAAGTAAATGTTCTGGTGGATTATGTGATCACCTGCTTGAAACAAATATGATTTATTTTATCACATGAATTACTGTATCTGTTCTTAGTTAAACATATTTGATGTGGGAGCCATGAATGATATTTACCAATATTTCAGTTACTGCTCATTCTAGGCAAATTTCCCACTCATTTGAAGTTAACTAGGTCTGTGTGTTTTGCTTTTAAAGTGTCCTTCGATAGATAACTGGAAACAAAAGTTGTGGTACATAACACAATGGAATATTCCTCAGCGATAAGAATAAATGAAATACTGCCATTTGCAACAATATAGATGGACCTTGAGGTCATCATGCTAAGTGAAATAAGCCAGACAGAAAAAACCAAGAACCATACAAAAAAAACCCCACAAAAAACTCATGGACACAGTCAATAGTTAGGGTTTAGCTGAGGCTAAGGGGGAGGGGGATGGGGAGGAGGAAGGAGGATTTAAATACATGGTGATGGAAAGAGAATCGACTCTGGGTACTGAACACACAATGCAACACATAGATGAAGGATTGTAGCTTGTACACTTGGAACCTATGTAATTTTTACTAACCAATGCCACCCCAATCAATTTAACAATAAAAAATAGAATTAAAGAAAGAATTGTGAGCAAAAGTGGCAGGTGGCCCCTGCAGGCAGGAGGCAGGGACCTTTAAGAAGCAGTGATTCACCAAGTTTCCTTCTCCAACACAGACAGCAACTGTCAGCACGCCAGGTGTGGGAGGCCCAGCCAGCCCCCCGTCGCTGCCTGAGACAATCGGGACCGGTGGATCTATGAACAGGCAGCATGAGAAAGAAATGAACCTTTACTGTTTTAAGTAACAGAGATTTGAGGTTTATTTGTTACCGCAGCACAATCTAGCCCAATATAACTAATATAAGAAAGAAGAGGTCACTCACACTCTGATTCTGGGATATTGGTTTTGTCAGTTGCAGCTCTAAGCGTGACCTGCTATAAAGGGTCACGAGAGTGAATTTCTATTTCTGCACTGCTTGCATATTGCATTTATCCACCGCCAGGTTATAAAATCCTTTAGTGGATTTCCTTACAAGCAATAAAAAGTTAGGATTTTACTTGTTTACCCTGTCAGTGGTACATCCTTCATTCACCATATAAGGTGATAGCAAAGAGTCCTATGAGCAGTGATGTCCCTTAGAGATTTAAATTGCCAAATGGCATGGCTTTGTAGACTTCCAGAGTATGTTGCCTTTCATGTCCTGTTCATGGGCCCAAGAGCAGTTGGCCCTAGAATCGGGTGTCTGGTTTTAAATCCCGGCTCCACCACTTAATCACTATGTGCTCTTAAACAAGTTACTTAATCTCTTTAAAGCCTCAGTTTCCTCTCCTGTAAAATGTGAATAATAGTAACATCTACCTCAGGGGGTTGTTTCGTGAATTAAATGAGATAATATACATACAGATCAATAAAAAAGTAATTGTGATTATCATTGGTATAACCATTATTTTGCACCATCAGAATAAGCTTAAAACCAAGTGTCAAAAGTCCTTACCACAAAGCCATGGCTGTTCTTAGAGAGCTTACTTAAGGATCAGCCAGGAGGCGACGGTTTGGAGTAAATGACTTCCAGCTCATGTCCAAGGTTGGTGATCCTCCAGAAGCACAGAGCTTCTTTAGGGAGATTAAAACATCTCCTCAGGAAGGTTCTATTCCAATGGGAGCCCTGCCAAGAGAGGACCCAAGTTAAAGCTGGTGTGGACACAAGCACGCTGTTTTTTTTACAAGTTTTGGAAACTAGCTCTGTTGTATGGCTTCTCATTTGGATATTTAGTAACTCACTTCAGAGAAAGATTATCTCCTTTTCGAACGTAACCTGACCACCTGTCAAAACTGGATTTGTGTGAGGAATCGAGAGGCTAACCTTTGGCAGTCTGGCCAGGCTCTCATTTGGGTAATTATACTGGCAGTGGTTGCTTTTCTCAACGTGAACTTGGCTTCCAGTCCCAATCGTCTTCTGAGGCTCTGAAAGAGCTTCTGGGGTCTTCCCAGGACACCTGAAGAAGCAGGAAAGGTAATGAACATAGAAGCTCTGTGATGACCACTTGTAATTATGAAAATGATTTTATATTGCAGAAAAATGGCAACCAAGAAATGAAAATAATTTAAAGGATAGTAAACATTCTGCTCTAATATCCTTCTATCATTAATATAGAATATTCTTAACACTGGACTTAAAAAAAATTATTTGGTGAACTTCTAAGGGAGTTTACCAAGTGCTGGGTCATGTGCTGTGGACCAGTGATACTGTCATTGTAAGGCCTGCCTTTCTCTGCAAGGAGCTCATAGTCATTGAATCTTATAACAATCTATTCACTCAACACATTTACTGGCATCTGTTATATGCCAAGCACGGTGTTGTACCAGGTACATAATGGTGAACAAAACAGAAAGCTCCCTGCCCTCATGGAGTTTAGAGTTCAGTGGCAAATCTTTAAAAGCTATGCACAAAATGTATTCAATAATGAATTGTTTTGATGTCAGCAAAGAAAAACAATGGGGAGCCCCACCAAAGACGTGTGGTGGACATCAGGGAGCAACATATAAACACAAATAGAAAAATACAAGGTACGTACAAAGGGCTTTCATGTCAGTGTGCTTGTCCATCCTGCCTGCAGGCCCAGACTATGCCTGGGGACTTGTGCATACAGGAACCCCAGTGCACAGGAAGGATCAAACCCACCCATGGCCATCATAGAAGTGTTTTCTCAGAATACAAACCATTAGGGATCTAAAAGCCTGACTTATTGAAATTTTCATTTTATAATGTATCTATAACTGTGTAGATACACAAGAGTTGTTTTACAGATCATTTATTCTACAAATATTAAACTATTTTACAGCATGATACTTATCACTGGAGTCAGCAATTAACACATCTTGCCTCCCACTGCAAGCTGTCTGACTGCTGCACATAACCCACCTACACACTCCCATGAGTCTTCCATGATTCTTCTCTGTATCGTTTTCATAATCACTGACTTGTTTTGTCTCTCTCATCCTCTAGACTGGGAGCATACTAAAGGCCAAGACAGAGTGGATGGTCTCTGTGCCCAGAGCTTCACTGTCTCAGTTTAGGTTTCCCCAGAGGCGGACTCTAAGAGAAGCATTTGAGTGCAAGTACTTTATTTGGGAAATGGTCTCAGAGAACACCAGGAGGGGAGGGAGGAGAGGGAAAGCAGAGGGAAAGATGCTAAGATGAGTAAAAGTGTTCTCAAGCAAGTTACCAGTCATGGTGGGAGACACTGTGGAACATGGCCCCGCTTTGTCCCACTCAGGGGCATTTATCCACCAACTCCCCATCTGTTATTTGTTGAGGCCTGCTCCCAGGGACATGAGCCCTCCAGCATTTCTGGCTTGCTCTTCTCCCAGGTCCAGGCGCCCCTGTGACCTAAAAAAGCCCTCAGGCAGAGTTACAGGTGCTTGCTGTGAGCCCCCTTCAGGATATGGAGGTGAGTGCCAACGGTTACGGGTGGGGCGCCAACAGCATCTACCAGACTAGCTCAATGTCGGGCACCCACCGGCTGCCGGGGAGGCCTCGGCGGCTTAAGTAACAGAACAGCCAAGCAGCACATGTTATTGAGGCACACAATTGAATGTGGGCTCCAGGGCAAATCTCACGTTATTGACATGGTTTTAAGCAAGCCTGGAACTCTCAGGTCTGGGGGCAGCCTGAGCGCATTTACTGGAGAGGTTTCTTTCCGCAGCGGTCATGAACAGACTTGCTAGGAAGAGAGTGTTGTTTTAACCCCTCCTCTCTCCTTTGCCCAGTTAACATGGAGCCAGGTCTCCTGCTAAAGGAGTGATTCCCTCTGTGTTTTCTCACCTGCAGGTACTGGGGGCTCAGTGACTAGCACTTGCTAATACGCTGTTACATTCTGAAAGGATGTGACTTATAGCAGATGCTACTTATCAATGATGTTTAGTAGCAATGCAGCCAACGAGTTTAACTTACATTAGATGAAGCCTCTTCATCTAATCTTCCAAAGAGAGGACAACAGTCTCCTGAACCTCCCTCATATTTCTGGAAGGGCCTCCAGCTGTCCTTCTTGTTTAAAAGGGACAGTGATGATATTAGTCCTGGACTTCACCTGAATTGGAGCTTCTTGTAGCAGCCCCTATTCAAGGCCCAAACCAATACAAATTTACCCAATACACGACAAGATATATGACTCCAGGACAGTAACACAGTAGTTCCTCCATGTTCCAATATATTTGTTCCTAGGCTACCCTTAGGCCGGTACAGGGTAGTGGATAAGTGTAGTTTCTGGCACCAGACTCCCTAGGTTGTGTGCCTCTATTTTCTCAGGTGTCAGGGGGATTAAAGGAGTTAATACAAGTAAAACTCTTAAAACGGTGTCTAACTCTTTGACTAGTTCCCAGCACTACATTAGATACTACGTGACCAATGAATGAGTGAATTCATTCATTAAACAAATATTGATTGAGCACCAACTCTGTGCCAGTGACTGCCCCGGTGTGGGAATAGCACGGTGAACAGAGTTTGCATTACACCTGAGAGCACAGATGGTGATGATGGACAAAGACCTCAGCCGACAGGAGAAGGGTCAGAGCAGGCTTCCTAGAGATGAGGACTGTGCTCAGACCTGGGGACAGGTAGAGTCAGGCAGAGAGTGTTCCAGGCGGGGACTGGTACGTACCAGGTTCTGAAAGTGAGAGGTGGCATAACAGAGACTCGTACAGAGGGGAGTGATGGTGAAGGAGAGGCTGGAGAGGAAGGCAAGCAGGTATGTCATGGAGGGCCTGTTCACACTACTAGAAGTGCTGCTCTCCTTGGAACAAATGGGTGGGAGGGAGTTAACACACTGTTTTTACTTCTTTCCACTCTGGACACTTCTCTCATGTGGCCTCACATTGTAATTTTTTACAGTGTAAGGGCACACATACTTAACACCCAAACACACTGGGCAAGAACCATGGATCTTCCATTTCTTTGCATCCTCCCTAGCAACTGCCAACCTTCTGGTCTTTAGGCCACCAACTAGCCATCTCTTAGCACCTCTTACATATTCTCAATTCCAGTGTTCTTCTCTGGTCAGAGGAGCACACCTCCATCACGTCCTGAAGACCTCCACACCCAGCCTTGCTCCTGTCAGACTTTCCTACCACCTTGAACTGAACTTCTCCCTCCACCTCTGGCCATGAGGTTACAACCAAAGCTTCCAGTTCTTTACCTCTTTACCTAGGACACCTGGCCCCTAATTCCCTCATCATTTCCGACAGCAATTTTACTATCACTCACCGCACCCTCCCTTCCACCCCAATACAAATAGATTACCTGAAGTCCAGACCAACTGTTGTAACTTTTTACCTCGTAGATACAGTGCGGTGGAATAGCAGCAACTTTGGAGTCACCCAGATCTGGGCCTGAACCCCAACCCCGAGATGAGAAGACTTAAGCAGGTTAGTCCATCTTTCTGGGTTTCCTTTGTCTCATCTAAGAAATGGAGCTAATGACATGCAGGGTTGCTGTGAGGATTAACATGGCTACGTAACTGAGCTGCTCATGAAATATTCCTATCTGTGTCCCTGACAATAGACACAGCACGTCCAGTTTCCAAGTCTTAAGCTCTTCGTGTCCACACCCTCCTGTTGTGGTAACTGAGTCAGTTCCTAGAAATCTTGCAAAATAGTCCATTGTGGTCAATGAAAGAAAATTTCTTGGCACAAAGAGCTCCGTTTTCAAGATCTGTCCTCTGGGTGTGAGTCACTGTCACTCTAAGCTGCTAAGACATTTTTCAAACTTAACCTATAAATGGCAATTCCAGCAGTCATCCCTGAAAGAGAGCAAGTGATTCTGAAGTTATTTTTCTCTAGAGCAACATGTGTACAGCATCCACAACAATTAGATCCTGATTGCCAGGCCAAATTTCCATCAAGACGTTGATGAGTTATAAACCCCTGGAGCTTTGCTCAAGTAACTGATGGGAAGAGCGGCAGCATTCAAGCCCTTTGATGGAATCACAGCCCTATAATTAGTCTGAGTCCATTCATTATCATAGGCCTGGGTGTGCGCGTAGGAGGGAAAAAGAGTGACGGACAAGGAAACAAATTACAAAGGGGAAATTGAGAAAGGAAGAGAGATTAAAACCATTAAAACTCACAAATATATTTTTTACAGGATCTTAACTACTGAAGTTTGGGAAACCCAAGTTGAATGCAGGGAGACTTAGTGTAGTTTCCTCTCTCTCTCTGTGTGTGTGTCTCTGTCTCTCTGTCTCTGTCTCTCTCTCTCTCTCATTCCAATGTTCTCACTATCTGGGCGCCTAAGAGACAGAGCAACAGGAGAGCACAAAGGAGAGGAAGAGGAGGAAAGAGAGGAGGGCGGTTGCCTCGTGGAGCGCGGCCTATGGTGTGTGCCCAGCGCTCTGCCAGCTGCTTCTCATTCGTTAGCGTGGTGTCATGGGCACGTGCATTGGCACAGACAGCCCTCTTTCAGAGGCCACCCTGGGCAAGCGACCTCAGTCTCTTGTGTAAAATAATATCAAAGTGGTTGGGAGTATGAAATAAGACAATGTATCTGAAGCCCTCGGCATACAAATGAAGTGCTCAGTGGTCTCCTAACATTATTCCATTTTTCTCCATTATGGGGTGAAGTGGGGTTCTTGTCCCCATTTTGTGATGGAGACCCTGGCAGTCGGGGACATTAAGTGGACAACGAGCTCCACGAAGTTGAGGGTCATGTCCACCTTGGTCAGGGCAGCACCGGCATACGTGCAGTTATGCCCATGGAAGTCTTCCCTAAACATCTGTGATTGAGGGGGATTCAAATTCAGCCTGTATCCTTTCCAGTGCCATGGTGCTATTCCCAAACAATTCTTTGTCCTTGTGGGTAGATATAGAAGAGCAGTTATAAAAGCACAGGCTCAGAAGCCAAATAGCTAGGGTTTAAGTCCGAAGTTATACCAGGGGGAGACCCCTCCCGCAAAAAACCAAACCAGAATTATCTTTCTTTAATGTGAGAGGAATTGTGCACTGGGAATTTGTTCCTCCAGGTAAAACAGTCAACCAAAATTTTTACCTGGAGTTTTGAGGAGGTTGCATCACAATTTGCAGAAGAAACATCCCGGGTTGTGGCAAATGACTGATTCTTACACCATGACAACACCCACACTGAGTGTTCAGTTTTTGACCAATAAACGACATGACCCCAGTGCCCACCCTCCTCACTCACCTGATTGCACCCTGAGTGACCTTTTTCGTTTCCCCAGATGAGAAAAATTCCGTAAAGGGAAGGAAGTATTTTGCCTATGTGGGAGAGGTGAAACACAAAACAGCAGGGGCATCAAAACTGAGAGTTCAAAACCTGTTTTGAGCAGTGGAAAAAGCCTCCTGACAGGTGTATTGCCTCAGACGAAGAGCACTTTGAAGGTGACTGGAGTTTATACATGTAAGAATTTATACACAATTTTTTATAAATAAATTCCGGTTTTTTGGGGACCCCCCTCGTAGAACTGCTTTGTAAGCCAGTCATTGATATATCTCCTGTACGCTACCTATTTTCCCCCTTGGTCTTTCAATATCCTTGAGCACCTTAAAGTAAACTAAGGAAAAAGGATTATTTTGGGGCCAATAATCCTTTTGGGGAGGCTTAACGCAGAGTCCAGTCCCTAGAGGCCAGAATACTGGTGACAGAAAAGAAGAACATCAGGGACAGAGTTAGGGTGGTGTGTCTGGGGTTTGTTTTGTTAGATAGGAACAGAAAGAACAAAGGAGAAGAGATTGAGGAGGGAGCTAATAATTATTGAGTAACTACTGTACACTCACTGTGCTTGGTGGTTCATACGTGGTATCTCATTTAATCCTCATAAACGTTCTGGCAGGAAGCGTCCCCTTTTACAGACAAGAAAACTGATGTTCAGGAAAGTTAAGCACCTTGGTCAGTTTAACTCATCTTGTTAAAACTGCAAAATGAGGCTTGTTTCCAGGTTAGTTGGCTTTGAAGTCCATGCTTTTTTGCACGAGTCCAGTGCCTCTCCTTAAGGTTAAAGAAAGCAAAAACAAAACAAAAACAGAAACAGATTTGTCAGGCTTTTCAGTTTCCCAGAAAGTTTCATCTTCTACTGGATGTTCCCTGGGAAGTGATTTATCTCTGTTTGGAAGAACACGTGTTCTGCTCTCTCTTTCCCTGCCCTCTTTTTAATACTATACACCAATCAATGTCATATGGAGTCTGCCGGTCCCTGTCATTTTATTCTATGATCAGGCCACAGATTCATGACTTCTTTTAAAAATAATGATTTTGCTCAACCTGAGTTTTTGTAGCAGGTAGGTAAATAAGCATATTTTTTAATATTTTAAAATATAATGTTGATTCTGTTTCTAATAAAGCAAAAGAGAAGGAGGTAAAGTCAGAGGGCTGGCTTAAAGATTGAACCCTGTAAAGTTCACGGGCAATCTACAGTGAAGCTGAATGTAACAGTCATGAAACAAAAAATAGCACCGTCACTTTACAGGGGTTTTCCAGGCAGCTCTGAAATTCAAGTGTCCATGTTCAGCTGTGTAATAAAAGATAGTTTATGACAGTTTTTCAATAGAGGTAGAAGATGGGGAAGAGAACACTTATATTAGTAAGCATCCTAAAACCAAAAACCTCTTGAGGAAAGTTTACTCCATGTGAAGTTTGTTTTAAAGAGAAAGGATATTAAACCACAAAGAGAACAAAATCCCTCCAGGCAGCTCAAGAAACATTATGCATTGATTGGTTTCATTCATTCATTCATTCATGATTGCAACAACCTTTATTGAGCACCTACTATAATGGTAAGCAAATGTCAACACAGGGGATGCAAAGCTACCAAAGGCAGGCTTCCTGCCCTCAGGAAAATGTTATCATCTGAGGGGTAAGGCAAATATGTGAACAGTGATTATCATACAAATACTGTATTTGAAGTTTTATACTAAGAGCAGCAATGCTTGTATTCACTGGATGCTTATGGCATGCCATACTTGGTTTTAAACACTTTCTATGTTATTAATTTATTTACTCCTCACAACAGCCCTATGAAGTAGCCACTGTTATGAATGCCTTTTGGCAGCTGGGGATAGACAAGGTGAGTCCTATGAAAGCATATTGGAGAGATCTGCCTGAGGGTAGAAGACATGCATATGACCTAAATCTTAAGGAAGGACCAGGAGTTTTTCTGGATGGAGAAGTAGAACAGGGAAGCACTTTCTTAATGCAGGGAAACCAATGCCAAGGCAGAAAGGAGCTCATGAGCATGGTATCTGGGGAACAGAGAGCAATTCTGTGACTACAATCCATGGATGTCAGAGATGGGACAGATTGTAAAGGGCTTTGTGCGTCATGATGATGAGTTCTGGCAATAAGGAACAAACATGGATTTTAAACAAGGGATTCAAGAACACTTTGCAACTAACTTTGGCAGAGTTTGCTATAGGGGAGAAGATTTAAATTAGGGAAATTGGTTAGGAAGCTAAACTGGTAATCCAGATGAGAGATGGTGGCCTGAACTATGCCAGGGACTGGGAGGATGACAAGCAAAGGATTTGAAAGATTTCTGAACACTGCCTTTATATTCCTGCAATTATATTTCTGTTTATGGCAGTAGGTAGAAAGCAGCGAGATCCTTGGACGGGTAGGCATGAAAATAATTTTTGTCAGATGACTTTTTTGAATGAATCTGGACTGATCCATTCATTTTACCTAATGTACACTAGTAGATATTTTTAAATTGTACCTTGTATGGTACGTGGTAAGTGATAGATGCCCCAAATTACACATACATATGCACACTGGTCTACTAATTTGGGGGTCACCCTGAACCTCAAAGCTAAAAGCCATTTATTTAATTGAGCACCGTTTTCACTAATGTATAAGGTAACATCTTAAGTTAGTTATAGAGTAAGAGTTAGTTGTATGCAAATTTTAGGAAAATGAGTCTTTCCCTAGCAGAACACATACCTCACCCTCTTACTGTGTTTAATAAATTACCTCCGCAACAGTGAACTTTTAGCAACAGTGAACTTGGGCAACAGAGAATCCAAGCTGCCTACCCAAAACCACACAGCAAGATGATGTAGGAACAGTAAAATATCTATATATCCATCATGTGTTCTGCTTTCATGTAGCTTCTCCTTCTACTTGAAGAGAAAGTTAGAAAATTATGGACAGAGAGGGAAAACAAATTCTGCATAGAAGAAAACATTTTTTTAAAAATACAAATGTGGCCTAATTTAATTTCCAATACATGTCTCCACTTTCAGCTTTGGGGGGAAAAAAAAGGTTAAAATGCAATTCTCTGAAACGAAGTTATTCGATAAAGGAATATTAACCTCCTCGCCCCTTGTACTTTGACTCGTTTTATCTCCTTTTCATTTTTGTTTGTGGGTCTATTCATTTTGGTGAGGCCAGGCACGTTGCTAGGTAACGGGCCCATCGCGGGCTAGCATGTTAGTTTGGCTGGCTGGCCCGGGTGGCCGCCTTCCCTAGCGCTAGCTGCCGGCAATGCAGTCTCTTACAAAAAGCATTTATCACCGAGCAGGCACCGTAATGGCCACTCAGTGGAGGGGAAATTGAGCTGACCCGAAGGCCAAAGCTGTTAGGGAGACTGGTGGGAAGGGTAAGAGGGTCACAACACCCTTTTCCCACCCACTTAGTGGCCAGTAAGCGCTGGCACAGCCCAGCCACTGTTTTCACTAACATATCCTGAGGCTTTGCACCTGAAATAAATGTTTGCTTGACATTAACGATAAAAAAAAAAAGCAGCAAAAAAATAAAATCGGTTTGCTCCAAGAACAATGAGCTATGTGATTTAAAGTTAACCAAAGTTCCCTCAAGATTTTATTTTTGTAGTTATGCTGAAAGGAAGATTTGCAGAGGAAGTGAGTGGTTCTCAGTGATTAGTGTATTCTGATTGTGGTCACACAAACGTTTTTTGACCTAGCTCCTGGAATTTGAAAGTAGAGAAATCTAAATATTTGTGCTTTTTAGCTTTTGTTTTTATTCTCCTTCCTATAAATGGCATCTGTTTTACAAATATCAAATACATGCTTGTCATCACCAAATTGGTATTATTTTCAAATTTCTGTTTAATTACATAATAACCACTTCCTTCAATATTTACTCATGCTTCTTATGCTTAGCATCAGATAAAGTTTAAAATGCAAACCAGAAACTTTTAAAAATATGCTTAACTGTACTTTTGCAATGTTGAGTAACAATACATATTGGATGTGATGCTTTCCTATACAATGTTAATGATTCTTGTGGAAACATTCAAATTTCTTTGCCTTTTATGTGAATAAACACACAACAAAGAAAAATGGCATTACAAAAATAACGAATACAAGAATAATGCATACAATGATGAAGATCATTATAAACAGTACAAAGGTTATACACAACCACATTTTGTATTAACAGTGTAGAAATCTTGGCAAGGTTCAATTGTGGAAGAAGACAGAAATTCCCTTCCTACACTATTTATTTTTCTTAATCAACTATAGGTTGTGCCACTCGTGTTAGAATTTGAAAATTATATGTAAAATTATATAAGGGGTTTTAAATGTTCTTGCATGAAAAATAAGCCCTAAATATTACCCAGAATTTCATTGTCAAGCATCTTTATTATTAAACAATATGCAATCTCAATGTCCTTCTTTACTTGGGTACAAACTCTTCTCTTATTTTTCAAAGGCAGAACATGTAACCACCTATCAGAAATTCTCGCTCTAATTTAATAGCTGCAGGATGCTGGCTAAATGGCTTCCTTTCTTGGAATCCCAGTTTTCCCACCAGAGGAGAGAGGGAGGTAGTATTTACCCCAAGTACCTCCCTGAGTGATGGAGAAGATCAGACAAGATGTTAGCTGTAAAACACCATACAGACAAGAGACAAAAAATTTTATTACTGTGAAAAATAAAAATGTTTGGAGAAACTGAAAGGATGAGGGGTAGGTTTACAAAAGCACTCAATATTCTCTCATTTTGGATAGAATTAGGCTTCTTGCCTTGGTGAGATGCCAAAGTTATAAGCCCATTAGAGGCTCCATGCTCTTTTTGACCAATTAGCCTCATTTTATACATAGACAAGAGGAGTTGCTGCTGCTTTTCTCCAGAAATGAACAGAGTTAAGAGCACAGAAGGGCTCCTCTCTTCCCTCTGACTCCACTGCCTTCAAACAACAATATTTAACCAACAAAAGAAGAGACCAAGTGAATCTCAGTCTTAGTGATTCCCTTGAAAGTCATCAAATAAAAATGTGAACTTTAAAATTGATCAGGATTAATTTCACTGACACTGTATCATAACATATATCTCTTCAGAGACTCATTTATTGGGCTACAGATGCAAAGAAAGTAAGGAAAGAAATAAATCAGAATACAATAAGGCAATTAGATTTTTGCCATCAATAGAATACTAAAAATGTCTGATTTATCAAAGCATTAACAAACAGAAGTAAACACAAGACTTATATTTTCTTACAAAATACCTAGCGAGGAAGATTAAAATAATAACCACAACCATGTGTATCAATAAATTTAATTTATAAATATCACTCCATTGCCAAAAGATGTTCTTTCACTTGCTCATTTGAAAAGTGCAGAAGCAAAGGATGATTTATAAATACAAGTGCCACTCTGATGGGTAACTGCTGTTCGCTTTTCAATGGACATTTTCCTACCCAGATGAGAGAGTTCTAGTGAGTCTGAAGCACAGCTTAATAAGTAAAGTTATTTAATCTTTACCTGCAGTCATTATCTTTAATCTAAAATTAAATAAATATATTTATGGTGTTTTTCTTCAATCTCAGTCCCGGCATGGTTACAGTAAGAAAAATACTTATCTCTGCCAAATATTGTCCTAAATTCTTATGTACATACATTATCTCATTTAATCCTGACAACAGACATGTAAAGTCAATATTATTATCTTCATTTACAGATGAGAAAAGTGAGTCTGATGGAGGGGTAGCAATTTGCTTTTAATAAAGATCAGAGTCAAGATTTGAACCCAGGCTGGTCCAACTTCAAAATATGTGCTCATAATCACTATAATATAATTACTTCAAAACATGTACTTGAAAGTCTTGGAAATCAAATTTCTTTCAAGATAAGCTGCAATACTAATTACAGTTAATTTAGTACAGGCTAATGCATAAAAAGTTAAATTTTAATCAATTTTAGTGGTGAAAGAACCTCAGGAGCCATTGAAATTAAACCTTCATTTCTCAGATGAATAAGCTGGGTTGCAATCGTACATAATTTACCTAGAAACACATCAAAAGTTACTAAGTGGACCTGTGATTGGGTGACTGTTTGATCAAGTAAGTCACTGTGATATTTGCTTAGCTAGCATATTGAAAATATTGTTTAATACGTAACATTTCTACCTACACAAAATGTATCTGCTGCAAAATGAGGTAGAGCTATTAGAAGTCAAGGAAAATCAACCTGTTTCATTCTACATCAGCCTCTCACATGCTCGCCCCGTGCCAGGCATTGGGACATGGAGATCAAACATTTTCAATCTAGGCTTTGTACAGTAATAAAAATCATATCAGTTCTTGTGAATTTTAAGTAATTTATTTGAAATTTAATTTTGAAAACCTAGAGAAAGCCCAAGGTTAATCTAAACAATGTATGTGAAATGTATATGAACACTGAAACAGATGCTAATCCTGAGTGGCAAAGCTCAGCTCACCCGCAAAAGGTGACTGTGTCTGAAGTCATTTTCTTCTTGGAGGTGGGGATGGAAGCAAAACTTCTTAGACCAAAACGTCCCTCCAAGAAACACTCTACCCTAGAAAATGTTGAACTGCTTTGTGATTCTGTCCCCAAATAGTCAGTTAAGCTAGATTCCCTAATAACCTTTTCTAAACTGACCTGGTAGGCCTCAGAAAATTATGAAATCAATCATATTATTATATAAAAAGAGATTCAATGCATAGCACATAAAATAATTCAGCAAATCCAGAAGCAATGAAGAGAGGCATATTTTAGTCTATAAACACCAACATTTATAACTTCAACTGGTCCAATCTCCGAGTGAGCAAATCTAGAGTTTCAGTGATTTGTCCAAGGTCACAAAGCTTGATAGGGGCAGAGCCAGGACTAGAACCAAGATCTTTTGACCTCAGTTCTTTGCTTTTGCCATGACCTCAAATTGCTTGGACAAATATTAGTGCACAGTGCACACATGAGGAAGATAGAAAAGAAGTAGGAAACTGGTACACTCATTTGATTATGTGCATATAGCAAGATGGAATAAAATCCATGGTACAGTTCTGGCTGAATTTTATAATAAAACTACAAATCCTCAATTTCAAAGTTACTTTGAATATGTTGACAAAAATATTTTTACAGTATCCACACAATGAGACATACTGTTATAACAGTCACTGACACAAAGCTATAAGTATTAAAACGTAAAACATAAAAACTGTCTAGAGCACTGTCTCTAATTTCTAACATTTCCCATATAATTTTCCTATTTTCCATATAATATCTAATATCTAACAGGGTAGAATGCCCCAAGTTTGTCATCAGCATAATAGGTTGCCCATCCTAAATGCTCTCTAACGTTGAAATTACTCCTCCATATCTAACCTGTCGTAGAAAGTCAAAAGAAGGAAAAACCAGAATTGGAAATGTTATGGTATTTTGAAAGTGATAGTTTCTTTGAGGTTGACTTCCTGTATTATAAATTCTTTGGGATGGAGACTTTCTTCTCCATTTGGCACATTTATCAACTGCAGACTGTTACATGGCTATCTAAAAATTAGCAATAAAGAAATCCCAGCCATATAGTATAGAAACTAACATGTAATATAAATTCAATAAAATATTTGTTAAATATGAATGAATAATTCTTTTTTTCTTCCATCACTTTACAAATGATACCAGGCAAACTGTATTTACAGAAAATTGCAGATCATTTTAAATGGGTAAACTTTGATCTTTCCTGAGGAGAATAGCTCTTTCTACTTCATGCTTTAGTAAGTCTACTTCAAAACATGATAATCCTATGTTACATTAGCATATAATAATTAGATAATGGTGTTCTCTTACTCCTTTTTCTGTCAGTAAGTCACCAATTTCTTTATGCTACTCGATTGAGAAAACATTTCTCTTAAAGAAGCATAAACTTGAATTAAGATTGTTAGAAATAGCTCTGCATTTCAGAAGAGCCTAAATCTTCTCATAGGATGAAATAGGATTACCCAATGCTTTCTTAAAATATCAACTATTAGGACTCCAATATCCTTTAATATCTTTGCTATGGATATAAAGTAGAGATTTAAGGGATTACAGTTGACTCTTGAACAATGCAAGAGTTAGGGGGGCTGACCCCTATGTAGATGAAAAATCTGTGTATAACTATTGATGCAATGTAATTCTTATAATTCGGGCAGTGAAATCATCATCAAACCTCCAGGTCACCACTTTATTCAGTGAACATTTCTTGAATAATTACCATGTGCCAGGTGAATTTAAAATGAATAAAGCATAGTACCTGCCCTCAGAAACAAATTCTGTACTATTGCTGTGTAAATAAAATGGATACAACTTACTTTATTACAGTAGGTGAGATATGACCGTGGTATACCAACAGGTGGCGATAGACAGTGGGCATGGTCTATCCCAGGTGTAACCATTATCTGCAGTGAATTTAAAGAACTGAGCACATCTTGGTCTACCTGTTAGTATCACAATGCACTAGCAATTCTAACCAATGGTTGTCCTGGGTTAAATAGTGTTTTCCCCCACTCCATATTCACGTCCTTCCCAGCCACTCAGACTGTGACCCTATTTGGAAATAGGGTTGTTGCAGATGTAATTAGTTAAGATGAGGTCATACTGGAGTAGGGTGGGTCCTTAATCCAATGACTGTTGTTTTTATTTTCTTAATAGTGTCTTTTCTACCAAATGAGGAAGGGGAAAGAGACACAGACTCAGAGGTAGACACAGACAAGGGGAAAACACCGTAGGACAATAGGGACTGATGCATTTACAAGCCAAGGATTGACAGTAACTACCTCTAGCTAGGAGAGCGGCACTGAACAGGTTCTCCCTCAGTGTCTCCAGAATGAGCCAACCTTGCAGATACCTTGATTTCTTGATTTCAGACTTCTAGCCTCCAGAACTGTGAGACAATAAATTCCTCTTATTTAAGCCACCCAGTTTGTGGTGCTTATGGCAGCCCTGGAAACTAATACAGCAGACTCTCAGTTAACTGGCACCTATGCCAGATAAATGTAGTATTATTTTTTTGTTTTTTTCCCCTGTTGCTTGAGAGTGCCAGCTGCTTGAATTCCGGTTAACCGAGAGTCTACTGTACAACGATCAATCCCAAACCCTGACCTCTTAGTACACCAATGAGTATTAATAATATAATGGGGTAATTATTAAAGTATATCTTATAGTTTATAGCTAGTAGAAAAATAGTCTGGATGTAGAAAGAGACAGGTAAATATACATGTTGTAAAATAATGTGGTAAGGGCTGTCATGGAGAGGTGCACAGGCGTCTATAGATCACAACGAAGGTGGGGATTCAAGGAAAGCTTTCCAGACCAGTATGTAGGTCCTGCTCAGGAAAAAGCAGATGAGTCCAATTTGCCTAGAACAGATTATTGTGTGAAGGAGAGGAAAAGGGTGGAAAGAGAGCTGATGCTCTGCTCACAGAATGCTTTTAAGAAATGAAGGTTTATTGACGCTCTGGACTCTCTGCTATGTTCTGCAGGCCGGCAGAAATGGCATCACTGGAAGCTTGTTAGAAATGGAGAGACCACTCAGAAACACTACCATAGGCCCTACTACAAACTGTGGTCCAGGGAAGAGCAGCATCAGCATCACCTAGGGGCTTATTAAAAACCTGGATTCTCCAGCCCCACCCAGACCGATTGAATCAGAATCTGCACCCTAACAAGATGCCCCGCTGATTCATTTGTACACTGAAGTTGAAAAGCTTTGTTCGAGGGGATATTATGCCTCTGTTGAGTCCTGGTGAGAGGAAGGAAATGGGTGACTAGCTGGCTGAGGTGGGAGATTGGGGAAGGGAGTGACACACCTGGGCCTGCTGAAGGAACAGCATGAGCAAAAGCACTGGGGAATAACAGCAGCTAACACTTTGAGCCAGGAACTGTGCTACACACTTTTTATGTACTTATCTTTTCATCTCCACAGCCCTTCTGTGGTTTTATCACACTATTTTTCAGACAACAGAGACAAGGGGTAGAAAGGTGGATAACTAGCTAATGTCACACAGCCAGTAAATGCTGGTGGGGGGCGGATTGAACCTTGGATTCCTCAAGCACCTGCCAAATACCCCAAACCTTTATGCCATTACATGGAAAAATTCCTCTACCTGTATCCTTCTTTATCTGTTAAAATGGCATTCATTCTTCCAGACCCAGATCAAAAAATCACCTCCCCCGTGACCTCCTTCCCAGTTCTTCCAATCACAATAAATTACATACTCTTTGGTTTTCCCTAACATCTCTCTTGTGTGCCACAATAACAAAACTTGTCCTGGTCTGGCTTATTTGGTACCTATCTTCCCCTTCTCATCCCCAAATAGAACATGAGTTTTAGGGAGTGGGGGCATGTCTCACTAATCCATCTTCCCAGTGCCTAGTTTGGTGCTTAATACCTAGCAGACATAAATACACATTTGTTAAAGATTGACCGGTGTCAAGTTCACATCCTTGACTTAAGCAAATTCTTGAACTTGAGCAAATTCCTGAATCCCTCTACCTTTGGAGTTCTCAGCTATAAAATGCCAATAATGGAAACTACTCATAAGGTTGTAGTAAAGATGAAAAGAGATCATAGAGTAAGCACATGATAAATATCTCTTAAAGAAATAAAGTTAGTAAGTAAGGTGCTCTAGTGTAAAAGCTTACAGTAATAATAGAAAATAGCACTTACTAAGTAAGTGCCGGCACTATTTTAGGTAGAACATATACATAACCTCCTCATTCTTCAAATACCACCCTGTTATTATCATCATCATTTTCTTTAATAAATAATTAAAGTGAGGACTATACAGTTTAAGAAGTTTACCTAAAGTCAAAAGAAGAGCCCGACTGGGACTCTGATCCAAATAAATACAAAATCTTAGCTTCTAGCAAAACCCAAAAAGCATGACCTTAAGTAACCCCTAGGGTGTACCAGCCCACCCAAATATTACACCACTCTATTTTAATTTCCAGAGATAGTTATTTTGTCAAATTTGCACTAAAGCCTCAAAAAAGCTAAACCCTTTTAAAAATTACACTCCTTACTACTAGAAAAATACAGCTATCAGTGGTCACATGAGATTTGGCTCTTCTTCATGAAACACAAGCTGTGTTCATGGGAGGGAGGTATGAGACAACTGTGGCTGCACAGCACTGTGTCTATAACTGAGACCGTCAGGAGCAAGCCTACCACGGTCAATGAGAGGTCTGCACACCAGCAAGTTAATAAGAATAAAGGCTGTACCCAAAGTATGAGTGAAATTCTTTTGATGTCAGCTACATGGTGTTCTTCGTTATAGTAGCTGGATTTTTTTTTTTTAACAAAGGCAATTGGATTATTAAATTGGAAAGTGATTTTCTTTACTGTATGCTGTTCCTGGGGCCTCAGTTAGAAGGGAAATACATTTAAATGCTTCAAACAATCAAATTATTTATCTTAATGTTCTTCAAAGTTTGCAAACTGCTGAGCAATGTGACGCTTTGCCCTGCATTCTCCTCATTGAGTCTATCTGGGTAAATTAATTACAAGACAATCCTTAGGAATTAAGTGTGTTTTAAGTTCAGAGGCATCTGCTTAGAGACTTCTAATACCACTAAATAGTCCCTTTGGAAATGCACTCGTTAGTATGAGTGGCATAATTTTCATTTCCGCTGGCATCGTGGCATGCGACTTCTTCTGTTTCAGCTATCCTCTGATTGACCTGCCAAGGACATAAACCACTCTGAAGATATTCCAGTGCCATTTGTGTTTCTCCAGTAGGTATAAGGGACAAGATTGGTTTACTCCATGTAAAGAAATAATTTATATTATTTTCTTTGGTTTTGATGTGACACATTCTCTGAATACACACACACACACACACACACACACACACACACACATACACACACAGGGAGAGAGAGAAAGAGAGAATCTGAAAATAAGCTTACTGGGCAATAGAACAAAAAAAATAAACATTTTCTTAATAACATATTCCATATGTCCTGAGGCCATGACTTAGAAAAAAATCTATGGTATGATTAATCCATTATGTAAAATGGAAATGCATTTTTAAGTTGAATGTCAATAAGATGTTGGCAGAGGGTTGTGGGAGAAAGGGTGCTTAGAACACAGAGAACTGAAAATTACATTTTGGGTTTTTTTCTGTCCTGATTTTTATGAAGCCACTGTGTTCCAGTTTGGAAGAATTCTGAATCGAGGTAATTTCAAGACAGCTATTCTTTCTTTTTTTTCTTTTTTTGATCATTTTTTTTTTAACTTTTCAATTACAGTTGACATATTATATTAGTTTCAAGTATACAACATAGTGATTAGACATTTAGACAACTTACAAAGTGATCACCCCAATAAATTTAGTACCCATCTGACACTGTACATAGTTATTACAATATTATTCATTATATTCCCTATGCTATGACTACTTCATAACTACCAACTTGTACCTCTTAATCCGTACCCCCCTTCACTCATCCCTCCAACCTCCCTCCCATCTGGCAATCATTAAATGTTCTCTGTATCTATGAGTTTTTTCTATTTTTTTTGTTGTTGTTGTTCAATTTTGTTTTGTTTTTTTAGATCCCACATATAAGTGAAATTATATGGCATTTGTCTTTTTCTGTCTTTCTCCATTCCGCACAATATACTCAGTGGTCCATTTGTGTTGTTGATGGCAAGATTTCATTCCTTTTTATGGCTAAATAATGTTCCATTTTATATATGTACCACTTCTTTATCCATTCATCTGTTGATGGATACTTAGGTTGCTTCCATATCTTGGCTATTTTAAATAATGCTACAATGAGTATATAGATGCATATGGCTTTTTGAATTCGTGTTTTGGATTTCTTCAGATAAATACCAGAAGTAGAACAACTGGGTGCTTCTTTGTCTCTTGTTATAGCCTTTGTTTTAAAGTCCATTTTGTCTGGTATAAGTATCGCTACCCCAGCTTTTTTGTTAGTTTCCAATTTCATGAAGTATCTTTTTCCATCCCTTTACTCTAAGTCTGTATGTGTCTTTCAGTCTGAAGTGATGCTCTTGTAGACAGCTGATGTATAGGTCTTGCTTTATTATCCATTCAGCCACCCTATGTCTTTTGATTAAAGCATTTAATCCATTTACATTTAAAATAATTATTGATAGATATGTAGCTATTGCCATTTTATTATTCATATTTATATCTTTTTTTTTTTCCATCTTAAAGCAGTCCCTCTAACTTTCCTTATAATACTGGTTTGGTGGTGATGAACTCCTTTAGTTTTTTCTTATCTGGGAAGCTCTTTATCTGTCCTTCGATTTTAAATGATAGCTTGCTGGGTAGAATAATCTTGGTTGTAGGTCCTTGCTTTTCATCACTTTGAATATTTTATGCCACTCCCTTTTGGCCTGTAAAGTTTCTGTTGAGAAATCAGCTGACAGTCTTAAGGAAACTCCCTTGTAGGTAACTGTTGTTCTGTTGCTACTTTGAGAATTCTCTCTTTGACTTTAACCTTTGGCATTTAATTATGATGTGTCTTCTTGTGGGGCATTTTGGGTTCATCTTGTTTGGGACTCTGTAGTTCCTTGGCTTGTATGTCTATTTCCTTCACTAGTTTAAAAAACTTTTCCATCATTATTTCTTCAAATATGTTTTCAATTCCTTGCAAAAGTCATGCTAGTCATGTTCTTTCTCAGGATCAAAACAAAAAGCAAAGCATGGCCAGCCAGCCATTTTTCCATTAGTTATAAACAACATGGCACTGAGTGGACATCCTTCAGAAAGATGAGCCACTTACTATCCATCCACCCCACCAACAAATCTAGTTTGGAAAGGTCAGATATACAGAAAACATTAGTCCTTTATGTAAAACAGAAGCAAAACCTTGCTTTAAACAATAGAATTTTCAAATACACATAGAGCTGGCATTCAGCTACCCACAGAAGCATAGTTGACCCTGGGTAATACCACCAAATCAATCACTTCTGATGATGATTACAATGATAACAAAAGGACACTTAACACAGTGCTTTACTGATGTTACAAAACATGGTCATGTATATCATTTGGTCCTTACATCAGTACTATGAGGAAGGCTACACATGATATCCACTAAGAACACAGGCTTTGGAGTCTAGTCAATTAAGTTAAAATCTTGCCCCTTCGATATACTAGCTGGATCATGTTGACAACTTAGCTATCCTCTCTGAAGAGGTAAATGAAGTGACATAGGAAAAGCATTTTCCCAGTACTTACCTCATGGTATGCTCACAATAACCAGTAGTAGTTGTCATTGTTATTACTGTTCAATGATTTCAATAACTTACTTCTTTCTAATCTACAAATGTACTTTGCAAAAATATGTTTTGAAAACCAATTTTTCAGGGGGTTCCCTGGTGGTGTAGTGGCTAAGGCTTCGGCACTCTCAATGCTGTGGCCTGGGTTTGATTTCCAGCCAGGAAACTAACCAAAAAATAAAAATAAAAAAAGAAAGAAAACCAGTTTTCAAGCAAATATAATTATTTATTGAATGAATAAGTGGTAAGAACTCTAGCTTAGGATCAATCAGGAATAGAATAGTGCATTGGGAAGCATAATATTTATTCAGCAAACATTTATGTCTGAACTCTTACTATGGACCAGGAGCTATTCGTAGGACATGCCATTTAATTCTCAAAGAAATCCTGTGAGGTATTATTTTCTTTTACAGATTACGAAACTAATAGTCCCACAATTCAGTTAACTTGCAATATGCAGACACACAGCTACTAAGTGATAAAGCCTGGAGTTAAACCCAGTCTTTGATCCTAGGTCGGGTGCTCACTCTTGGCACCTTTGCTCTTGATCCAATATAGACAATCTAAGACAAACCACAGCATTGACAACAAATCCAATTTCCTACGAGAAGGCCCCACAGGGTGAAGAACAATTTCTTTCGAAATCTAATTCACTTGGCCATTCAGCATGACTCTTAAGATGTATACAGCAGTGTCATGTCAGATAATATAATGTAAACATTAATACAATTAATAAAATTTTATCTACAATATGGCCCAAATCATGGCTTCCAATGGGGGGTGGGGTGGGGATAAAGAACTGAAGGGAACCCTCTTCTCATCTCACATTTTCATTCTTTGATAATAGCTACTCCCCATACACTGCTCCCTGATTCGGGGGGAAAGGAGGAACAAAGACTTGAAAAGAAAAAGGGTTGGAAAAGGAAATACTTGGCACCCACTCAGAACTAAGAACATGTAGTTAAAGCCTTCAAAAAAAGAATGGAACCATTGTTCACCACTCCGACTCACACGTCTGGGTAGGACACACTATTCCCTCTCCCACCATATGGACTCTTCCACGTCCTTATAGAAAAAGTGGGCTGTTGAGCATTCACATAGAGCAAGTGACTGAGAAGCAGCAGATTAAAAAAAAAAACCTACATTAAGTCACTCTTTCATTCCATCAACATATATTTATAGAGCATCTTCGACTTGTCTGGCATATAGCAAATGCTAAAATAGAAGTGCTTTTCAAATTAATTTAATTCTCCCATTGCTGGGAACCAGATAAACCTATCTCCACCCTCACGGAACTTAGAGGTTTACCTGGTTCACTGCAACTTAGAGTTCCTTGGAGAACAGATATTAAACAAATAATTATATTAATGATTATTTATTTTCAATGATAATAAATGCTACAAAAAGGAAGTACAGTGTATTATAATAAGAGCAAATAACAGGGGACATTATGCTTGATTAGGACATAAGGAAAGACTTCCAAGAGCAGGTGGCATATAAGTTAAAGCCTGATTTAAACAAAAAGTAAGGGCCAGGTCACCCAGGCAGAAGAGCAGGTGACTCTTTCTCATAGTAAGGCCTTAACATCGGTCCTTGTTTTCGTCATGACATTGTCTGTTACCAGGCTGCTCTCAGTCACTGTTCTCCAGCCCCCGACCTTCTCTCATTTCTTTAAACATATCAAATTTGTTTCTATCTCATGAGGCTTTTGCATTTTTTGTTCCCTCTGCCTGGAATGTTCTCATCCCAGCTCTTCACATAACTGGTTCCAGCAATCAAATTCCATTCAATATTGCCTGTTCCAAAAAGTCTACCCCAGCCACCTATGGGGTACAGCTCCACCCCCACTTCACCACTCACCATCTACCAGTTTCTTCAGAATAGTTACCAGTGCTTAGTGACTTATTTACTGGTTTGTGTCTATTTTCCCCAACTAGAAAGTAAGTTCCATAAGAACCAGAATCTTGTATGCCTGACACAAAGAAATCACTCCATAAAAATTGAATAAGTGAATAGAAATGAGCATTTATGAAGGCCCTATGGTACAAAGGGATGTGGCATCTTCCAGGAACAGAAATGCCAACGTGGTCAGAACATAATTTAGTGGTTTCCTTGACATTTGTTCATTTTCCAAATGTATACATCTATACATACAACATATATGGAGATAATGGCTCCTCAACGGTATTTTAATCAGCTTGACAACAATCATAAGTGACTTCTTAGACAGAGTATACATGCCTTGCATATAGTAAGCGCTCAATAAACTTTTGACTTATAGAAAAATAATTCTAGTATATTAAGGCCCTGTTAATCTTTGCATATTAAATATCAGCTCCAAAAGCAGTTTCTCTTCATTATCTCAATCACTAATTTAGCTCTGCCGATGAAGAGATATTTGATTGTACCAGCCCTCATGGAATGTGCCCACTCTTTTGCAATTTGATTCTGAGATGTGGACAAGGCAGGGGGAAATAGTGCATGGTAAGTCTAGTTTGATATAGTGTACATTAAAGACTCATAAAAGGACTAGAATAAGCTCAGCAGACAGTAATATTTGTTTGCACTCTACTTTCTTGGGTAGGAAGACATTGTTTCCCAGCACTAACAGATCATCTTTTCCAACCTTCCTGCTCCAACAATTCACCCAAGAAAGTGAGTGGTGATAGGAAGAGACTGACAGTTTAATAATTAGGAGTGGCAAAGTGTGGAAGAGGCATTTCATCTGCATGAAACCTTCCCTCCAGAGCAATTCCAGAGCTCCCTAACATACTGGCTTTGAAGCCTGTGAGGTTTGAAAACAGAGCCTCCTAGGGGAGTTTTACCTGTTAAATATCTATCTTCCCAGGTCTCTATGCCAGCCCTTTCCCACTAAGCCCTCCGAAGCAAACCAAGGCATTAAGGAAGCATTGTCAGGTGCTTCTTATTCTTGAACATTCTACACAGAAAAGAACACTTTATATCTTTAAGGTGGCTGCCCAGGATCAATGATTGGATTAACTTGTAGGGGAGAAACTGACAGTTTACACAAATTCAGGTTCAGTAAAACAGACTTTTTGTTTTTGCCTTAATTATGGAGAAAACTCTACCATGTAGACCTACACTACTATGCTTAGAAATCCCTTAAGATCAAGGAACATTCTAAGTTTTCTTTGCATTAATCAATTAGCACAGGTCCTGGAAAGTTACACTTGGATAAATATTAATGAATAATAATTAAAAATCTATAAATTTTGGGAAGATTGTGGTTTAACAACAATCTAATCATACTAATTTAAGGCCCTCCTAAAACAAGTCTATTATATTGAGGAAAAACATGCAGCTGTAATAGAGCTTGTCTTTTTCAGGCTTTTGTAATTAGTGCCTTTTGACATCATTGTCAAAAATTTTAAAGTTTAATCACTGTATAGATAGGCAAGTTGGGTTCTTTGGTTACAAGCAAAAAAAAAAAAACAAAAAAAAACAAACCACTCACTCTGAATGACAAGCAGAAAAAGAATACATGGGAAAGATACAGTCGTCAAAGAAAGCTGCTGGATGGCTGAAGAAAAGGCAAAGTTTGGAAAAGGAAAGGCAGCTCCAAGAGTTTCTATAATAACCTACCTCTCAGTTGCATGAGCATTAACCATTTCTTTTCTGTCCTTACATCACTCTGCTAAAGATTCCAAGACCTAGAAGAAAGAGACTGCTTGCACTACCCTGGGTCATGGACCACCACTAGGCTAGAGGAAAGGAAACTAGATTTACATCCCCATCAATACACCGTGGGGAAGAGGTAATGCCTGAAATAGATAGGGGACTGCCCTTGTAAAATAAAAGGAATGCCACGAGGCTGAAATGTCCATATATTATAGTAAATGAAGAAGGGGAGAAAAGAATGAACACTTCTTGAGTACCTATACATACCAAGTACAAACTGTGTGAATTAACCTTATACAGATGGCTCATTTCGCCCTTACCCATTCAATGAGATAGGCATTTTATCTCCATTTTGCAGATGAGGAAATCGAGGCTCAGAGAGGTTGTGACTGGCCAGCACCACCCATTGGAGTGAAAATTTGGACTTGGGTTTTTCTAACATGTGCACTACATTGTGTGTCCCAAGCTTAAATAACTATTATTTATGGGTTATTGTTAGCCCTGAGGGAATAATACTGAATGAGGCTCTACAAAGATTGATTCTTATGGAAAAAATTTAATGCTTTATTTGCTGATTGGGTTGGTGAAATAAAGTACATTTGCAAAGGTGTGGTTAGGGAAAGAATGCAGGACTGAGAATTGGAAACATGGAGTTCATGCCCTGGCTTTGCCACTTTATAATTGTGTAACCCTGGGCAGTATCTGAGATGTGAGCTCCTTAGCTAAAAAACGATAATAATACCTAACAACTACCTCACAGGAGACGGCAAAAGCACAGTCTTTTGCATTTCTACCAAGTCTCTTAGCCTCATTAATTTCCTTTTTTTTCCCCTGTAAAATAAGGATAATATCTATAACATCTGATTATTACAAAAATTAAATAAGAAAGCATAGATAAATTCTTGAGCACAGAGTAAATGCTCAATAAATGTTCTTCTCTTTCAACCTTACATAATTCTCAGGAGGACTAAAAAAGATAATATATGTAAAAATGCTTTAAAAGCTGTGACATGCTACTAAAACTGCAAATGGCATCAAGTTAAGTAAGAAAATTTAAAAACCAAATCATACATTTTCAATAGCCTAAATAAATTATAGAATGGCTATTCACAAAATAGATACTAATATTTGGTAGAGACAAATATTAATTTCTCTACATTCAGAGAGTGGCTAGCTGCTCAATAAACAATTTCCTCCTCATTTTGAGCACATAGCTAAATAAAAAGTTCCAGCCCCCTCCTGCAGTTACGTGTGGCCATGTGACTGAGTCCAGGTCAAATGAGTATGGGCATAAGCTTAGTGCATAAAAATCTCCCAGTGCACTCCATACACCCTCCCCCCACCATTCTCCTGGCACACTTGGAAACCATGTGCTAATAATATGATGGAAGGATCCTGGGTCTCTAACTCCCTGCATAGAGGAAACTTGAACACTGATCAGGGACATAAATTTTGACTTTACTTGAGCAAAAAGTTAACATCGTCTGTGGTAAACTACCGAGTTTTAGCCTTTATATATTTGAACAGCCAACATTACATTAACTCATGGATTTTCAACCTCAGAACTATTGACATTTTGGGCTGAATACTTCTTTTTGGGTGGCTGGGGGAGGGGCTGTCCTATGCATTGTAGGATGTTAAGCAGAATCCCTGGCCTCTACCCACCAGATGCCAGTTGCATCCCCCAATCCCTGGACAATCAGAAATGTCTCTAGACACTGCCAAATGTCCCCTGGCAGGCAAAAGTCCCCTGATTGAGAACCACTGCCTTAATTTTACTTGGGAATTAATTCACTTAAAAAAATTGATCTCTAAGACTGAGGTAGAAGGAATGACTTTCCCCAAAGGTAGTAGTAAAATACCTAAGGAGCCTACCCTTGCAGACTACAGGTTAAAATTGTGTCTAGGAGCAAATTTGTTGAATTGGGTTCTGAGGATTATAATTCCTAAATAAAATGACTTTGCCTAGCATAATACTCTCAAGATCCATCTATGTTGTTGCAAACAGCAATATTTCATCATTTTTATGGCTGAGAAGTATTCCATTGCATATATGTGTCACATCTTCTTTATCCAATCATCTGTCGAAAGACACTCAGGTTGTTTCCATATCTAGGCTATTATAAATAATGCTGCAATGAACATAGGGGTATGTAAATCTTTACAAATAAGCGATTTCAAGTTCTGGGGGTAGGTACCTAGAAAAAGAACTGCTGGGTCATATAGTAGCTCTAGTCTTATTTTTTGGAGCAACCTCCATACTGTCCTCCATAGTGGTTGTACCAATATACATTCCCACCAGCAGTGTAGGAGGGTTCCTTTTTCTCCACACCCTCCCCAGCACTTGTTATTCCTTGTCTTGCTGATAACAGCCATTCTCACAGGTGTGAGGTGGTATCTCATTGTGGTTTTGATTTGCATTTCCCTTATAACTAGTGACATTGAGCATCTTTTCATATATCTTTTGGCCATTTGTATGTCTTCCTTCAAAAGTGTATTCGGATCCTCTGCCCACTTATTAATCCATTGGTTTTTTGTTGAGTTGTATGAGTTCTTTATATAGTTTGGACATTAGCTCCTTATCAGAGGTGTCATATATAAATATATTCTCCCATTTGGTTGGTTGTCTTTTTGTTTTGTTGATGGTTTCTTTACTTGTGTAGAAGCTTTTTAGGTCAGGTGGAAAAGGACAAGAAACTGTAGGATTTCTGGCATATCTGGCATAAAAAACAAAAGCAACAAATGAACAAACAAAACAAACAAATTCATAGACACAGACAATAGAGTGGTGGTTACCAAAGAAGCGTGGGGGGAGGAGGACAAAGAATAAAAAATGGGGTCAAATACAGGGTGACAGAAGGAGGCCAGACTTTAGGTGGTTAGCCCATAGTAGAGTATATAGGTGTTGTATTATAAAGTTGTACACCTGAAATCTATATAACGTTATTAACCAATGTTACCCCAATACATTTAATCACAAAAAAATGAGAAAGAAAGAAATAGCAAACATAGGAGAAGCTCTGAAAACCAAGTAGAAATTACCCTTTTGTTAGAGAAATTTATATTAATAAGGAAAAATCTCCCTTGGTAAGTGTGTCCTTCTGGCTATCCCAGGACTTCTCTATATCAGGAAGAGAACTGTAATGCTAGAACCTCTTAACAACGGAGAAGGCATGAACTTAAATCTGCACGATAACCTTGAGTTTGTTTACTGTGCTTTTCCCATAACTTCCCATGACTGACTACCTTCCTCCACCACACACATCTTCCTTTTGACTTTAGCTGGAGATGTTATTTCAGATGATGGCGTGGGCTATGTTGGGGAGTTCCATACACAGTTTTCTTAGGTGTCTCCCACGTAAACAGAAGATACACATATTATTAAACTTCTGTTTGTTTTTCTCCTGTTTAAAAAGAAATAACTTTCCAAAACTGCTATTGTTCTACATCTGGACCTGAGGCACCACAGTCCAAGACAGCACTTTGCCCTCTGGCTATTCTGAGATTTTCAACTGCTGTAATACTATTTCTTGGGGTGGTTTTACTCCTGTTCTTGGCAATGGCCCTAGAAGAGAAGTGTGTTGATCTTACATCAGTTATATTCTCTAGCTTGTCCTCAGTGTATAGGAATATAATGATCTGATAATGTAGATGGTTTAACATAAAAATCTTCCCTCTGCACAGCTTTCAGAAATCATTTTGGTGAAGTAAAAGCCAAGTAGAAAAATATGAGCACTTTCTCTTAAACATTTTATTCATCATTCTAAAAACACCCATAATGCAAAAATTTTAAATTTATAAAATGTCCACAATATAAAAATTTTTTCACTTTCTTTCCTTTTTTTAAACTCTTCAAAGCATTACTTTTCTATATCCCTGTGCTAAAAATGTATTTTAAAAATCCATAAAGATCTGCAGACCAGATTTAATTTTGGCATTATTCTATATAACAGATCAGCAGTATGTGCTAATTTATTTGAGTAGGCATTTCTGTCTTAACGTTGATGAGTCCAAAACAGTCACATGAACAATACAATAATACAAAAGAAACTTTAAGAAAGAACATTGCTTTACTTTTGCTTTCCTTGGTTTTCACAGCAACATCATTAAACCTAAACCTAACAATAATATACATATATTAAAAACTGTAGGAGCCGAAAAAAAAATCGCACAATGAGCAAAGTCATGAATTTGATGGAAACTTGTAGTTGTCTGTGAAATTAAGATTTTCATATTTCCCTTTTAATAACCCTCAAATTCATAAATTCTAACCAGTTTTGGTTATTTTTTCACTTTTACATATTTTTAGGTATCTTTTTTGTAAGTATATCATAAATTCAGACCTGGGGTAGGAGGCAGAGATGTGTGAAATTTTAGAATTTATCAAGATGTGAATACCAGTACCTCAGTTTTTCTTTTTAAAAGTACTACACATGACATGATTAAAAATCAGAGCATCTCAAAACCAAATATGTATGGGTGTGTTATATCTCTGTACTGCCAATAACTATTCATTTGATGCTTAGAGCCATTGCTCTCCTCCTAAAAGTGTAGTAGGTGTGTGCTGGTTCTTCTTAATTTCCCCTTCTCAAAGGAGAACACACTGAACTGGGAAGTGAGAGCACTTGGTGTGCTTTTGTATTTATCTAAAGAGAATTACTAGTATTAACCAGTTGAAGTTCCTGGGAAGTCAAAGTACCATCACTAACTACCATCGATGAGCAGAAACCCCTAAACTTCCCATACCATATTGCCTGCCACTGTAAGCAACCTTGCTGTAGATAAATGGAGCTGCTATTGAGTTCCCTTAGTTATGGTTACATTATATTATGATTTTAGTTAGGCAATTCTGTGCATATACTGGGAATACATATGTACAGTAAATCTCTTTCTATAGCTGCATTAATATTCAGCATGTATATGATAAACTAGCAATAGCACGACATCATTCATTTTCAAATCCATGTTCATTCTTGTTGAGTTTGCACCAAAGCACAGAAAGCCCCTGAGTAATTCTTCAAGGAAAAGTTAACAGAAGCTAGGTTTACTGTCGACTGGGGGGAGGGAACATCGCTAAGGACTCAAATGACCTCTTTGTTGTGTTCATTGCAGAATCTGGAGGAAATATGTGGCATAGCTTGCTTGCCAGGCTGCACATTTTGCTGTAGCCCTGATGGACGTAATAAGTTCACAAGCTGCTGCCCAGGAACAAGCTTTTCCAGCTGGAATTTGGGGATCGACTACAAAAGTTCTTCCCCTGAAAGATAGATTAAATTGATCATTTTTTCCTAGACATAGTGCACTTCAGGCTCATTGTGCTTTGTAATTAAGAAGAAAGCCAGAAACATCATTTACACATTAAGAATTTAATAGATATATTTTTCTAGCTTTATGCATTAGCACAGGACAGCCCATTAATGAAATAAGTCTTCCTTCAGGGTCAATTTAGATGGCTGTAATCTTCTGCAAATATATTGCAAATGAGGATCATTTAATGATCTTAAAACTAACTGCCAGGAGAGGATTGTTATAACTCTCCAGACAACAAAAAGAGACTTGGCGTGGCATGCAATATCCTTTCTTTAATTTAACAAATGTTTGATTTCTGGCCACTACATTTTAAAAATTGGAAATAGTCTGTTTAGGTTAGTCTCTGCCTTGCTGACCTGGGAGGTTGATTCTAATTATGGAACATTCTGGGCTGCATTAAATGATAGTTAAAAGGATATAACTGTCAACTTCAGCTGAGCTTCCCTTGGTCTGTTCCTGCTCAGCCCCTTCTGCCCAGCTTCCTTGTCTGACTCCACTAATGGTATATAGTAGACTCTCCATGAACCGGAAGTCAAACAACGGACACTCTCAAGCAACCGGCAATGTTTTTTACCAATTGCTTGAGATTTTGCGGGTTGCTCAAGAGGGCCAGTTGCTTGACTTCCGGTTAACGGTTACATTTATCCAGCATCTACCCATCCCCATGGGGGCCTGATAACTGAGAGTCTACTGTCGATGGATGCACACTGTTATAACAATACTTAGCATGTGTGCAATATTCAAGCATTTTAAAAATTATTTCACACATGTGGTCTCACTTGCTCCTGAAAGCAGTATTAAATGGCAGGTGTGGGGCATGTCCTTTTCCCTTTATAATGACTAAGGAATCTGAGGCTCCAAGGAACAAAGTGTTGGCCTCAAGCCCCCACATACCCTTCCATTTCCCCCCCACCCAGATAGTAAAAATTAAAATTCAGGTTTTCGAGGCCCGTGGTCCACTATCTATTCATGTCAGCTTTGTGATCCCCTCACTTTCAGGAAAGCACTGGTCTAAAAGATGTAGAGGCCTGGAGGGAAGATTTGTACGAAATCTCTATGCCCTCAGAGAATGTACCAGAAAAACAAAACATTTGCCCCTAAAAATATAACAGGCAGTATATGTGTGTATGGTAAAAATGAATGAAATAGTGAGTGCCAAGGAGTTCATGGAAGGGAGAGATATGAGATGTAGAAGTCAGAGAAGAGTTCTTGGAAGAGGAAGACTTGGAAAGAAGGTAGTAATCACATGGGCGAAGAGAATGCTGACAGGCAAAAGGTCACACATATGAACATGGGACTTTGAAGTTAGGTGGACCTGGGCTCCAGTCCTGGCTCTGCCATTTATTTGCTGCAGAGCTCTCACCAAGTCACTTAATTTCTCTAAATCTTGTCTGTAAAATGGGAATAATTATTAGCACCGACCTCACAGAATTGTTGTTAATAAGATATGAGATAATATATGTAAAGTCCTTAATACAGTGGTTGGCATAGAGTCAGTGTTCATTACTGGAATGGCTTGAGCAAAGGAGTATACATAAGCTATAAGAAGAACTGCCAAAATATAATAATTATATTAGTCAATTTGAGCAAAACTTCATGGAAAAGGTTAATAAGAAAATATTGGAAAAAAATCAGACCCAATTGTGGGGGGGGGGCCTGAGTGTCAACGTTTTCCCCAGTGTCTTTTTATTTCTATTTATAATTTAGAATCCTTTCTTGGAACAAAATGTTATTCTCAATATATAAAAAAAAGATACAAGTAGAACTGCTCTGGTCAGAGAGGATGTGGAGACTCCAGAGATCCACCTGCTAAGCATCCCCCAAAATCACCAACATCCTCTGAGAGAAAATCCAGGTTGGAAACCATGTCTTCTGACACAAAAAGTATTCAATCTTCTGTCAGGGAAGTGGTGCAATGAACATATACCTAGCAACAGTATGCGGAATGTAATGGAGGACAGAGACACGAATGACCATTTATCATCCTATGTGGTTGTCAGGTGGTAAGAATTTGGAATGGAATAGAATGGTGGCAGTGAAAACAGAGAAGGACATATGCCAAAGACATTACAAAGGACAACTTGACAGGTCTTTGTGAGATGATCAGGTGGGGAAGGATGGTGGGGCGGGGGGGGCGGTGCGCGGAGAATTAAAGACTCATGGGCTAGAGACCTGGGCAATCATTGGTGGAATCCTTGGTGCCACTCTTCAATTTCCAATGAAAACTTGTTAAATTTTATTATGTAATGATGGTTAAGGCTATTTTTTATGATTTTACAAAATTCTGGATAGTTCAGAATAAACATTTCTTTGGGGTGCTAACAGAGGTTAATTGGTAGAGAGTAGAGTGGAGAGAGAGGTTCTTGGTCAAAAACTTAGAAGACACTAAGTTGAGTAAAGTAAAGTTTTCTTTACCCAGATTTCTGATTCTTTAATATGTTGCTGTGCATTTTGAACTTTAAGAGAGTGATGGAATAAGCAGTTTTCCCCAAACTTATTTGACCAATAATTCCTTATTAAAAATGTTTTTATGGGATTAATGTTTCTTGGAATACACTTTGGGATATGTGGCTCTATGAGAGCCAACAAGGGACCCTTGAGGAAATAAATTCACTCATTGGAAATATACTGTATTAGGCACAAGACTTCTGCCCCTAGGAACTCAATCCTAGTGAGAGAGGCTGTCACATAATCCACATTATATGTGGGCTGTCTGAAAAGTATCCAGCCATGTAACATGAAAAACAGAGGTATACATGGCTGGATTTTTTCCAGACAGCCCTCATATATCCACAATACTTATAAAATGCGTGATGTGTGTTAGAAGGAGCAAGTGATTCATGTGACTACAGATAAGAATGCTCATTTGGTAATAAGTGAGAAAAGTGAGAAGGCTAGAAAGATAGGCAATAGTCATCACTGTTACTGTCATTAGCTGTCACCTATTGAATGCCTGCTCTGTGCTAAGCATCACGCTAATTATCTTACTTACATACATTACACCGATAAATCTTCCCTACAATCCCAGAAAGCAGGTACTATTATCACTCACAGCTTATAAATGCAAAAATGGAGGTTTGGAAGGGTTACATAACTTACCCAAGGTCTCATGCTATCTAAATAGCAAAACCTGAACACAACCCTTACCTATCAGAACCCAGAGTCTATGTACATAACCATGGTGATACATAGGCTTCTTGAAGTTTGTAAGCTATTTTAAGGACTTTGCACTCCACCATGGAGGCCTTGGAGAACCATGGAAAGGTCTATATCTCTTCCTCTCCTTTGACAAATCTCTGAAAACACTTTGAGTCAGACCCAAAACAGAAGAAAATGACGCTTGCTAAACCACCAAACCACATCTGCCTTGCACGATGCTCACGAGTCACAGCCTCCAAACTGCCTGGGGATTTTCAAATGAAAGGCCCTTATGTGCCTGCAAGCTACCATCCTGCTGGGTTGGTTATCTTCAATAACTGTTTCTAGCATTGCCCCGCTGCACCATGAAAATCTCGCTTTATTATACCTCCTTCAGAGAATCCGCAGCTCTACATTCTGCCTGTTGTGTGGGTTTACTGAGAGCTAACTTTCAAAGTCATGCATTCTCTGATAAGTGTATTTTAAACCATGCAGCCTCACATTAAAAAGAAATGGCAATCATTCTGCCCTGGAAACTATTCCCTAGCATGACATTACTTTAATTCACTGGCTCCTTGTAATCAAGATCTAATAAACAGCACCTTTAAATAAGTCCTACACACAGCCTGCATTGTTACAATCAATTGAACTACTTAAAAAGGAAAACCTCTGAGGCTATCTGGAGGCATTCTGTGCTTCCCTCTGTTTTATGGCACAACCTTAGACACGATGTGTAAAAAGGTCAAGACAGCATGTAGGCTTTTGCATTAAACAGCAGAACACTAATTAGTTTTAGTGACAATGGGGTTCTGTTACTGTGTTCTAATATTTTGATGCTTAGTTTTGTTTGAAACCTCTCACCATAATACTCAAAAGCTCTTCTTTCTTCCAGTTTCCTAGTGTTTTGATTTTTCAACCCCATCATCTGTTTGAATGAAATACATACAGTTTCTATTTCTATATATTCCTTAAAAGTCTGTTTTAAAATCTAATTTCAAAACAGTTGATTTGAAAGAAGTCAAAAGAAACTTTAATGCAGAACTCAATATTTTATATGGAATCCAGTATTTCTCTATCAGTTTCAACCATATTTTCAAATCTTAAATGTAAATTGTGTTAAAAGATACCATCAACGTGTTTTAATATTTATGCATATTAACTATCCACAGCAAGTATACATAAAACATATATATATATGCTATAAAACATTAAACATTAACTCCCAAGTGTTAAATTTTCATAGATTTCCATATTCCTGAATTCTATTATAAATTAATCGGAGAAATGATAATAGTTCTTCAATTTAGAGTTACTATTTTTCCGTCACTACATTTGTATCTACATCCTTAGCCTGTTTCTAGAATATAGGTAAAGTTCTAAAACATTCTCCAGAATAAAGAACTGCAACTGAAGAAAATAACACTATTTGAGAATTTATTAACAAACCATTATCTCCTCAAAATACCAGTACTATAAATAATTATATTATAGTATGACTTTCTATGAAATAAATAACAAACTGAATGAATTTTCCTCAGCTAACTTATGCATTTCCAGTTCCTTGTACAAGACCGATTTATGTCACTTTTTGGTCTCACAGTTTTTCAAAAATCAGTTTGAGGCCATAAACCTACGTTGTTCACCATCTTTTCAAGAGGTTATTGGGTTAATGCTTTAATAATACCTTCTGACGCAGTTCGCCTATGGGATTAAAAGCAATCAAATCTGTAGGTGGAGAAAAAAAAAACCCACATTCTTCTTTGTTCCCTTAGCTGACTTGGCTGTGGTCTACAGAAGCTGAACTTTCATTAAAAGAAAATAAAGTTTCTAGCCCTTCATCTTGTAAAGGTAGCATCTTTATACTGTAAATCAATACACTGCCGTTTGGTTTGCACTCGGGCTAGACAGACCAAAACAATATAGCATCAAGGAAAGCGTGAGCATCCCCTCCAAGCCATTTGTCTTAATGGAGTGCCCACTTCACAACTGACTTCCTACTGCTTCCATGATGCCAATTTAATTGTTATCAAGCCAGAACCAAAGAAACAAATCCAACTATAAATCAAATTCCCTATAACTGAAATGGGATATACACATACATGAGCATCCTGAAGACTGCTTACCTTGTGCAAGGCACCGTACTAGACATGTAAATGCATTACTTTATTTCATTCTTTGACAGAAGTATTGTTTTTCCTCTCCATTTTGTATAGGAGAAGCTTGAAACTCAGAGAAGTTAAGTAACTTGCTGAAGATCACATAGCTGGGACGCTAACCTAAATCTGTCCTATCCCAGATTTTCATCTCTTAGCCTCAATAGTACGTCATCTAGCAAAAGCAATAACCTACTTCTGCTTTCATTTACATTCTGAACTAGGTATATCTGAACATTTCCAAGCATTTGCCTCATGATGACTCTTACTGAAACAGAATCAGGTAGTACTTTCAGGCCCATATATTTTCTGCACCCAATAGAAATGACACTTGAATCTTGAAGTGTTTTTATGTCAAGGAGTAGGGAAAAGCACCCAAACTATGGAGTCAAAGTAGATGAGTAATTTGAGCAAGTTGCTTAACCTCTCTCAGCCTTACATTCTCATCTGTAAAATGGAGGTAATAATAGCTACCGTCCAGGATTGCTGATAGAATTAGAGTTAATAATTTATCAAACACTAGCTCCAAGCCAGGCACTGTGCAAGATATTTACTTATATTGTCTCATTTAGTCCTCACATGATCCTCTGTAACTTTACTCATCCTAACATATACAAAGTCGGACGATTAATTTCACAAACTCATCCTAGCAAAAGTGCTACAAACCTCATTGCTGAATATCACTATAGTCACCTTTAAAGTACTCCCCTTGGGAAGCTATGCACCCATGCCAGCGCCCAGTCCACCCTTCAAAGCAATTTTGGAACTCTTCTTCTGGAATGGCCATCAGAGCTGTCGTCAACCCCAAACTCTTGACAATTAAGTTTGCAAACTTGCCACTGTGCACTTCCATCGGGAGCACTGTAAGGTTATGAGACCACACCAAGTTGTTTGTACAATTATTTGTCCGACCTCATATTCATCCTTTCATTAAAAAAGAAAATTAGCATCATCTGGGTGCTGAGAACACGATATTTATGAGAAGCCTATTCACTGCTATGTTGGTTGGCAATTATTAGTAATGATGATAACAACACTTTGAGGCTTCTCCTTTTATTAGGTTTTTGATGGATGTAGCTTTCATCTACAAACTAAAGTTGAAAATTCTCTACTTGGCCTGGCAGACTTTGAAATTTGTGATATAGACTAAGATTGTGTCATCAAAGTGCCGCACTTATGCCATGATCATCGCCTGAGGTCTTTGACGTACAACAAGCAGTACTTCCTCATAAAGTGTTCTCTGTTAGCTAGGCTGGAGTAGGCTCCTTACCACCCCTCACACACACATTTCTCTCCTCAGAATTTGTTAATTGTGTACTCTCTGCCTCCTTTGCCTCGGTTTTTCAGATATACCCATTGTGACTTATTCAGTCAGTCAACAAATATTGAGTGCCTGCTGTGTGCCAGGAGCTCTTCTGGTGCTTAAGATTCAGCCCCCAAAAATATGATACCCCCCCAAATCCTAAGCCCATGGAATTTATAATTTAGTGTAATAATAGATTAATTGTTCATTAACCTGTAGCACAAAATGGAGCATGCTGAGTGTGGACCGTGGATGGAAATGGTCACTGGCTAAAAGGCTTCAAACTGAACACTAATAACATGGGCATCTCGTGTGAAATCTCATTTCTCTAGTGAGGCCATGCATAGACTCTGGTTTCTGAATAACGATAACCTTGTAAAGTGGGTAAACAGAACTAAATCACCTCACTTTTTGCTAAGTCCAGAATAGGGGGAAAATAGAACTGAAGTTCCTTCCCAAATTTTTGCCTTTCCCTCTTCTAAGGAGCCACACTTCTTGCCAGCTTAATAGGTAATAATTCAACCATTTGGTCCTGTTTCATCATCACTTGCTGCTTTAGTGCCTCATCTGTGCTCCCTCCAACTTTAAAGGGGGTCAGGAAAGATGCGTGCAGCAGTGTACCTGGCTCTAACTATCTAGATTGCTTGTGGAAAAGTCCAGACTACCAACTTTAAAAAACAACAACTGTATTTTAATAGTAAGGCAGTAAATTATTTTTCAAGAATGTAGCTACTAGAACACCACAATACCCAATGTATCTTGGTTCCTAACTCAATATTTTTAATTACTTGCCTTTATTGGTCACACAAAATGTGGAGTCAAGTTTCAAGTAATACCTTTTATTGGACTAATGGTGATATATTGACAGATAAGCTTTGGGAATATAGAAAACTCCCCTCTAGGTCAGTAAGGGATTGACTCTGAGGAAAGGATTTCTGTAGGCAGAGAATCCTCTCTGTCAATATTGTACAGTTTGCCCGATAAAAAGGATTACTCAAAACATGCCGGGTGTTTTGCTTTTGCACTAAAAAAGAACTGAGCCTTGTGAGTGAAAGATGTTATTATGTAAGTCAGTCATTTGATGTTTTTAAGCCTCCATTTCCTCATCTGAGAAATAAAGATAATAAAATCTGTCCTGTTTCCTTTACAGGGTTATTACATTTTGGGAGCTAATGTTTGTAAAAACATTTTTATAATTGGAAAGTATGACAAAATATGTGATATTTTATTACTAATTAATATGCTTAAAATATTAATAGCAAAAACTAAAATGGATAGATATCAAAGAATCTGATAATTTGCTGATGCTGCAAATTACAACAGTAGGACCTTTTTGAATTCCTATTTTATCAACATTCATGATTTATAATGTTAATTAAAGTCAACATAATCTTTCTTTTTTATTTTATTGTTGAATTTATTGGGGTGACATTGGTTAGTGAAAATTACATAGGGTTCAGGTGTACAGTTCTGCAGTGCATCGTCTGTGTGTTGCATTGTGTGTTCACTGCTCAGAACAGAATATTTCTGAATCCCCACTATGGCTAGGGACCTCAATTACATCATTGCCATCAGCATTTTCATTCAGAAGTAGACAATGTTTATAAATAATACAAATAAGAGAAATTATCATACATAAGGAAAGATAACACTTGTCCTATAGCACTCAAGTAAAAAAAGTCATTGTAGCACCTATGAAATGCCCTTCTGTCTTACTGCATAGGCCATCCTTTTCCAACTTATCAGGACAAGCAAGTCCATTAATAAATCCCTAATAATCTGAAAAAGAGCAAACCTATGGTTGCTCAATATCATTCACAAAATCTCAACGAAAGCTCTGCACTCTCTCAGAAAGAACTGTTGAAATTTAAATAAACTCCTCTTTCATTTTAGAATACTCGGGATAACAATTCCCTGACTTCCTTTGTGATCACATCCAATAAATAAACCAGTACTTTCACTGAGCCACAGATGTCTGGACTTGTCTATGCAGACTGCATAAATCCCTCATACACTGAGGACCGTCGTCAGTTATAACGATGAACACTTTTGTTCTAATAGTGGCTGCTTAGACCAGTTCAGTGTATTTGCCCAAATCCCAATTTTTTCCGAAATAATAAGGGTTATATCAGCTATCACTTTTGCTAAAATCTGCTATTTTTAAAATGACTCATCAGATAAGTGCATTCTGGATCAGGTTAACTTCTCAAGAGTGCTTTCTACTCTAAGAGACAAGAAAGTAGCAAGGGTAATATTATTAAGGAATCTTGCAGCATAGAATGGAGATTTTAGAGAGTTCAATTTGAGATCTATGTCTATAGGTGAATTAGTTGAGGCAATTCAATGAAAGTAGATTCTGTCTGCTAAAGGTATCAACTGATTCAAATAGTGTATTGGTGTCATATGAAAGCAACCCAAATTCAGCGAATGAGCTCATTTCTTTAACAATTCATTCAATAGCCTTTTGCTGAATACCTATATATGCTGGGCACTGTGCTAGATGTCAGGTTGCTAACAGTCTGTAAGAGAGGCAGGCACAGTAACAAATGCAACATGATGGGAATGGACATAAAGCTGTGAAAAAAGATCAAGAAAGACTTCCAAGAAAAGATGAAGCTTCAGGAAAATTGTGAGAACCAGTAGGAGTCAGTCCTAAAATGATGGAGCTTGTAGAGAGGGGAATCCAGAAGAAACATTATATACCAAGACCCAGAGATCAATGCAAGCAAACCTCCTGGTCATCTACTACATGAGTGCCCATAAGGTCTGGTACACACTCATTTCAGAGTTCTCAGGCTGACTTGGAGGCCCAGTGAAGTTCACTGGCTGTGACTCAGTCTTAAGTCTCTGCTTAGAGTCCCAGCTAGGGCTTCCGATGATTTTGGTGCCTAAGCAAAGCGCATCCCTCAGTGGAGGAGAGAAGGCCCAGCCTCCTCCCATTTGAGGGAAACAAAATTATTTTCTGAGATTTGGCGTCTAGGAAAGACAGTCCTGGAATGGCAGATGGAATCATTGTAAAATTGAAATAATACTCTTCAGCCTTATGATCAGATTTGATCTGAAATTTATCCTCACATGAGAAGTCATGTCCTTTCTCCTCACACAGAAAAGAACTTGGCTTCCTTTTTCATTTCTGATGTCACCTCAGGCTGTTGCCCAAGGAATTTCCATTCCTAAATAGTAGGTACATTCAAATTACAAAAGGAATTGAAGGTAGGTGAAGGCAAAACTGGGAGCAGACACTTGAACTTAGCTTTAACAGAGAGAGGAGTTTCCAAACTCAAGAAATAAAAAAATTAGTAATTCCCCACACAAAATTCAATAGCACTAGTTTATATTCAGGCCATTCATACACACTAGCTACTGTTTTGCTTACGATGCCTAAAAAAGGTGGTAATGACTAGGAGCATTTGTTTTCCTTTTCCGTTCTCAGTTCACCCAATGGTTGAACTAAGGTTTGTTTGCTTGTTTCACAGGCAAAGACTATGTGTGCCAAAAGGAATTATATAGAAATAGAATTTAGTCATAAAAAATCCAAATGCAACCTTCATTGTAGAAACACAGATACAGCATTAAAAATAGTATCATCTTTAGTCAGTTAGATGAATTGAAACATGCAAATGTGGTGCTAATACTTTTTGTTTTTAGTATCAATTCAGACTACATATAGCAGGCCAGATTTAAATGAGTCAGTATTAGCCTCATGAATATAAAAGTATCTAGTGTTTTCTAGTAATTTGATAATTCAGTATTTTTAAGATTGTTTCCAAGAGATGTGTAATTTCATAAACCATTACTTATTTTGTAAAACTAGTATTTGTTTTATAAGCTACTTACACTTTTCATAAGAAAAATTACAAGAATATGACCTATGAAAAGTCACAGACCCTGAAGAACAATCATCAACAATTGAAGAAAAAAGAAACAGTTGACTGCTGAATGTACTCTTTCTCCCTTATAAGAAATGTCCCTGAAACCTATGTAATCCTTGCTAACAGATGTCACCCCAATAAGTCTAACAATAAAAACGAATAAAAAAAAAAAAAAAAGAAATGTTACAGGGCTATTTTTTGTAGTTGAGAGAATGGCGTTGTGATGACTTGTCCTCTCACACAATCACGTGTCCTGTTCTGCACTTGAACCCAGCAGAGTACATCGACTCCCCCCCACACACAGAACAAAACAAGGATTCCTCAAGACCCATTTTGGAATCTTTTCTGGTTACCTATTAAGAGAATCTTTGCACGCCAATTGTCATAAATTATTTATTCATTCCATAAACACTTGCTGAACACCTACTGTGTGCCAGGCAGTGTGCTAGATTCTGAGGTCATAAAGATGGAAGCAATGAGCTGGCGCCTGCCCAGACACAATTTATAGTCCAGTAGTTGGAGATTCAATAAGGAAAAGGACAATTATGGAGACATATGAGGATGTGTAAGGATTACTGGTGTGTACTGGGTGTGTTAAACAGGGCCACCTAATTCAATCTGAAGAGTCAGAGAAGATTTTCTGGAGGATGGATTATTTTAGCCAAGTCCTGATCCAAGGGAAAGTGTGGAGATGTCAATGCAAAGACAAAATAATAATAATAATAACAAAAACAAATCATGGTTAAGAAGTGGGTTTAGATGGATTTCAACAATGACAAAAAAATGAAGAAGAAAACAAAATTGAAAATAATTAGAGCTCACCTTTGAAGCCAAATATTTGGAACTAGTCTGTAAGAACCTTTCTAAGTATACGTGTGTATGGTATGTAATAGTAGGAAATGAACAGGATTTGGAATGAGAGAACTGGATTTAAGTCCAAGGCTATGATTCTTATAAGCCATGTATGTGACCTAAGATAAATCACTGAAACTCTCTGGGGTGTGGTTGTTTTATCTCACCTGTGACACTGGAATAATAATGTAGCAGCTCATAAAGTCCTCCCTAAACCCAAGGTCTATAAGTTTAATTCCAGGCAAAGCAAAATAAGCCAGACAGAAAAAACCAAGAACAGTGTGATTTCACTCACTTGGGGAACACAAAGCTGAAAGCAACAAAGAACCAAAAACTCATGGACACAATCCATAGTTTAGTGGTTAGTCGTTACCTGAGGGTATTGTGGGAGGTGGGTGGGAGAGAAGGGACAGGGTCTCAAACATGTGGTGATAGAAAGAGAACTGCCTCTGGGTGATGAACACATAATACCACACATAGATGATGTATTACAGAATTGTACACCTGGAATCTATGTAATTTTTACTAACCAATGTCACCCCAATAAATTTAACAATAATAATAATAATAATAATAATAATAATAATAATAATGTAGCAGCTCAGTCACTCTCATAGAGTTGTTGGGCTTAGACAAAATAGAGGATGTGAAAATTTTTTAAACTGTAAAGCACTACACAAATGTTAGTTATTATTATTAAAACAGAAGTGAACGTGGGCTAGTAGAATTAATAGGATTTAGAAACAAGAAAAAAAAACAGAGATTATGAATATAAAGTGAAAGATATCTCCTTTCTTGCTAGGGTAATGGCCAAAATTAATTTCCCAGAGTCTGGGAATTTTGCCAAAAATATATGAAAGAGGTGCAAATTCTATTTTTGAAAAAGGAAGAAATTTAGTATGTGATAAAAAGCAGTGCTCAGAGGGAGGGGGAGCTCTGCTCCCTGTTTAAGATGTCAGAGCGGGAAACAACAGGGTAAAACACTCTATCAAGAAACTTCCTAAAAGCTCTAATAACCATGTAAGTATTCCCAGCAACTAAAGTATTTAACTGAATGCATAGATTTAAAAAAGAACATGTAAGCCTACTGGAAGCGGGTGGGGAATCAAGCTGAAGTGACATGTCTGTACAAAAATCAGATGATAGAAATATGTGTGGGTAAGACAGGGTGACAGAGAGGAAAGAAAAGTTTCGCCAGAACACAGACAGCCATTACAAGCACCAAATGGACCGAGCATCCTCTCCCTCCAGGCCCTGTGCTTTGTGCTGAAGACATAAGGCCTGCTTCCCATTCTCTAGGGGCTCACCATGCACTGGTAGACCTCTTAGAGCATTTTTTAGAAGCAAACAGAGCAGAAAGTGATAACGGGCTTAAACCTAACAACAGATGGTTTAAAGGGGTGCTAAAAGAAAGATGAAAGTGATTGCAGTTGTTTATAGAGCTGTTTGCAGCAGAAAAGAAAATATCCAAAGCTCAGAGCACCACCTGTAGGGTCACAGATGAAGAGAGGCCATGCTCTCCTGGGTGAGAGGATGATACTGCTGAGCAGGACTAGACTGCTGAGTCTTCCTTGGCCCCACACACCGCCTCCAGGACTTCCTGTACAGCTTCAGCTGGAATGAGGGAGAAGGAGGTATGGAAGGGTGTTGATGCAGACAAAATTTCAAGGGAGAGAGGGACCATATCCAAAGCTATGGTTCCCCAACATCATCTTCATTATCAGTCTCTTCATCAGAACAAAAAATAATAATTTCAAAGTATATGAGCTGGGAAGTATCCAGCCATGTCATATGAAAAAATAGAGGTATTTATGGATGGATTTTTTTTCCAGACAGCCCTCATATGCCAAGCATTGTCCCAGATATTTTATGTACATCATGCTATTTACAACTCCTTTGTAAGGTATGTATTATCATTCCCATGTTATACGCGGGGAACCTGTGGTTCAGAGAAGTAAAGCAACTCACTCAAGGTCACACAGATGGTAAATGCCTGTGTGACTCTAAAGATCATGACCTTTCCATAGGGACAAGAAGCAGAGTGTGTGGACTCTGGTTAACTTGAAAGAAATCATTAAACATAGCAGTAGAGAATGGCGGGATGTCTAATTCTTTGGATTAAACAAAAGCTTTTAGGGAAATAAGCCTAACAAGTTTTCTTGAAGACCACACATAGATGCAATTTGCCAAAAAGGTAATAAAATATCTGTGGAGATGCTATCAGTAAGTGTTCAGGATATCCCTGTGTCCACATCAAATGTCAGAA
This sequence comes from Lyroderma lyra, assembly GCA_004026885.1. NCBI lineage: Eukaryota > Metazoa > Chordata > Mammalia > Chiroptera > Megadermatidae > Lyroderma > Lyroderma lyra. The sequence goes on along the minus strand of PVJL010000398.1, from coordinate 118,150 downwards.
CAAACCAGGTGCTTGCACTGTCCTTGGGTAAGAGATGCCAAGGACAGGGATAACACAAGAGTTTGTCCAAGGCACCAAAGACAGCAGAACCGCTGGGAAAACATAGGTCATGGAGATCTGGGGACATAGACTGTGCTGGACATGAGCCTAAGTGTGAGGAAAGGAATGATAATATAATAACATGTAGCTAAGAATTATTATCATTTATTGAGACAGAGGGCTGGCCAGGTGCTAGGCTACATGCTTCATATGGAATAAGAAGCTGATTTGAACATGTAGCTAAGAACCATTTCTGTGAATGGTGGGAGCATACTGAGTTCCCCTAGTGTGCCACGTTTCATACCAGGGTCACAGGTTCATAGGCCAGGAGCCATTGCCCATTGAGTAGACAGACAGGGAAAATACTATCATACAAGCAAGTTGACCAGCTCTCCTTACAGTATTATGTGATTCATCATCCCTATAACAATAAAATTTATTCCTAAGTGGAATAAAAATATCAAAAAAGAACGGTGATATGAAAGTTATGAGCAAGCAACATCATTTCAGCAATAGCAGAAGACCATAAATATTAAGTTCTACTTATCTTTTGAAGCTCAGCCATCTGCTAGATTCAGAAAAACACATGTTCTAATCCTGACTCTGCCACGCTACTGTGTATCCTTGGGCAAGTTACTTAACTGGACTGAGATTCAGTTTCTTTATTCATCCATTCATTCAACAGATATAATCAGTGTCTGATATGTGCCAGATACTATTCTAAGCACTGGGGATAAATCAGTGGGGGAAAAGAAGTAGACAAAGGCCTGATTCTCGAGGAGTTTATATCATAACAGGATGAAAAACAATAACAAATATGTAAGATTAGAGGTTTTAAGTGCTTTGTCCTGCCTTACAAATAAAGCAGGATAAGGAGACAGAGTGATTGATTATCAGGGAAGCCTTGACTAACGAGTTAAAAGTTTGAGCAGCGATCTGAATGAAGTGAGAGAGCAAACCATTTAGATACTCTGGGCAAGAACATTCTAGGCAGAGGGAACAGCAAATATGAAGTCCCTGTATGTTGTGTGTGAGGATTAAGGAGGTCAGCATGGTGGGGGTAATATATATTAAGGAGAGAGTAGTGGGAGAGGAGGGGAGAGGAGGGCAGAGGGGTAACGAGGGCCAAAAATAGGTTGGACCTTCTCAGCCATGGTAAGCTCTAACTAATGTGTGGAGTTGTGATGATTAATTAAGATGCTGAAGAGTGCCTGATACATACTAGGTGCTCAGTACGTGGTAACTACTATTATTATTCCTTTCCCAACCATTAGGCATGTGAGATAAGAAAGGGCACTAGGATTTTCAAATATTTCTTAGGAATGATTCAAATAATATTTCTGTCCCTGTCATCTTTGGACACTCTTCCCTTTTTGATGTGTCTACTCTCATACCAAGCATGAGAGACATAGAGAAAGGTTCATAACACTACACCCTGGCATCCAAATGGAGGCACCAATGATTTTAATTATAACTTTTCCGTTGTGACCACAGTAACCAATTATTTGGAGTCCTTTTTTAAAACTATGTCAGTACTTTTCATTTTCCTTCCAAATATGGAGTGTTCTTTCACAGGGCCACTCTACTTCTCAGAGGTTTAAGAACAGTAACTGTTTCAGAACTGAAAATGATGAGGTAATTGCTAACTTTTCAACTAATTCTTTTCATATGCTCATTATTCAAAAATAATAAATGAAACCCACAGAATATAGTGGGCAGATTTAGAAAATGGATTTCTTATATGTCATTTCTAGAAGATTTGCAATTGTACTTTGTGATTCAGAGCTTAATAGGCACAGAATTTAGAATAACTCTGTTTATCTGTGCAAACTTTCCTTAGCCTGTTGCAACTCCCAAGTCCAACTCTTACACATGGGTGTTGGGTAGAATATACTGAATAGAAAGTGTACAAAGGCTTACTTTTTCTCCTGCCTACAAAGATCTCCAAATCTTTACTATTCTGCACAGCTGCCTAGAATAGACAACAGTAGAGCTATTGTCTATGATTCAAACTGAGGAGGAGTGAAAATACCATTAACCCTTAGAAACAGAATTATCTTATTCTTTTGATTTTGCTGCACACTATAATGTGTTTATGGCCATATTTGGATCATATCCGGTTAGAACACAGGAATAATAGATATCATTCAGATAATAATTAGCCATGTACTTGCAATAGCGGGATGTGAAGTCAAAGGAAAACACTAAAAATGTTGTTTTTTTGGACCATGACAAAGAGCTTTTTAAATGAGTTTGAGCATTTTTTGTGGCTGACTCATGTCTGGAGGCCTCGCTATGGTCACCAATGCTTCAGCCTTTGTACTTTTAATTTCTATCTTTGACAATTTTAAATGCTAAATAACACAAGGCTTTCTTATTGCCTGTAACCACATATAGTTTCTCTTTGTTTTCTTTATTTTCTGTTTGTAAGCAAATGCTACAATTTTGGATCACATGTTTTAGCTATTGTTGCTGATTAAAGGGAATTATAATATGTCTGAGGATAATGAACATTATCATTTCACCACTGATGTTGAAAATTTATAAAAATCAATCCTACAATTTCTAGCTTACATTTTAATTTTTTTACTTGACCTAAATTAGGTATTCTTTTATTCACACTAAGTAAATTAAAGTTCGAATGACAAAAAAAAAAAAAAATTACTAAATTAGGATAGCATGATTATTTACAGAAAAAAACAGTAGAAGGAAATATACCAAGATGCTATCAGTAGTTATTTTTGGACGGTAAAAGTATAGGTGATTAATTTCTTCTTTATGCTTTTATATATTTTCCAAATTTTCTTCAGTGGTCATATATGGCTTTTAAAACCTTAGGAAGTTTTGAAAATTATTTGATTGTGAAAAACAAAAACCAGTCCAAATCACTTAGTAAACCATTAATACATTAAAAATCACCTAAAATGTGCTCCTACACAAATAGTCAAAAGCTTCTTTTCTCAAAGGAATGCTCAAACTTTGATTTTATAACACTACACAAAGCTCCACGGAACCAGATACTTCCTGGACGTTCAGCACAGGGGTTTTTATTTCATATGTATAAAGAAAGGAGAACTGGGAAATTCATATTTAGCTTCAGCATCCTCACCTTAGTTAAGATGTCTTAAAATATCCATCCATTCTTCACTGTTCATGCACCATCTGGATGCCTAAGTCAGAGAAGGGGAAAAAGGAACATTGGGCCATTTTGTGGCAAATTCTATCTGCATGATTGATACTGGCTGCACAAAATCAATCTGCTGGGCTATGTTTTGGCATTTTAAGCATAGACCCTTTTCCTCCTCCTAGCTGACTCTTCAGAGATAAATTTCTAGGTCCAGAGCTTAACTTGTTTTTAAAAAGAATTACTCAAGCCTCCTCTCTCTCTAACAACTACTCCTTCTGCCCTCCTGGCAGCAAAGCTACCCCTCGACTCTGTGGAAGAGCCAAGCAATCGCTTAAAAACACCCATAAACAGCTGACCCTCCGGTATCTCGCAGTCTGTGCTCAGTTCTGTCCATTTCCCTGAAGTTCTCCTCTGAGAGCTGGGCTGTATTGAACTTCAAAGACAAATACTGAGCACAGAAATGACACAGAGAGGGCACAGGGGCATGAGAATTCGGCCTTGGGCACCTAAGTGCTGACACAGCTTTTCTTTGTTCTTAACTGGCTTTGCTAATTATTGGTGCTTAGCAAATGTGAAATAATAAAAATGTTACTATTAACAAAAATAATAGGATTTTAAGCAAAAAGGTGTTTGAGAACCATGCTAATAGAAGGACTCTGGCTCTTTTTTTTTTTTTTTTTAATCTTTCTAATGTCCTAGCTTGAAGAGATCTGTTAAAATGTGCTTATCTTGGTGGGTGAAGGTGGATGGGCATAGTCTATCAAACAGGGGAACAGGTCCAGTGAGAATGTCACTATAAAGCAAGCCACATTACCTCAAATAGAATACAGCAAGCTAAACTTACAAGACAAATTATTATTCCCATTGCAAGTATCTCTTCCCTCTGCCTTATTTGGCTTTGGACATTGGATGTGGAATACTTAGTCAGTAGCAACATTAATAAATGTCTTCATCTTAGTATTTTGTTTAAAGCTGAAACTAAGACAGAAAGAATTCTTGAATATTTCCAGTCACCTTAAATTTCCTTTCTCAATTAAGAGCTAAAGAAAACTATCAAGAGAAAAGACATCAACAAAAACAGCAAAATGTAAGTCACTGAATGATTGGGGCTTAATTATGGTATTCTCTTTACTTTTGTGTATGGTTGAAATTTTTCATAATTAAAAGTTTTTAAAAAGGTAACAACAAATTATAACCTTTTATGTCCTCACTTAGCCATAGAATAGGTTGTATGATCTTTAGAAAGCTGCATCCCTGCCCTTCAATTTCCATAACTACACAGAGAAAGCTTGGTTAGTCTGGATAATCCTTCTTGCTGTTGATTTCTATGACACTTTCTTTAGTCACATTTTAATAGTACCTACTAAGTCTTATGAATTTCACACTTAGAGATCTCGGGGAGACCCAAAAAATCTGAGTCAGTAAGACCTGAGCTTAAATTCCAGATCTTACACGTACTTGCTTTGCACAAGTCACTTACACAGTCCAAGGCTCAGTTTCCTCCTCTGTAAAACAGGGATAATAGTAATACTTTCTTCATTGGTTATTGTAAAGACAAGGCATGGAAAGTGCTTAAACACAGGACCGGGCACCTTACATGCTTAAATGGTGGTTATCATTATCAAGGCCATTCTTTTGCATTCTCAAGCATCTGCCCTTCTTCTATCCTTTCTGCTGAAGAGTCAGGGAGGAAAAAATCCAACCAAAAAACAAAACAACAACAACAACAACAAAAACAACAAAAACGTGAAGTAAAGCTAGGGGGTGACTGCAGGTAGATCAGTAGTTTTTCTTGAAAGCATGTACTTCCTTTGCATAAAGTACCAAGAAGTATAGCAGGGTGCTATCCTCTCATATACATTTTCTTTCTTTCTCTAACAAGTGTTTATATTATAAGCATTATTAAAGTGCTATAAGCACAAGTATGAGAACAGCATTCCTGATTTAATTTGTGTTTTCTCTTTGGAGGTATGGGCAGTGGCCTCAGGGATATTAAAGGTCTAGATCAGGCTTGTCCAACGTGCAGCCAGAATGGCTTTGAATGCAGCCCAACACAAATTCTTAGAACATGAGATTTTTTTGTGACCTTTTTTTAGCTCATCAGCTATCGTTAGTGTTAGTGTATTCTATATGTGGCCCAAGACAATTCTTTTTTCAGTGTGGCTCAGGGAAGCCAAAAGATTGGACACTGCTGGTCTAGATACTTAGTCTAGTCTAGTTAACAGCTTTTCATTTTCAAAGCCAAAGATCAACTGACATCTAGTCTGGACAAAAATGGCTTTGGAAAAAAATTTTAATCCTAACAATTCCCTTATGAAAGCAACAGACTTTTAATCATGCAGCAAACCATGACTTGAGCACCCACAATAAGAATTCACACATAGTATCTCCATTTTTCAAAAAGCCCTAAGTATAGATACTATTACCCCCATATTACAGATGAGAAAATAGAGATTTGGCAAGGTTTAATAGTTTTTCCAAGGCCACAAAGCTAGTATGCAGAAGGACATAAATTCTGGTTAAAGAACTCATACTTGGGAACATAATAAATTATCATCTTCCTGAAAAAGTGGAGATACTCTGCCACAATCTGCTCTGTTCCAAAGCAGCAAATGTTCATAACATCTCAGTTTAAGAATGCAATTAGAATACCCACAACCACTCTATTCTATGAATTACACCTTGGTTTTTAAAAATCTACCCAATTTAGTTGGACTTTGTCAAATAAAGGCCTTAAGAGAGACATAATCCTTCACATCAAGACTCTTCCAGTGAGGTTAAATCCCCTCTGCTAAGTTGGTTGACCAGACGTCCCATTTTAAATGGGGCAGAAAACAATAGTACTGTCCTGTTTCAAATGGTGCATATGGTCAGCCTCGTCTCACTGGGCTAAATGCAAGATGTCAGTAGGCTGATTATAAGTACCATGTGAAACAGGACAGTACCATTGTTTTTTGTTCCATTTAAAATGGGACATCTGGTCAGCCTACCATTATGGGGTTGCTTATGAGTTAGAGTGTAAGATACTCTATGTAGTACAAGGTTTTAACCTTTGTTTTTGCTCTTTACATGGTGACTTTGACCTCGGGATCGTGCAGTAAAACAGATACTCACATGCTAACGCCTGAAAAAAGTGTTTTTGCCCTTCAACTTTTAATTCTTCTTCTTGAAACTGTGATAAAGAAATTATGAGAATTATGGAAGAACCTTATGTCCAAGTATGTTCATCACACTAGTATTTACAATAAATAATCTAAAACAATCCAAAAGTCTGATAATAAGCCAATAGCTAAGTTAATTAAGGCATAACCACACAACGAAATAGCATGTTACCTTTTAAACATACTTACAAAGCCATTTAAAATTACGTCAACATGAAAAATGCTTGTGCTGTCATGCTAAATTGAAAAAAAACAATCCTATGATTACTTACATTAACTTCACTATGCCTCAGTGTCTTCATCTATAAAATGTGACTAATATGAATAATACCTTCTTCATAGAACTGTTATGAAAATTAAATGTTAGCATAAAAGTGCTTAGAGTATGTAAGCACTAACTGTTACCCACACAATAAAGGGCCATCCTCCCTTTATAGATGAGGCAATTGAGAAACAGAAAGGGTAACACAAGGAGCAAGATGGCCCAGGAGCAACTAGCAGAGACTGGATTTGAACCTGGGTCTGTCTGACACATAGTCCCATGCCTTTAACCATTACAAAATACCACTCAACAGAAAGAGGAAAGTCAAAAGAATAAGGTAGATTGGAAAAGAAGTTATTGCAGTTGTATAAATATTGTTTGAAATGACAACTTGTTCAAAATCTAAATCAAAGAGACCATTATTTTGAACTTCATATTATTTTTATATTTCCATTTTAGTATTTTTTAAAGAAAATAAGCATATTGCAACATTGTTCTCCAGAATTAAATGACAACTAATACCTTCTTGAGTGAAAGAAATCTCCGGAAACTCAAAACATTTTGCAGAAAATATAAGTTATATCTAGAGAAAAAGAATGAAGAAGACAAGAGGACAAGAGTTAGAACATCATTACCTAAAAGGCAAATAGGTGGAAAAGTTGGGGCAATCTTGCTCCCTAAATTCCTAAGGGAGCCTTATACACAAAGAGTGGCATGGGGGAAGGAGGGAGCTGGGTGATGAAATGAAAGGAAGGTAAACACCCTCAGGACAGGAAGATATCAGCAAAATAACTGAATTAGTGGAATATTCATGGTAATAGTTGAAGTTTCAAGGGTAACTATCTTTGAAAAGAATGAAACTGATCAATGAGAAATGGTCAATCATCTACCAAGCTTAAAACAGGTATGTGATTCAAAATCTCAGAACTGCCATCTATATATCTTTTAGATTTCATATGTATAAATACAAATATGAAATATATATGTATATATACACACATTGGAAATAGGCATGAAGTAAGTGGGCTAAGAAATAGTTCTTTGGAAAATTTAGTGAGGAGATAGATCACATTTCCCTTTATTATTTTTAAAATATTAATATCTAACCAGTTATTCATTTTAAGGGTGACACTTTATCTAATTTTGCATAATGTGCAATAGGTCATCCCAGGGACTCTAAAAATTCAGAAGGTCTTTTAGCACAGTGGTTTAGAACATAGTGTCTGACGTGGATTTGAATCCCAACTGCAATACTTACTAGCTATGGAATTTTGAGCAATTTAACTTTTTTAAGCTTTAATTCCTCATTTGCAAAATGACAATAAAATAATACCCAACATACTAAGTTGAAATTTTAAAAAATAAATGTAAGCACAAAGAAAGTACTCAGTAAATGTTAGCTGTTATTATTTATAGCAATATATCAAAAAGCCTCTAAGCTCCTTGAAGACAAGGACAGTGCCTTTTTTATCATTACATCCCAATGTCTTTCACCATTCCTAGCATGCAAGAAGCAGGCCTCCACTAAATAGTTATAAAATGACAGAAAGGAAGGAAAGTGGGAGGCTGGGAAGCAGAGGCAGGGAGCAGTTTATTACATGGGAGAACGTGAACTATCAAATGAATTTTCATTCTAACAAGAGATTTAAGTGGGAAGGCTTTATTTAATCTTCATTCACTACTTCAGTTCATTTATTCATTCCCAAAATATGGAGAGATAGTGCTAAAGAGACAGAAACAGACAAATGAGACAGAGTCTTCAGCCTCACATTAGTTACAGTACAGCAGGGGACACAGACATTAAAGCCACTGTTATGGGAGGCAGTACGGTGGAGTGGCTAAATGTAGGTTCTTTATTTTGTTTTTTTAATGCAGTTTCTTTAGAATCAAGGAACTGTGGGTGATAATTCAAATCTGAGTCTAAAAGTGAGTTTAAATTACTTGTCCAAATAATTAGTTCATTGCAAAGCAGGTTGGGGAAATTGTAAAGAAAACCTAAATCTCTTTGCACAACCCTAACCCCAGAAATAATTGGGTATAATAGTCTGGACTTGCACATTCCCCAGCCTGACATGTTGTTCCTTTGTTTTTATTGATATTGACAATCACTTGTGTCATGGCTATTTTCCCTGTTTAAGTAAAAGCTATGAATGACCAAGGACTATATTTGCCCTGCTCTTCACAGAATCCCCAGCAAATATGTCTAGAATGATGCTTTCCAATATGGTAGCCATAGCTACATGTGGTTACTGAACACTTGAAATGGGGTTAATCCAAATTGAGATAAGCTGTAACTGTAAAATAAACATAAGATTTTGAATATGGGGGAAAGTTCAATACTTTTATATTAATTACATATATAATATTTTCAGTTTATTGGGTTAAATAGATTATACTATTAAAATTAATTTTATGGGGTTCCCTGGTGGTGGAGTGACTAGGCCTTCGCACTCCCAATGCTGCGGCCTCGGTTCGACTCCCAGCCAGGGAACCAAGGAAAAAAAAAAAAAAAAGAAACGTGTGGTTGCTAACAGATGTCACCCCCATTTAAAAAAATAATAATAAAATAAACTAATTTGGAAGGTCAAAAAAAATTAATTTTACTTGATAATTTTTCCTTTTTTAATGTGGCTTCTAGAAAAATTTCAAATTACATATATGGTTTACATTTGTGGCTTACATTATATTTTTGTTGGACAAAGAACAGGCTCTACAAATTTTTGCTGGGTAAGTGAATGAAGGAATGAATAACCAAGAAGGCCTATAACATTTTAGGAAGGCTAAATCCAACCTGTTCTTTGCAGAATGATGCCTGACATCTTGAGGACATACCCAACTCCTTACTAATTGAAAAAAGTCCAGAAGGGTAATCTGTGTATTATACCCCATGTTCCTTAGCAGCTAAACCACCAGTAATAGAGTTAGTAAGGCATAAGGGCTTGAAATATCCTATATTTTTCCCTGTCAAAAAAAGAAAAAGTACCAGTCATGTGTGGAAAAGCAAAGAAGATTACAATCTTATTACAAGATTAAAACTTCATAACAGAGTACATCCAAGCAGGCCAAACTGAAAAGGGTATGGAGAACATGCATTATATTAAACCATGAGTTATTTTATGCAGGCCTGAAACTGTGAGAAGGAAATGAGAAGGAAAATTACAGAGGCAATAGAAGAAAACGGAATTTTATAGCATTTGGAGATAATCTTTGAAGAAAAATGCTGAAAGTAATGTTTTTGATGAAAGGAAAAAAAATGCCCAAGGAGCCAATAATTTTCTAAGCTATCCTAAATTACCAAAAATACATATGAGAAGAAAAAAATAAAGAACAAATAGAAAAAAATAGAAAGAAAGAAAGAAAACACACTTGGAAACTCAAATGACAACAGTGATACATACTTTCAGTGGGCATTATAGATGTTTTGGCTTTTCACTATACTTTTCTTCATTTTCCAAAATCTCTGTAACAAAGTATGACTTTGAAATCAGAAAAAAAAATGCAATAAACTGTTTCTTAATTAAAAGGATAAAGAATGGAGTTAAGCTTATCAGACTGATGGAATGACAAGCCAGAAAGAAAATGGGGAATCTGTGACAAGCCTGGAACCAAAAACCATCAGGTAGCTGGGCAGAGTCTGACACATAGAAAACCAAATAGATCAAATAGCTACTAGAATGATGGAGTGGGTACCAGCAGGGAGTGAGCCAATGAAAGACCACATACAAGAAAGTGGGACTCAACCTTCGAAGCTTGAGGTGACAGTGCTAAGGGAACAAGACAAATGAACCAACTTTCAAAGCTAAAATGATGATGGATAGACCTGGGAGTATGTGAAGCCTAAAAAGGGAAGAAAGGTCCTAGAAAAAGTCCTGAACTTTATCAGGTTCTTTTCCTGCAGATGAAAAAGAAGATAGAGAGTGATCAGTTAATTATATAGTATTTGTTATAATACAATTTAGTTAGGAATTCAGTTGGAAAATGTTAAGCTGCTCACACAGTCAAACCTGCTAAAAACAAAGAAATATGTCAAGACTCAGTCTCTTTCTGATAATATTGCCTGTACATTAGCTTGGAAATCATTCTTTCCACACATTTATTGAGAACTTACCCTTTTCTAGGGCATAGGAGAGAAAAGTCTAAATAAAACAGGAGCCAAGAGTCTAGCAACCACTGGTTACTCTAGTTTTCTATGCCTATGAACTGACTAAATGAAACATTACATTTCTCATAGGAACCAGATTCTCAAAGCATGGTGCATTGTCTTGGTATGAAGGTCTAAGACTTTTTAAAATATCTAGTGTCTAGAATATACTAGATATTCAGTAAAAGTTTGATTCAAAAGGGTTTGGGACCACTGAGGAAGGTATGAATAATGGTATGGTCTCTACAATGTCTGCATCATCATATCATCTGATGCTCTTTCTTTTCAGTGATGAAGAAAAATCAGATTCAGAAGATCAGTAGAGTGACCAGTTTTCAGTCCTATTCATGTAAACTAAATGAGTCAGACAAAAGGTAAAAAGTACATTAAAGCAGGTATATATACAGACCTGAAAACCATCCGCTTTCTAAATAGTACTGTCAAATTTAATCATGTACTTGGCATACATGCCTTTAATCTATAGTTACATAATGTAGCTTTTTAATAAATATCCTTCAAATACACCCTGAATCTCCTTCCTATAATCTGTTCATATGACATCCTTGGCAAATCTTCATTTTGTTTGCATGATAGAAACCAAATTATATGAAAATTCAACAGGACTGTAGAGATCTCTATTTTGCAATCATTTGCATATTTAATAACCACGCATCTTAAGAATGAAAATTTAGGAAAACCTAGGATACTCTGCATGAGTACCTTTCAAGAAAGAATGGGAGTCCACTGCGGAATAGCATGACTATCAAAGCTTTGGGAATGACCCCATGACATAACTTTAAATGCAGAAGAGCCATATTTTCCACTTAATTGTAATTTTTATTTATTTTGGGTTAGAGAAGTGTTTTGTCCATTAAGTGGTTAAAACTTAAGGTTATCCATCCAAGGAGTAGGAAATGAAGGTTCTCAGTTTGATGGACAACAGCTCAGAGATCCCTGATGTCCCAAAATATTAGGTTTCTCTTCTAATAATGTTGGAAATATTGCCTACTGTCACGATTAATCTGAACCACAGCACAAGCTGATTGTAGGTGACACAGTCACAGAGCAGCGCCCGTGTTGGTTTCCACACACCGTCAAATCTGCTACAAATGCAGGGGTGAGTGGGAGAGAACTGTGATACCAGGTTTCCTGGTGACTAATAGATTGTGACATGAAAGAAGGAAACCTTTGTTTTAATTCAAAAAACAAAAGCCAAATAGCAAAACTTATGTACGTGCTGAACTTTTTTTTTCTTCCTCAAGTGGAAAACATTGACTTGCTAACAACTCTTGGCTGGCATCAAGGGAAAGTGGAGGTATTTGCAGATGTGGAGGAAGACATACAAAACATTTTTCAAATCAAAGGCTTGAATTATTGCACTGGGATCATGAAGTTTCACAGGCATCTAGACACACCATTGTCTTCGCCCTGGAACAAGCTGCCCTTTCTATTCAAGAAAGAAAACAACCCAATGTGTCTTACAATCAGATCTGTATGTATCAGGGAGCTATCTATATTTTGAAATTCTTTGCATTGTCTGTGGAAGGGTGTGCTGTTTGGACCCAACAATGGCAACATTGATTTTAAGATTTTTGAATTTGGGTTGTACAGAGCAAACAGTGAAGGAAAACTGCCGGCTCTCAGAACTACAACAACAGTGTTCTTACACAAACTCACTTCTTTCCTGGCTGTTTTACATAGCCAAAGATCAATACTGCTCATTCAGCCAATGTGATTAACCCCATTTATCAGCTTCTCTCTTAAAAAAAAAAAAATTGAAAGGATCTTGCCGACAAAGTTATGTCATCTTCCGCTCATTTAATCGTAGGGTGGATAATTCACTTTGTTGTACACCCCCAACAATTGAGCCTTGTTTATGAACTTACATTTATTAAGTGAAAGTATTTGGAAACTGATGGTACATTCAAGCTGGGTTGCCATGGGCAGTAATCCTGACAGAGAGTCGTGACCTCCCCGTTATGCAGCGAGTAACTAATTGAAATGATACAAATTACTCCGATTCTCTGTCTGCCAATTTAGAGCCTGGTTCTGGTCAAGGGTCAAATGAGCTCCTATTCATGAAGCTATGTTTGAAGTAGCTGCTACCGTACAAGGGGGTTTGGTGTGGGCATTGCTACTGTTTCAGACTTTACCACATACTGCGGAGAGACAGTAAAGCAGGAAGTTGCAAATCCTACATCAGCCAACTCATCAAAAGCATGCTGTTGTCATTCGGTTTGTGCTACTTGTCAACAGCACTGGACATGGTTTGCTAAACTTTATTGGCTAGAAATAAATGTTGTATTCAGAAGCGACTTAGGGAACCCGTCCTCTTTAGCCTGTATATTTTATTGGTTCCCTGATACGCCCACGGCAGAGAAAACCAAATGCCATAAACTCAATATTGAATGATTCTTAACTTACCAATCCCATCAAGTATCATCCCTTTCAGCTTCTCCCTGCCCCAGCCCATACACACATAGCTGCCAAATAAATAAGATAAATTAAAAGCCTAGGAGGTATATAGCGTGCAAGTTCTTTCTTCAAAGCATAATCAGGATGATTATCTCTGTTTGAGAAATGACACTAAATGTTAATCTAATTGAATCTGGGAAATGTGGCAATAAAAAGTTAATAATTTACAGAGAAATTGTTCTTCAGAAAATTTTAAGTGAATGCCCACTAAATGAATTTCAGGAATTGTGCTCAAAGGCATATAGGATATGTGACAAATGCAATGGCTTACTTTGAATATGTTTTTTACATTACCAAAATTATTTGCTTTAAAAAACCATGCTGGAACATATATGTGCATGCAGGCACACACACTTTGTCTGCAAAATACCTAGGGATAGATGGAAAAATATCTCCTCAAGTCATCTGAAAAATATAAAGAGGAAGCTACTTGAGTGTTTAAACTTTAGCCTAAACATTGGCTTCAGGAAGTATAATCAACACTATTTCCAAAATCAGAGTTACCTACAATTAATGCATAGGGGGAAAGCCTCATAATTTTCCATTGAATTCTTTATTTTTTTTAATAGCAAAGATTTTTGCATAGATTTTTTTAAGGTGATATAAAATGTACAAACCAAGGAGGTGCAAGGTTAGGTTGGATATCCACTATAGCCAATCTATATTTAGAATATCTCCCATTTCAAATTTCAGAAATTTCAGAGAAAGGTAAAAACATTGGTGAATCCATTTCAAATGACATTAATAGGCTTTCTCCAAATTTGCACTAAAACAGCAAGTTAATAAAAACTATAGTGCAAAGTAGCCACAACAGTAAAGTTAGAATTTCCTCTGTGAATGTGCTCTAAAAAAGGACATAACTTTGGTAAATGGTCTGCCCTGTTCTGCAAGCCCCAGCCACTGTACCTCATGTGTCTGGCCAGCAGACACCATTTAGATTCAAAGGTGGGACCTCTCTGGGTGCTCAAATTCATACTTTTGGCCAAATCACGAGCTTTACCCACAAGTTTCTGTGTGAATAATGTGCTCAAGTTAAAGAACCCTGTTTAAAGAAGCAATAGTGTAACAGCAATTTAATGTCCCATTAGGATGGAGTGGTTAAAAACACTAACGTTATACTCAGCCAGACCTGAATTCAGATCCCAACTCTGCCACTTACTATGAGCCCTGGGCAAATAATTCAGCTTCCCTTGACTTCAGCTTTCTGATCTTGTGTAAAACAACATTTTAACACTATCCCTGGAATAGACTGGGTGCCTTTGTCAATGATAGCTCTTTGTATTATAGAAGGAAAAGACTCGTGCCAAAAGAGACAGTAATAAAATGAAATCTAGAACTCAAAAAAATTTTAAGCTTTCAGTTAAACATTTCAGTCAAATGGGTAGCTTACTATTATCATAACAACTATAGAAATTCACATATACTATTAATTTCATCACTAAGATTCTAAAGCTCAGAAATAAATTTCATATTTTATTTCTTTGCTCATTGAACAAACAGGCCCTGGAAATACAACAGTGAACAAGGCCAACATGTTTCCCAACCTCCTCCAGCTTACAACCTAGCAAACTGAGTAAATCACAAGCACAAGAAATGTTGAAATGGCGACATAGAGGGTATCATGGGAGTTCAAAGCATGGGACCTAATCTGTTAGTTATATCCTGGATAGGATATTACCACTTATTGCTGACTAGAAAAAGCAAGCAAGAATTTCTGTCATGGATTTTCCTCCAAAACACCTTTTTCCATTCTAGAGCAATTCTCTCAGGTGCTAAGAGAGGCAGGTATCATACATTGAAGGCTCTTACCACAATTCCCTTCCCTACTCTCCAGTCTTATTTCAGGCTGGGCTACAAGCCATTCCCTGAGCCTTTTCACCTCTGCACCTTTTCTCAGGCCATCTCATTCCCTCTTCCAACCTGTGGTTCCTTTCCCTACCCTTTCATTCTCAAACATCTCAATTCATTCCATCCTCCAGACTCATCTCCTATGTCACCTCCTCCTTGAAGGTATCGTTTCCCAAATCCCCAAGCAAGTTGTTATCTTTCCTTTCTCTGATCCTGAGTATTGTCCTTGAGTAGATCTCTATGTCTTATATCTCCAAGTAGACCGTAAGTTTCCTGAAGGCAGGAATTAAGTCTCATGCCTAACAACTACCATAGTGCCTCAAACTCTGGGGAATTCAATAAATGTTTGATAATGATGATGATACTCACTTGTTTCAAACTTAAATTTCTCAAATTATTAACCCCAAAGAACTGGGTACTAAACCACCAAAGGTAGTTATGAGTGCATGATTCTCCTGATTCTGAAAGAAATAAACAGACCACCAATATTACAGAGTCATGCCACTCCTTCTAATAAACCCATGCAGCAGTCAAGTCAGTCAATAAATACTTAACTGAGCCTCTATTTTTATCAGGAATTGTTACTGAGGATAGAGTAACTCATGGAGTTTATATTTTTGTATGTAAGACAGGCATTTAAAAACTGATTAAAACTACCACAGCCCAAATTCTTAAATGGACAAAAGACTTGAACAGATATTTCACAAAAGAAAATATACAAATGGCCAATAGACCCAACATCATTAGTCATCAGGAAAATGTAACTTAAAACTACTATGAGATATTACCACATATCCATTACAATAGCTAAAACTGAAGTGACTGACAGTACTTAGTGTTGATGAGGGGTGAAAAATTGGAACTCATACACTGCTATCAGGAATATAAAATGGGACAACTACTTCAGGAAAGTTTGGCCACTTTTTAGAAAGTTAAACATATTTTATGACACAGCAATTTCACACCTAGATATTTACCAAAGGCTGTACTTGAATGTTTACAGCAGTTTTATATAAAATAGCTAAAAACTGGAAATAATCTCAATTTCTACCATTGGGGAAATGAATAAATAAATTGTGATATATGAGAGATAACCCTCCAAAACCAGAATTTATTTATAAAAAATTGTGTAGTTATTCTTTCATGTTTAAACTTCAGTCATCTTCAAAGTACTCTTTGTTTGATGCAATATACCTATTGGGATGCTTTTTCCACTGCTCACAACAGTTTTTGAACTCATCAGTTGTGAACGTCTTTTAGTGCTTCTGCTGTTTTTTGTTCCACCTCTTCCACACTGGCAAAACATTTCCCTTTGAGGACTTTTTCATCAGGGAAACAAACAAACAAAAAGTCACTCTGGGCAAGATCGGGCAAATAGGGAGAGTAGGGCACAGGGGCCATGTCGTTTGGGTCAAAAACTGCTGAACACTCAGCGTGCTGTGGGCAGGTGCATTTTCATGTCACACGTTGTTCATGTAAATGACCCATCATGAAATGGGCCAACACATTGAAAGAGTCTCCAAAACAAATTCACTGAAGCCAAATGCAGCCTCTCACAACAATGCCAGCTGGGACACTGACGCAGATGGGCTCCTAGAACACTCACCTAGTGGGGGGAGCCTGTACTACAAGGGGCCTGCCCTCCAGAAGATAATTCTGGGGGTTTTTTGGGTCTCCCTCATATCTACACCATGGAATACCACTTCACAATGAAGTGGAATGGACTACTAAAATGCAACATCATGGCTAAATCTCAAAAAACATTATGTTGAGTAAAAGAAGCCAAGCATGAAAGAATACATATTGTATGCTTTCATTTATATAAAATCTAGAAAAAGCCAACTAACCAATAGTCACAGAGAACATGTCAGTGTTGCATGTGGCCAGGTATATAGGGTAGGATAGACTGCAGAGGAGTATGAGGGAACTTCTGAGGATAATAGAAATGTTCTGTATCTTGTTTGTGATGGTGGTTACACAGCATAGACATTTATCAAAACTCACTGGATTGTACACTTTAAATGAGTGCAGTATGTTACATATAAATTATATCGAAATAAAGTTGATTTTTAAAAAACTGTCATGAGTATTGCCAAACAGAAATACAGGATGCATTAATTGATAAACTTTGAAGATAACTGAAGTTTAAACTAGACCTTAAGATGAATAAAAATGTCTAACTGTATAATTAATTTAGTTTTAATCTAATATTGTCTTTTTTCAAAAATCATCCCCAGCATGTGCTCCTTCCATAGCCAAACTATCACCTTTTTGAGAGCGTAAGAGGAAAGGAAATTCATGTTTATTAAATACTTTCTATAAGCCTGGCATTGTACTAAGAGATTTATGTAGGATATCTCACTTTATACTAACATTAATCCTGAAAGACAAGTATTATTATCATCACTTTATTATAATTAATGAAATTAGGTCTCAGAAATTAAGTTATTTACTCAAGGTCACCCAGTTTGCATATAGTGGCTCCAGAGTTTTAAGTCATATTTGTCTATATTCAAAGCCCACACTCTTCCCTGGCACTCCCTGAGTGGTCATGCTTGACACTTCTCTATGACTGTGTTTATCCCGTTTTTCCCTCAAGACACCCCTCTACCTCTTCTCTTCTTTCTGCTTTCTTCCCCATTCTTCAAGATCCAGCTCAGAGCCCCTTTCTAGATATAAAGAACTTATATTCTTCTGAAGTCCCAGATCAACAACCATCTGTGTAACTCATTTTGTCATTTAATCTTAAAATAGCCTATTTCAGCATCTAATTATTTTATTGTATAGCTCTCTTGTCTTGCCACTTCATACATCAGCTGTAGTAACATACAGTGAAATCATAATGGCTTTAATTAATTTGTCACTCATGCAAAATCAAACAAATCATGGGGAAGGAGAGAGCTCTCTGAGAGGTAGGCAAATATCATTGTATAAGTGTGGTGCCCTTCATTGTACCCACACTATGTAGAGTATTGGACTGGTGCTTCACATATGGTAGTGGTTTTTTTTTTTCACTTTTATTGTTAAATTATTTTTTAAACAGCTTTTTTGAAGTATAATTTACATGCCCCCAAATTCACCCATTTTAAGTGTGTAAGTCAATAATTTTTTGCAAACATATGGGGGTCACACAGTCATCACCATGATCCTGTTTTAGAATATTTCAATTAGCCCAAAGAGACACTTCATGTCCATTTGCTTTCAATTCCTATTTCCACTGCCAGCCCGCAGGGAACCACAAATCTACTCTCTGTCTATGTATGCATAGATTTATCTTTTCTGGACATTTCATGTAAGTGGAATGATACCACATGTGGTCTTGTGTGCTTAACTCTTTCATTTAGCATAATGTTTTTGAGGCTTATCCATGGTATGGTTATGTATCAGTAGTTCATTCTTGTTAATTGCTGAATAGTATTCCATTGCATAGATATAGCACAGTTTCCTTATCCAATCACCTACTAATAGACATTTGTGCCCAGCAAATTGGATTGTTTCTAATTTTTTACTTTTATGAATACATTAGCTTACAATATCTCTGTGTGAAATATACCCTTTGATATACATTTTGCAAATGAGAAAATCGAGGCTCAGAAAACTATCTTACATCAAGTTGACAATGCACTGTAGAATTATATGCCTGAAACCTATGTAATCCTTGCTAACAGATGTCACCCCAATAAGTCTAACAATAAAAATGAATAAAATAAAATAAAAAAAAACAGAAAGCTATCTTGCTCAAGGTCAAATGCCTGGTAAATCATAGAGTCAATCTCTCTAACACCAAAATCCTTGCTCTGAGAAAGTGGTTTTCAAATGTAGGGATTTTGCTAAGCTGAAAATTAAAAAACAAACAACAAAAATGACAAATCATCTTTTTAAAACATGAGAATAAACCTAAGTTTACCATCTTTTTTATTCGGTAAAGGACATCTAATAAGAAACAACTACCATCCACCATTAGCATCATTTTATCATAAAAGAAAGGATATCTTTAACAACTAACCTAAAAGAATAACAGGTTTTATAGAAAAGCTTGCTACATATCCTCATTTTCCTCATTTTTATGCAAAGAGCTATTGAAGACAAGCCTGTATTTAAGAACCAGTGTTCCTAGCCACTAAGCTACCTAATTAGTAGGGTCATAAACTGTACTAAACTGAATTAGATAAAATACTTTCAGCCCATTTTAAAAATATTAGATAAAAAGCCAAGGCCTTATTAACTCTATTTTAATTGTCTAAAACAGATCCCTCCCAAAGGGCTTGTTCTTTTTATAACAGTGTAGTTCAGTGAGATGGTCTCTCTTTTTCAGGAATAGAAGTTTTTAATCCCATCATACACCTAGCAACAGTTCTAGTGTCCTGAAGCAAAGAACAAGTTTCAAACTTCCAAAGACTAATCTTTCAGTAACCACACAGCAGCCAGATTAGCTTATATTTTCTTCCCCTGAGAACTGAAAAAGTACATAAAAGCCTTCGATGGTAATTCCATGGCAACAAATTTAAATATAGAAAATTTCATTCAAACTCAGCCTTCATGGCGGCTGCAAGAAATGTTGGAAGTCTTGCTGACATTCGTTTCATGGTTTCCATCCAGGTCCCAGTGGAACAAATGCCATAATGAGCCCTCAGAAGAGAGGCCAGAGATTGACTACGAGGTCCCTCCAATCATGCCTCGAGGCCTTGCTAGACTGGGAAGCTCACACTGTTGCTCTCTGCTTTGTAGCTGTTTGTACAAAAACAAAAGGACTTCAGTCTCGCTTGCTATTAATCCAACTCCACAAGCATGAAATTTACAGACACACACAAGAATTCATCATCGAAACCTTTTCCCCTTGTCATGTTCAGCTGCTGAAAAGTGGGCACACTCTTGGATATGAATGTTAATAAAAAGAAAAGGGAAAAAAAAAAAAAGAATGAAGAAGCTTTAATGAACTGCAGACTCCCTCCACCCACTACCCACCCCCTGCCCCAGCTACAGGTCCACATCTAGGAAGATTGATCTTTTGGAGAAGAATGTGAGTGTCTCCACAGTAGTTGGTTTGGGAAGATTTTGTTAAATTTTATTAGCACCCTGAAAGTCAACCACTTTCTCTTAATAAATAAAATACACCCGTAATGAAAGACCAATAATTCCATCTTTAAAGTGAATTAAAAAAAAAAAAAAGAATAGCACTAAAGAGTTATAAAGTGAATACTATTTGATTAGAAGCAAACTAGGGGTTATCAACTGGTTTTGCTCATTTAACCTGTCTCCTCATCATCATACACTCATCATTTAGCTGCGGGGTGGATGTGTTCACACTGAACTATTAATCTGTTTCAAAATGCCATAACATTTCCATGAAGAACTTCCTAATTTTTTTTTTCACAAATTAAATGTCTGTTTAAAGTTCATTCTCTCCTGCTGTAACTAATTGAAATGAGATTTGGTTTATCTTTATGACATGAAAATGGGATGGAGTTTCATAATAATAACAATAAGAATAACTCAATAGATTTTAGGAGTAGTAGTTAATAATTATAGTAGTTAATAATAATATGGGGGAGATTAGATTTGTCTATTGCCATCTAAATAGATCCCATTATTTGTGGAGAAATGTGGACGAATGTCACATGACCTAACCACTAGTTCCTGATTTTATTTGTTTTCAGCTTGGACTGAATTTTAGAGCAGCACCATAATGAACCAGGGCCTGAGGAAAGTATTGCCTCAGCAATCAAAGAAAGCACACTGGATGAGAAATATGTTGAACTGCATTGCAAAGAACCTGGTCTGGGGAAAAGCTGAAGAGGAGGCTTTTTCTTAGGATCTTTTCCCATCAGTGTACCCAAGAGTAAGTCAAACCAAAATGTAACACTTTGGAAATTGCAATAAAATTTCCCAGATGTCCTTCTATTTGATCCTCATATCAACCCTTTGAAAGTAAATAGTATTCTGTTCTCCATTTTACAGATAGGGTCATTGAGATTCAAAGAGAGAAAAGACTTGCCCAAGGTCACAAAGCTTGTAAGTGGCAGACCTAATACTGAAAGCCAGGTGTACCTGTCTTCATTTCAGAGTCTTTTCCTTTATCACCTTATCAAGAAAATCGGGGATCATTTATGTTGAGCTCAGGAGTCAATAGAGGACTCGGCTTTCCTTTAAATACCAACCCAAGTCAGCTTCCTGTCACCAACAGGAAGCTTACTTAACCCAGAAGACACACTGAGGACACCAACTTGCAACTGGTTTCAGGTTATACACTGCTCTACTTTATTATTATTATCATCATCACCATCATCATCATTTATACGGTTAACAGCCCATTATTTACTGAATACCCACTCAATGCAAGATGTTGCCTATCATTCTTCAGCTTCCTTCTGCAGATAATTTATGTGGCTACAGATGCTGTGTGATTGGATTGCTATTTTTCTCTCCAGACAACTGCCACCTCATCCTCTGTGCTCCAACCACAGTGAACTTGGCCAAGTGATCAAAGGCCCCACCTCTCATTTACACAGGCTGTTTCCTCTGTGTGGAGCACCCTTTCCCATCCTAGTCCTCCCACTTTGCCAGTTACTCTTCAGGCTCAGAAATGTCAGCATACATGACATTTCTCAGAGGTCTTTCCTGACTTGTAGACTGGATGAGACATCCTTTATGATATGCTTTCACGGCACTTAAAGCTTTCCCTTCCACAGCACCCACTGGACTTCTGAGAATTGTTTAAAGTTTGCCTTCCTACTAAATTAGATGCTCCATGAGAGCAATGATTGTGTCAATTATTATTGATATTTTCCAAAGTATAGATGAGAACACCATTAATACAACAAATATGTGTTGTTTGAATGAGTGAATGAATGGGAACACTGAGACTCAGAGTAAGCAATTTAAATGGCTCAAGAATAAGGATTTCTTCATTCAAATATAACTGGGTAGAGTTGAGAATTTTAAAAAATCTATTAGTAAGTGTACTATGATGACCCTATTTAAGATTGCAAACCATGCCCCGAAGATCTCTCAATCCCGTTTACTCAGGTTTGGTTTTTTTCCCACCTTCTAACATACTATAAATTTTAATTACTACTTCTAACACATAACCCTAGCTATAATTTCTTTATTATGATTATAGTTTATTGTTTCCCTCATTGGAATGAGCTTCATGAGGACAGAGATTTTTGTTGTTATTGATCTCACATTGTAATTTCTCATTTCATTGTTATTGGTCTCACAGTGCTTCCATACAGTAGGTGTATAATAAATATTTGTTGGAATTGAAAAGATTCTGATGTCTAGATTTTTCTTAACACTTATTAAACACAATATATTTGTGTAAGTACCAACGATGACAAGTTCACTAGTTATACAAGATAGGATGTGTGATTTCAACTTCCCTTGGGCTTCCCCACTGATCAGTTGTTAGGACCTCATCCCCCTACCCCTAACCTGGTTTCCCAATCTCTTATATAAAGCTCATGGTCCTTGTCCCTCTAACAGCAGGAAGGGTCAAGAATTTGTCCTGGTTTTAAAGGGAATCAGCCCTTTGATAATTTACTAGTGAGGAAAAAAAAAGAAGAAGCTTATTTACCTCAAGAAACTCTGCAAAAAGCCCTAGAAACCTGGGAATTCAACTGACTCTATTTGCAAAACTATGCAGAGGTGATATTTATTAAGTACCTGACACTCCAGAGAGAACACTGCTGTACAAATATGTCATGCTGCTTTGAACACAAGCAAAGCAAGAATCAGATTCTATCTCCTTGCTGTATCCCAAGCCAAGGTGACTGTCATGGCTTCATCTCAATGTATTTATCTCATCGCCAACGCTCATCACCAGGGAGCCAGTTCAGAGCCGAGCTGTAAAGATTGCGTCGGGAGTAGTGTTCAGATGCGCTGTTACCATGCCTGCCTTGTGCCAATGAGTTTCAACATTCATGCATTCCAGATAAGCATCAAACTCTGTGATGAATAGTGAGAACAGGAATTCAGATTGCAATGAATGCAAAAGTAAATCAGTAAAGCAATACTAAAATTACCGAATGAGACTCTGATGTGGAAAACTGTCTTTTCTTCTCTATTTCTCAGGCAAAGGCCACAGTTCATTCTCATCATCTGTCTCCTGATCTCCATACCTCCAATCTACTTTCGTTACTGCAGACATAAGACTCTTTCTAAAATGCCTACCTGACCCCATGACTCTCTTCGTTGCTCTTCCAGGACAATTTCATCCCATGACCTACAAGCCCCCCCATGACCTGGCCCCTGCCCATCCCTCCACATTCATCACCCCCCACTGCTTTATACACACTCTGTGTTCTAGCTACACTAAACTACCCATAGTTACCCTAAGCACACGGTTCTTTCATGTTCCCATGCCTTTACGTATGCTGTTCCCTCTGCCTGAAATGCATTTCCTATCATTTATTCAACTAACTCAGCGGTTCTCAACCTGTGGGTCGCGACCCCTTTGGGGGTCGAACGACCCTTTCACAGGGGTCCCCTAAGACCATTGGAAAACACATATCAGATACTTACATGACGATTCATAACAGTAGCAAAATCACAGTTATGAAGTAGCAACGAAAATAATTTTATGGGGGTCACCACACTATGAGGAGCTGTATTAAAGGGTCACGGCATTAGGAAGGTTGAGAACCACTGAACTAACTCATCATTTGAGATATGTCTCTGCCAGATAGTTTGCCTTGATATAATTCCATCTTAGTCTGAATTAGATTCATTAGACAAATATTTCTTTAATTCAACACATATTTATTGTATGCCTACTATAGATAGGACAGTGTACAAAGGTTTTAAAAAATATTAAGTACAAGCATTTTTTGCCATTCCTCTTATCAAGAGGAAGAGTTTATGTCCTTGAAATCTGTGCAGGTTTGTGGCACAGAAGTGATGCTATGTGATGCCATGGTTAGGTCATAAAAAGTCATCGAGCTTCCACCTGATCTCTTGAAATCCTCACTTTCTCATGATCCCTTATGGGAGACTTCCCCTCAAAACCAGCCCCCATGCTATGAGAAGGCTAAGTCACATGAGAAGCCACAGGTGAGTGTCCCTGATCTTCAGTCCCAGCTGAGCCTGTCCTTGAATTCCTCTCTGACCAGGGGCCCAGGAATTAAGTAAAGATACCCACAAATGATTCCAGCCCCCCGCCATTCAAATCTTCCCAGCTGAGACCGCCCCAGACATCAAGAGACAGAGACAAGACCCTTCTGCTATGGTAGGCAAAATTCTCAGATGGCTCCCAAGATTCCCACACCACCCTCTTATTTATACATCCTGTATAACCCCTTTCCTTGAGTGTGTGGGAAAAGGCGGGAACTGTAAATATGATGGGATATTCCTCCCACTATTACATAATATGGAAAAGTAAAGGGATTATGTAAATGTAATTCAAGTCCCAAATGAGACGATTTTGAGTTAAGAGACATTATCTGATGTGGGCCTGACTTAATCAGGTAAAAGCACTTAAAAGAAGAGTCCTTCCCTCGCCAGGCTTGAAGAAGGAGACTGCAAGTTGTGCAAGGGCCACATGGCAAGCAACTGAGTGCTGAAAGCAGCCCCCTGCTGACAACCGACCAGAATGTGTGGACCACAGTTCCACAGCCATGAGAAACTGAATTCTGCCAACAACCATGTGAGCTTGAGAAAGGCCCTCATTTCCAGAAAGAGATACATCCCGGCCAACCTCTTGTTCAAAAACTTGTGCATCTCTGAGCAGCAGACACAGTGGAGCTATACCTAGACTCCTGACCCACTGAGATAATAAATGCATGCAATTTGAAGTTGCTAAATTTGTGATAACTTGTTACACAACAATGGAAAATGAATACATCTGCTCTGCACCCTGTCTGAATTCCTGACACACAAAATCTGTGCACATAATGAAATCAGTTTGGGGTTGTTTGTTTACGCAGCAATAGATAACAGACTCTACACAGACGCTAACAAAGACAAGAGTAGTGTCTTCATGGCATTCTTCTCCCTTGTGAGTGGGGGAAGACAGTAAAATATGGAGTATGTTGGATGGGGGTAAGTAATGGGATGAATAAAACAGGTGTAAGGATGGTGGTGACTGGAAGTAGTGTCAGGTTTAGATTGACATGTTCAACCTAAACGTTCAAAACAGTTAACCACTACAGGTGTTTGAGGAATACAGACCAGGCAGAACAGATGCCGACCACAGGGCTAGAGCAAGATCCTGGAGGCCCCTTACTATGTTAGAAATCAATTGTTTTAGTTTTGGGATCATTACGTATTTGTTTGTTCTTCAACTCAATCGGAATAGAAGTCCTGGTATGCTGTAAACCACTTCATTCATTAATTCATTTAACCCTCTGCTCCACAAATAGTCATTAAATGCCTATTGCATGAAGCCGCATGAGAGGCTGGAGCTCCTTGAATACCACCCACCGATCTCCAAGGCCTCACTGCCCACTGAGGAAGTGAGGTCCTTACACGAAGAGTGCTAAGCTGCAACGGTGCTAAGTTTCATGACAATTGTTATATTTCCTTGTCTCACCTACTAGATTGTGGCTATAGGATTAGAAAAGAGAGAGAAGCTGAGATGATCAGGAAAGCTTCTGGAGGTGGTAGGAATGGAACTGAATCTTGAAGGATTATTTCCATGGGGGACGTTGTTCGTCTTTGATTGCCCCCTAGTGCCCCAAACAGGGAATGTAAATGTGTGGAATGTGTGCAAACCACCAGGCTCAATAGCAGACAGCTAATTGATGATGGCTCTCTTCCCAGACTCAGCCCAAGAATCCTTCTCAAGACATTTATAGCCATTGCTAAATGATCAGAGATGACACATGAAATAAAACCGGTAAGCTATCTCTGGTAGCTTAACATCTTGGACATGGTAGGTGCTAGTATTAGATAATTAATCAATAGCCCACCTAGGAGAAAGGGAAAACCATTTTCAGAAGCAAAAACTACTCAAGTGAGAAAGGGGATGGTTTAGGAAGTTTTGTACTGTGTAACAACTCAGGTTTATCCCTTTACCCATAAGTTTCTTTCATTCAAAAAAAGGCAGTCTTAGTTTGGGGTTTTGAGGTCAGATTGAGCTAGGTAGATTCCATTCTTGAGTTTTTCATTTATAATATACATTATCTGAAGAAGTTAATTCATCTCTCTGAATCTCAGCTTTCTCAACCAAAAATGGGAATAATAATGCCTAATAAAAATCAAATAATGGGGAGTTCCCTGATGCTGTAGTGGCTTAAGGCTTCAGCATTGGTGCTGTCAGCGTTGCGGCCTGGGTTCAATTCCCAGTCAGGGAGCTACCCACATAGCAAAAAAAAAAAAAAAAAAAAAATCAAATAATGGATAAAATGTATAAATCCTGTTCCATATATTTAGATAAACAAGAAATGGCATGTTAATTTATTAAATCTAATGTCAAACCCCTTTCTAGCCCAATAGGCTAGAAAGAAATTCGATCTTTGTCATTAATAGGACTCCACAATTCCATCTCTGCAAGGTCACAGAGAGGCCCCTCCACGTCACACCATACAATGTCAGTGACTTACCCTTCACAAGGTCAAGCAGAGAACCTTTCTTCTGCCACTTCTCAGCCTTGTCACACACTCTGAGGACTGGAAATGTCCAACAGCTACCTGTTTGAAATGGAGGCAAAGAAGAATACAGTGGGAACCACAGCCAAACTGATGTGTCAATTAATGATCTTGCTACAATACATCTATAAAGCCTCTAACGTACTCCCTGACACATGCTATCTACCAATTATTGTTTCATTTATTCAACAAATACAAGTCCCTAGTACTTGTCAGACAACATTTTTGAACTGTGGGTGTCTCAGCTTCAGCACTGTTGACATTTTGAACTGTATTCTTTATTGTTGGTGGGGGAGGGAGGGTTGATGTCCTGTGTATTATGATAGGATGCTTAGCAGCATCCTTAGCCCTATTCACTAGATGCCAGTGATAGCCCCCACCCCAGTCATGACAACCAAAAGGTCTACAGACATTGCCAAATATCCCCTGGGAGCAAAAGTGCCCCTAGTTTAAAACACTTGAATAAAATAAACAAGAGAACATCCCTACCCCATGTAGTTTATGCTCTAATGGGGAGTATAGACAATAAACAAACAAATATATTTATAACATTAGTTCAAGTATGAAGAGGTGGGAACCTGATAGTTCCTTTTCCTGTGGTTTTTCTGGATAAATAAGAGCTAAGAACCATTTTGAAGATGATAGCTAGCTAGCATAGGCATCAGACTCTGATGAAAAAGTATTTCATTGATAAGCAAAAATCACAGAAATGAAAATTGAATGACCTGGAATAACATAAAAAAGAAATAGGATTATAATTTAAATAACATATTGAAGGATCAGCTTTCATCTCTTTTGGACATATTCTGTGCATAGAAAAACAATATCGTCCACAGAAGCACAAGACATTCACACACTAATGGGAGAAATTTCTCTTGCATTCTCTCCAGCTCTAGACTATGTTTTTGAACACTTTGGGAAGAATTTAGAGACTGGCCCAATACAATGAAGCCTTAAGTTATGAAATAAGGCAAGAGTTCATAATAATAAAGAATTATTCAGAACATCACTGAAATCATTTGTATCATAATGTCACTTATATGAGGTAAAACATAGTTTTAAACAACTGGATTTTAAAATGTCCTCATGTATATAGCTTTTGTACAATTTATGAATGCAAAGCAAATTTATATAAGCAAAACCACAAAACTAACAAAATTCAAGTTACATAGTGACCATGGTTTTGCTAAAGCTAGCTTGGCATTCTAAATGTGCCCATGTTTTGTGATACACCAGTACCTGTGTGCTGTGTGATGATTTAGTTCTCCCACATCTTTTCTCACTTAGAATTATAATATTTGGCCGTGGATAGAGCACTCCTGTGTAGAATGCACACCCACGTTTTTGGCCCAAACTTTCAGAGAAAAAACTTTTTGTTTCAATTTTTTAATTCAAATTATTTGTTTATATTTAGGTACTTGTTTTTTGTACTATAAAGGAATGGTAGCATTTATTTTTTTAACATATTATGGTACAAGAAATTTTATGTAACAAATAATTACAAAACACAAGAACAGATGCAAGGTACAAGAAATTTCATGTACTGGTAACAAATTTATGATATTTATGCATCATAGTAAGCCAAGAACTCTTTATCACTGTCGATATCAGAAGTATCATCTTCTTTAATTTCTACATTACCGGAATCTTCTGAAGAGTCATTTTCCTCATCCTAGTAAATTTCATCGTCCTCAGTTCCATCCATTGCATTGCTGATGTTGCATTTTGTAAACAATTTCACAACCACTTCCTTCTTGGCATCATTCCATGATCTTAGGATCCAATTACAAACCTGGGCAATGGAAGATTTCTTGATTCTGACTGTAGGTGTTAAACCACTACCAGCTGACTGAGTCCATGATGTCCACTCTTTCTTCATTAGGGTCTTAAAGGGCTTGTTTACTGACACATCGAGAGGTTACAAACCGATTATCATATTTCAGGGTATTATTTTACATATGGATATCATTACTGATTTGGATAATTACACTTTTAACTCATAAGCATAAATAAAAGAATTAAAAACTTTTATATAGATACAGAATTAGTCCTACCCATGTATAATGTACATCCTTATTTTTTTCTCACAAAGTTGGGCAAAAAAAAAATGCATGAAACATGGCAAAATACTGTGAAATCTTTGTCTTTGGAGTGAGCAGTAATATACTTTCACCTTCCTATGGTGTCAACACATCATTTTCCTATTAAGTCTGCTGCTTCTGTTCTTTCCTCATTAGCCCACTAATACTATGCAATCTAAACACAAATGCAAACTTAGAGAAAGTCCCCACAGGGCAATACCAAGTTATAAGGTGGTCATTTGAGTGTCTACAATATGCTTATATTGACTTTTTTTCCTCTTCTTTTCTAAGATTGTCATAAAACTCTGAATTTAGAGGCTCTTATAGAGAACTCTAGAACCCCTGATAATATCTGCATGGGACCTATATCCCAATTTGAGAGACAACTGGTGTAATGACTAATACCATCAAAATCAGAATGTCTAGGATTCAAAATTCTAACTCCATCACTTACTAGGAATATTTTGACTAATAACTATTAAAGGGCCATGAGACACCCAAGACTGGGTCCCATAGAAGTTACATCTGAACAAAACTGGCCTGGAGCAAAACTAAAGTCATTTGTTTCTGCTTCCCTTCCCCTGCCTTTCCCAATGCTCTCTTCCCCTCTAGATTCCTCAGCATTACCACTATGTGAGACACCAGTCTAGCTCCTAGGCAGCCATCAGCTCACCAATCTGTCTCTCCTCAGCCCATTCCTAAATCCTTTCCAAAATACTAGGGTAGAATGGTTATTTGTGGACTTACCAAAAAAAAATTTTTTTTGAACAACTACTATGTGCTAGGCACTTTGAATACTTAATTATATTTAATCCTCTCAATTAGTCAGCAAAGTAGGTATTGGTGATCCTCAGATGCAAAAAGTACTGCATCTCTTAATGCCAAGCACTGTCTCTAGGAAATATTAAGAACTCAAAAATGTTTATTGAATGAATGAATGTCACAGAGCTAGTAACTAGAAGAGGAGATTGAACCTTAAGACTGATTCCGTGGCTTTTAACGCTCTTTCCTCTACACCAGCAAACTTTTTCTGTGAAGGGCCACACAGTAAATATTGAGGCTTTAAAGGCCATCAGTCTCTATTGCAAGTGGTCAGCTCTGCCATGGTAGCACAAAAGCAACCACATAAACTCATGAATGTGACATGTTCCAAGAAAATTTCATGAAAACTGAAATTTGAATTTTGTATCATTTTCATGTCATAAAGCATGCTTTTAAAAATTTTTTTCCAACTATTTAAAAGTGTAAAAGTCATTTTTTACCTTATGGGCTGTACAAAAATGGATGGTGGACTGATTTGGCTCACAGGCCATAGTTGCCAACCCCTGCTCTATACCAGGCTGTCTCCCAAGCTCCCATCTCTCTTAAGTCCTCCCCTCAACCAAGTGGAATGCATAGAATTTCAGACCCTGACCAGTTAAATAAGATCAAATCTTCCAACTGCTTCTGCAGGCAATGGCCTATCTCTCAAAAAGTATCTAGAGAGCCATGATTTTTCCTCAGTGCCCGGTATAAATTATGTCTTTCCTCTAACCATAGCTCTGCACACTGACTTTCAAAACAGTTCTAGATTATTTCAGGATAAAGTCAGGTGTTAAATAATAAAGCTGGTCCATTCCAAGAGGGCAATTATCTAATCTGTTAATGAAAGAGCAGTCACATATCAAAGCAAAATCTCATCTGGTATATTCGTTACAGGCAAAATTAAGATAAGTGAAACTTGCTTTATCTCCTTATTAAGTCAGAAAAATTACTACATATATTTTCCAGATAAGAGGCTGTTTAGAAGATGGACCTCTATGATATTTTATAAATGTAGTTTTCATTTTCTTCTTACCAAGGAAATTCAGAATAACTTGCCTAACTGTAAATCACAGTAACTAGTTGTTTTTTTCTCTCTCCAAATGAAATATTGCCTGACATCTAACATGTGGCAAGATCTGAGAAAAGTTTCCACAAATTGGTAAAATTCTTTCTACATGAATATGTAATGTAATCTTCTTGTTAAACAAGAATAGATAATTTCTCCCAAAATGAATGCAATAAAAGGGCATAGAAAGAATAAATAATTCTAATACTGTTCTTTAATTCTGCTTGTAATTTTCCAAATTCCAGACTGATGGCAACATAGTGGGCCTATTCTACTATACACTGTTTCAAAATGTTCATGCTCATTGACGAGATCCACAGGGACAGTGATCACTAAAAAACCCCCAAATGAAGTAAATTTACATCATTTTATAGCAGAAGAAAAAGTCATTATTTTGTCATATTTGCCTACATTATTTATGCCTGCATTCAACAACATTTATTGAGCACTAATTATAGGCAGGCATGGGGGATCCTATAAAAATATAGTTTTCATCCTCGAGAAAATTACACTTAGAAAGAAGAGGATAATGATGGTGATGATGTTATATGAAGCACATAGTCACTGACTATGTATCTGGCACTCTGATAAATGATCTACTTACATAATGTCTTTTAATGCAACTCCCCCCCCCCAAAAAAAATGTATGAGATAGATGTTACTATTACTCCCACTTTACAGATTTAAGCACTGAGGCTTAGATAGGTTCACTACCTAGCCCATGGTTATATATAGCAAGTAAGTAGGCAGATCTGGAATATGAACCCCAGAAGACTATCTCTAGAGCCTACTAAACTAGAAGTTGTACATAAATATCTATAATACAATATTGAAAATGGTACATGTTCTAGGAGAGGGGTAGATAAAATGCCACCAAAGTTAAAGAAGGGGGAGGTAACTTTCAAGGAAAACTCCAGTGAACTGGGATAGATACAATTTTGAAATGGGAAGAAGAGAGAAGAAAATTCTAGGTAGAGGAAACAGCATGAACAATGGCACAAAGTGGGAAGAAGAGCAATGTTTAGGGAAAAGCAGGCAGGTCCAGTTTGGTGCCAACTATACATTAGTGGGAGAAGCAGGAGACAAAGGAAAAAGACAAATGAGATTCTACTTAGAGACCATTAAAAGTAGACATTTATATGGTGCTTTAAAGTGTATAAGATCCTATGAGACAGCTATCATCTTCACTTTACAAATGAAAAAAATTGAGGTTCAGAGTGGCAAAGTTATGGACCCAGGGTCATGCAGCCAGCAAGTTTTAATTCTCATTCATCTATTCAAAAGATATTCATTAGCAAAGGTACTATGGCAGGTATTAAAGACAACCATGAACCAGACATAGTGATAGCCTTCACAGCACCACCGGTCTAAGTAAGAAAAACAACCATTATTGCAATCAACTATGGTATGTGCTATGGTGAAGAGACGCTCTATCACCTTAACTGCCCAGGACCCACCTGGAAGCAAAGCCTCAAGAATGAAGGTTCACCTAAGCCCTTTGCTGCGACATTCGGATATATCCGAATTAATATTTCCATCCACTGACTGTGGTGTTCTAGTTTACCCCGCAAGCTCAAAAAAAAACTTGTCCCTCTACTGTATGTACACTTTTGTATATTTTTGTATTTTTCAAGAATAAAGAACAATAGGAAATTTTATACTTTAATAAAATGTACCACCTTCACCGTATTTACTTAAAAATATAAATACTGTAATTATTGTAAAATTGTTATTCAGTGTGAAATGTTTCAAGGACTTTTCTCCATTTATAAGATTTTTAAAATATGTTTTTCTGTGGCTTGCACTATCAACAACAAAGATGTTTTGTATGCCATATTGTGCAACATTTTGTAATAATTTTTTATTAACTTTTTTGTTATTGTTAGACTTATTGGGGTGACATAGGTTAGCAAGAATTGCATAGGTTCCAGGTGTACAGTAATGAATACTTTATGTTATCAATGTCATTAGATTCTAATTTATCTATATTTAAATCTAATTGATGCCACTTAGTATGGTTTTGAGTATTTTTTGCTAAAATTCAATATAATGATAAATCTATTACCATATAACAAAAGTTTAAATAAAAATAATGTCATTTATATACAAAGCAGCTGAAAATATTATTAAATGCATAAAATAGTCAAAATATCAACTATTTTTTGTGTCTCTTTGACACATTTTGAACAAAAAACTTGAAGTCAAATAATGCAGGGGAAGGGTTAAGCCTAGGTCTAAAAGATGATAGGAGTTAGCTTGATACTGGAAATAAGGTGCAGAGGTTATATGGTAGAGAGAAATAGTCTAAGGAAAGTATTCTAAACATGTTTGAAGGCCCAGAAGAGAGAGAAAATGTGACATCTTCCAGATAGTGAAGAGTTTAAAGAAACAGAATCAAGAAAGTAGAAGCTGGAGAAGTTAGTAGACACCAGATTTTGAGGACAGAGGGGCAGCCATTGAAGATTTTTCAGCAAGAGGTTGGGGGTTGGAGGGGTGGCACGGTTGAAATTAGGTATCAAAAGTACTGCAAAGCTGTAAAAAAGGGCTAGGATTAGATTGGATAGGATGGGAGCGAGTCTGAAGGTGTTTGGAATTCGAACCTAAGACTATTTGATCCAAAAATTGTAGTTTCATCACTTTTAGCAACTTTTTCTTGGAAAACTTTAGAGGAGGTGAATGACATAAACAGATCTATGTATTGTATTGGAATAATTATCCTGGAGCTGCCAGGAGGAGGCAACAATGACTCATTCATTCATTTTTTTTTCATTCAATAAATACTTGTGGCGTGCCTATTATGTGCTAGACCTATGCGGCAGTTTTCGGCCTGGAGATTAGAAGGATGGTCTGTCATCGACAGGTTGACCAAACATCCCATTTTAAATGGGACAGAAAAGAACAGTACTGTTCCATTTCAAATGGTACGTATGGTCAGCCTAGTCTCACTGTGCTAAATTCAAATTAACAGTAGGCTGACCATATGAACCATTTGAAATGGGACAGTACTGTTGTTTTGTCCTATTTAATACAGGAGGTCTGGTCAGCCTAGTCATTAGCAGAGCTGCAAACACAGTTTTTTGTTGTTGTTATTGCTTAAAATCAAAAGCCCTCATCCGAATACCTTTCTTTCCCTGTCTCTGCCCTTCCAATGCAACTTAAATCTTGCCTCAGCATAGCCACTCAGTCTATTCCATGAAATCACACAGCCCTGCTGCTATTATTTCAGAACCCTTTACTAACGGCTACACAGGTGTGTTACCTCAAGTGCTCTTCAGGAGTTCCACCTGCATTGTTTTAAAGTTTTGGGGTGCCTCATAAACTTCTGGACACAAACACATGTTTAACTAGCTATGCTGAGTGATTGGATAAATGAATGAATAAGTAAATGAATGAATGGACAGGATTACATGAGGACAATCTTTGAATGTTTACTGTTATGTTATAATTTATCATGTTGGGTTCCATTCTCACCATTCTTTGAAAACACATTTGCATACTTTTTAACTTAGAAAATTTTTAAAGTCAGCCCTGTACATACCATAATATCATCCTCCAGTCATTATAAACTCTTACTTCTTGTAAGGTGAATTGAAGGCCTAATGACTGGAATTTTAAACACCAAGGGAGTCAGTGTTGTAAAAATACAAGTGTATTGCAAACACCCAAGGCCAGGAAGGTTCCCCGTGGATCCGGGCAGACCAAAGAAAAATCAAGAAGCCACAGGCAACTTAACCATAGCCTTTATTCCAAAAGCAGAGGAGCAACAAATATGGTGTCTGAGAGTTCTCCCTCCACAGCCCCATAGCTCCCTCGGGGAGAATCTCATCCCCTTATGTAGGAAGGAGAACAAAAGTGGCGGGCAGCGGTGAAGCGAGCTCATACGGTGCATAAAGGACAAAATGGCTGCCACCTGGGCAAGTGCCAGTCGTAGTTACATCACAGGTGTACGTTATTCTGGCCAAAGCATGGGGAGAGAGCCTGAGCTACCCCACCTTCCCCACAGTAAGTAATTCAACAGAGAAGTTGTATCCTTGAGATTTTATATATATATAAAATACACACACACACACACATATATGTAAAACATGCTTGGTATCTGCTGTTAAGCACCTATTTCCTACAGCAAAAAGGAAATGTGCATTAAACACTTCATATGTGCCAATAAATGTACTAGGAGTTGTTTTTGCATTATTTATTTCACTTTTAAGTTTCACACTGAAACGATAGAATATATGCAGGAAATCTACTGCTCAAATTTTTACTTGTGTACTGGATATAACTTGATTGAGCAGAGAACATGTTTTGTATCATATGGACTTCAATTGGTCATTATCCAAATGTAATAGGGAATTAGCAACGCACCTTGAAAAGGCTGGTATCCCAGGAGCAGAAAGCACACCACTCAGCAGCTTTGTTTAAGCAGCTGGTTTAACTTACTTGCCCTTATGTCCTCTTTTTCATTGCTAGTACTTATGAGCTATGCCACTGTTTGAGGTCTAGAAACCTATTGCTTTCAGTCTGGTTTTATGCTTTGTTCATAATTTGGTGCATTTTAGGTTACTTTTATTCTGTTTTGATCCCCAAATTCAAGATTCTTAGCTTACAATAACAAACTATACTTGTATCAATTCCCTAGGGTTGTCATAATAAATTAAATTACCACAGAAACAGTAGCTTAAAACAACAAAAATTAATTTTCCCGCAGTTCTGGATACCAGAAGTCCAAAATCAAGGATTGGTTCTACCTAGAGGCTCTGAGGCAGAATCCATTTCATACCTCTCTCCTAGCTTCTGCTGGCTGTCAGGAATCCTTGGGGTTCCTTAGTATATTGATTCATGACTTCAACTTCTGCCTCTATCTTCCCATGGCCTTCTACTCCAGGTATGTATGTCTTTTCCTCGTCTGTCTCCTATAGAAACACCTGTCATTGGAAGTAGGTCTCAGCCAGCTCATCCAGGATGATCTTATCTCCAGATCATTAACTCAATTACATCTGCAAAAACCCATTTCCCAAATAAGGTCACATTCACAGGTTCCAGGTGAGCATATCTTTTGGGGCAGGCAGGGTGTTGGCACCATTTCACTCATTGCAATAGTTACAGCTATTCTCCTTTTAACACAAACTTTAATATTGAAAATCCCACAAGGAATAATAAAATAATTATTATTACAAGTCTAAAATTCTCTAGCTCCTAATTTCATTTTTTTCTCCACTGAAATTGTTTTCTAATGAAACTTTCATTAGATATAAATAAATATCTCATATAAATGAATAAATAACCTAAGCTTTCTTAGGACTTTAACTAGTTGCATAAATGAGATAATTTCTATAAGGCCCTCAAAATATCTGACACACAGAATGCATTATACAGTGTGTTACAGAAGTGCAAATGGTATTATTTTGTCTGGAGATAAATGCTTTCTTTATTGTGTGTGTGTGTGTGTGTGTGTGTGTGTGTGTGTAATTTCTTTTTTATTGTTAAATTTATTGATTAGTAAAAATTGGTCATTATCCAATTGTAATGAGACATTGGTTAGTAAAAATTACATAGGTTCCAGGTGTACAATTCTCTTTCTATCACCATATATTTGAGACTCTGTCCCTTCTCTACCACTCCCCTCTCCACAAACCCTCAGATAACCACTAACCACTAAACTATTGATTGTATCCATGAGTTTTTGTTTTTTTGTTCCTTTCAGCTCTGTTCCACAAGTGAATGAAATCATGGTTCTTGTTGTTTTCTGTCTGGCTTATTTCACTTTGCATGATGGTCTCAAGGTCCATCCATGTTGTCACAAATGGCCCTATTTCATCTTTTCTTACAGTTGAGTAATATTCCATTGTGTATATGTACCACAGCTTCTTTATCCAGTCATCTATCAAAGGACACTTTGGCTATTTCCATGATTTAGCCACAGTGAATAGTGCTGCAATGAACATTGGGGTATATATATATATATATATATATATATATATATATATATATATCTTTGAAGACTAAGGTTTTCAAATTTTCTGGGTAACTCTATTTAGTTTTTTGAGGAACCTCCATATTGTCCTCCATAGTGTCGTACCAATTTGCATTCCCACCAGCAGTGTATGAGCATTCCTTTTTCTCCACACCCTCTCCAACAGTTATTGTTCCTTGTCTTGTTGATAATAGCCATTCTATTATTAACAGGTATGAGGTGGTAGCTCCTGTGGTTTGAATTTGCATTTCCCTAATAGCTAGTGAAGTTGAGCATATTTTCATAGATCAGTTGGTCATTTGTATGTCTTCCTGAGGTAAATGTCTGTTCAGGTCCTCTGCCCATTTTTAAATTGGATTGTTTGGTTTTTTGTTATTGAGTTGTATGAGTTCTGTATATATTTTAGATACTGACCCCTTATCAGAGGCATTGTTTGCAAATATTTTCTCCCATTCGGTTGGTCGTCTCTTTGCTTTGCCAATGGTTTCTTTTGCTGTGCAGAAGCTTTTTAGATTAATATAGTCCTATTCATTTATTTTTGCTTTTACTTCCCTTGTCTTTGAGGTTAGGTTTATAAAGTTCTCCCTACATCCAATGCCTATAAGCAGACTGTATTACTGTCCCATTTTAGAGTTCAAAAAATAAGAAGCTCAGTGAGATTCAGTTACTAGCCCATACAGTGAGAGGCCATGATTCCTCCACTGCACCAGAGTGTCCTCAGGAAAGCTGGGAGAAGCAGTCTAAAGGTCATTATGGCTTTGTTCACAATGACCCTGAATCTTGGTCAGGGTTGATCCACCAGAGAAGGGAAGCTCACCAGGGAAAGTTCTATGGCCAAGTCAGAGGTCAGTTACCATGAAATTGGTCAGAAATGTGTTGAGATGTAGGGGACATGAAAATCTGAGAGAATCTTACTAACAGATGTCACCCCAAAAAGTCTATCAATAAAAATGAATTTAAAAAATTCTGAGAGAAGACTATAAGCAAACTTGGGAGGTGGTAGAATAAAAAAAGGGGTTATATGCAAAATAAAGAATGAGGTGAGTTGCTGGGCAGGTGAGTACTCCAAGCTATTCAGTAGCTGAGGCCTTAAAGGGCCAGGCCTCCCTGCAGGACATGCTTAATAACATATCCTACATAAAGACTGAATGAAGAGACAGCCAAACCACGTCTGAGGTACAAAAGAGGTGCTATTTCTCACTAGCCCCACAATATAGCATGCAAGAACAGAAGAACAGGATGAAGGAAATCAGAACATTTTAGAAAGAAATGCAAAAGGTAGGCCCCTGAAACATGCACCATTTAGGCAAAAAACAAACAAACAAACAAACAACACAACAGTTACCATTGCATTATTGTTTATAAAGATGTGCTAGTTTCTAGCTTCTCTAGAAAATTTTCTAAATTTTCCAATTTTTCTAGGCATAACATACTCTCATTTCATAGTAGAGAAACAAACAGTAACTATTTTAATGGCATTCTATTAAAAAATGAACATTCTTTGTAGGCCCCACACTCTGATAAAAACTCAAACTGTTATCAGTGGAGAACTAGCAGAGGTCAAAGAGAGAATGGGCGAAACATGCAGAAACATCAAGATAAATAATAATAGTAACAAAGAGTCCATGGCATTTTAGTAAGGTGACTAACTATACTTGTTATGTTAAGAACTTCCATTAGCAGAAGGAGAATATTAAATGGAATAATGAAGGAGAGGAGCAGCTAAATGAATACTTTGAATCAGTATTTATTGGAGAAGACAATGGGGAAATTTCTGTTCCAAGGACACATTTTATGGCAAAGCACTGAATGGCCTTGACAGAGATTCTTTGGTCTCTGAGGAGAAAGGTGTGGAGCAACTTGAGGGACCCTGTGCAGTAAATCACCAGGACCAGATGGTATTCATCCATGGGTTCTGAATGAGATAAAGTGGGAAATCATGAGTTCAGTGACAAGGATATATAATAGATGCTTAAAAATAGCCAATATCCCTGAAGATTGTGGAGTCATTAATATGGTGTCATGTGTACGGTGTGTGTGTGCGTGTGTATGCATGCACACATGTGCATGTGTACATGCTCCTCCTACGTGTGTTCTGGGGCCTTTGGGAGAGATGGAGGGACAGTTTCTTTTTCTTTTTCAAGAACCAAGAAACATTGCTTCATGAAACAAAGGACAGAGGATGTATATGTAGTAGAAAGAGCATCAAAAGATACGAGACCAAATATTAATAACATTTAATAGCAAGCAGTTATTTTTCACATACTTGGAGAGATGCTGGAGATACAGAGATAAAAAGACATACCCTCTGTCTAATAGGAAGGCCTAACAATTTCAGTTATTTCCATGATCCTGCTACTGACTTTGGATGGCAATTGGCAATGTAGAATTTTCAAACACTACCCGAGAATATAAGAAACATCTGGTATTTTTTCTTTTTCCCTTACAAAATAATAGTTTTAGGATGTTTGGCAAAAAATGGTGGCAGGGATACACTTTATACATATATATATATATATATATATATTTTTTTTTTTTTTTTTTTTGGAGGGGGCGTATTTCCCTGGTTGGGAATCGAATCCAGACTGCAGCATTGAAAGTGCAGAAACCTAGCCACTACACCACCAGGGAACCCACCAGAGAACCCCCCAGGAATAGACTTTAAACTTCATCTAATAGGGGCTAGTTTTTATATCCTAAGAATTATCTAGTATAAATAATAATAATAATAGGGTAGCTAAAATGTATTGAGTACTCACTATGTGCCAAGATCTTGCTCAGTTCTTTACATATATCATCTCATTTAGTTCTCATAACAGTTACTAAGTGGTAGATCCAGAATTGTAATCTTTGTAGCCCATTTCCAAAGTTCATGCTTTAAACCATTACTCTACACTGACTCTATATGTTTTATTCATTAAAAAATCATAAAAAGTTTCACAAAACAATTCTTGCCCTTGTTACATATGATCTTGTTTGTTTCACAAAAATAATGATGATCCCAAATCCCCAAATTGATTTTGTGGCCTACCAGTGGGTCACAACCTACAGTTTCTTTAGAAAAATAACAGTGAATAAATAAGTAACCACATTCTCTTTGACTCTGAGGAATTCTAAAGCTAAATAAAAGCTCTTGTATTAAAATCTCAATACATTGATAAAGGTGAATCACACCCTTTTAAATTGTCTTGGACCATTTTAAGATGTTTTTAACATGGGTAGGCATATTTCTTCCCCTCATTCTCTCATGTTTTTCCTAGAGTATAATTTTGAATCAAGTCTTCTACCTGTTTTCATTGGGAAAAAGCCCCAAGAGTTAGAAAGTTATTACATTTATTGATCTGAAATCTGACCACTTGAAACATCTACCCACTGCATCTAGTTATACCCCTGGGGACACAGAGAATATTCAAGTAATTCTTCTACCCAACATCCTTCAAATATTTGGAATGTATTCATGTTTCTCCTGGATATTTTCCTCTTCAGAATGAACATTTCTAGATCCTTCAACCATGTGTAGATAAAGACAGAAAATCCAACCCAAACTGGCCTAAGCAAAGAGGCTCATCAGCTCATATAGTAGAAAAGGCCAAGAATTGTTCTAGCTTCTGGCATGACTTGATATGGGGCCAAAGTAATGTCACCAGGATAAAACTTCTATCTGTCTCAACATTGCCTCTTTCATTTCATTTTCCGGTCCCCCTTGTAATATGGCTAAAACAGGCCCAGACAATGCATCTTCTCATGCATAAAATACAGCAAGTAAAAAAGAGTTTCTTTCCCAGAAGTTTCAGGAAAAGTTCTCTCCCATCTCGTTGGTTCTGATTGGTCCACATGTTCAATTTTCCAGCTATTACTGTGGCCAGTGGCATTGAAAGCTTTGAATAGCCAAGATTAAGCCACATCCCTACCTCTGGAGATGTATGGACTGAGAGAATCAAGGGATGGTCTTTAACAGGGAGGTTTCAAGGGTAGAGTATTTGTTAAATAAAAGCTGAGTAATAAAAAGACAATCACTGTCCATTAGACACCATGGCTCACATTTCATCATGCCAAACTACTTCATCAAAGTGGCCTATAAAACAAACAACAAAATAAAACATATCACTTAGCCTTGGAACTTCTCACACATTGCAGGGAGATGGATTGGGGCTGGGCCAGAATGCCATGGTATGTTTACCCACACACCAAGGTGACACCCCAGTGGAATAGTCACCCCTGCTTATTCCTCAAGTGTCACCTCCTCTCTGTAGCTTTTCCTGTATCCTTCAGGCACAGTGAGTCACTCCCTTCACAGAGCTCCTATTGGCACTTCTACTATATTGCATATATTTGTGTTGCAAGCTTATGTTCCTCCTGACTGTGAGTTCCTTGAAGATAGGGATATTTTATATATATTTCTGCATCTCCCACACACAGAACAATGCCTGATAAAGGAGATATACAAAGCCTGCTATTTGAATGAGTCATTCTGAGACAATGGAAGAGGACACCCCATAGCAACTTGGTGGGCCTGAGATCAATGTGCATCTTTTTCAGTCTATGTGGGTTTCAGTATCTATACCCATAAAATCATTGAAAAAACAAGTTTCAGATTCCCTGACACACTGGGGCATAGGTAGTAACAGAGCAAAGCTGAGCATTAGGCATAGACAGTCCAGGATGCCTGGGAATTATCAGAGAGACAGACTAGACATTGCAAACAGTGATTACAGATTTAGACAACTAAGTACAAAAAAAAATGTCACGAATGTTAGAGATTGCAGTCAGTGAGAGAGAACTCAATCACTTACAGAATCATTAATAGTAGGAACTGAGCTAAAGATTAATTCTGTTTACTAGGCTTCTTTTTAAACTATCAGACGTGCTGGGAAAGGGAAAAGGGGTAGGAATGAGTCTACAGAAAAACTGGCCTTGACTGTGGCCAGCAGTAGATTTGATTTCCTATCTTCAGCTGAGGTGGGAAGAAGAGGCTCAACAGTAGGTATTTACCAAGCACCCTGTGCCAGGTACTAGGCTACAATCATGAATGACACAAATACACTCCTGTAGCACTAAACTCACATGCTATTGACCAGAGCTGCAAGAAGTATTTTGTCCTCACATATGTAAGACAGAGGCAATACTTAAAAAATGCTTCGAGCTACTCAGATAAAAGTTATATAAATAAAGACATACTTAACTGAGAAAGCCATTGTGTTAACTAACCTTTTAAAGCACCAATGTTATGTTAGCAGGATGCAGATGATATCAATGTTATTCCTTTGCCTCAGAGAGTCAAGCCAGGGAAGCAAACATGAAAATAGAAACTATCCTCAAACAAGACCCATGCCCATAGCACTGTTACTATATGCCCACCAATCACCTGCCTGTAGGAATGCAATCAGAACCACACCCCTTGTATCACTTCCTGTGCCACCCATCACAGGTAATGAATGTTGTTACAGGGATATGAGACAGCAAAAAATGATGTTGAAGCTCTTCTTTCTGCCTCTTAAAGACAACCATTATTCCTGGAATGACAATTTGTAAGCTCAACATAATTACGGACAAATTGATTAAGAGATGTATAATCTAAGGATTAGCATTCAGGCAAATGCTGCTTAATTTAGCCATCAAGGACTCGGGAGGAAACAGCTGTGTTCAGGAAGTAGTTTGGAATAAAAGTAAATTATTTATCATCATCTCTTTCTTATTTGAATTCCCAAGCTTGAAACTTCCTGGGATTAAATATTCCAAAGACAGGGGTCCTGTGTCTGTGAGGAAGGCAGGAGCATTGTAGATATGAGAGTCTTGGGCTCCACAGCTTCCTAACAAAGAAGCTGCCTGAATTCTCTTAGCCTCAGATATTGTACCCACAAAGTATGGATGATAAGCAATACCTTACAGCCAGGTTGGTTGTGAGGAATAAATGAGCCACCACACATAAAATTTCTATCATAGTACTTGGGAACTATGAGATTTTAAATCAATATTTGAAACTTTTTAAAGCTGTGTTTTTAAGCTATTAAACTGTTTAAGATAAGTAAATAAATGAAGTATTCTTTTTAGAAAAGAAATTTTTTTTCTTTCATTATGTTTAATAACATATAATTACCTTTACCAAAGAATGATGGTGAGAAAAAAACAAAAGCAAGGTGAATATTTGTGTGGCTTCTCCATGTAAGTTAAAAAGTCATTCTTTTATAAGTTGATGATGGGAAAAGGAGAAAGATGAGGCAGACAAATATTTGGGGTATCTACTATGTGATAGACCTTTAGCTGACATATTACATACATTACTTCATTTAATAAAAACAGCAGCATCTGGGTACTTCCATGACATCTCAGCTCTACTCCTTACTAGCTGTGTGACCTTGGGCAAGTTAC
This sequence comes from Lyroderma lyra, assembly GCA_004026885.1. Taxonomy (NCBI): domain Eukaryota; kingdom Metazoa; phylum Chordata; class Mammalia; order Chiroptera; family Megadermatidae; genus Lyroderma; species Lyroderma lyra. Next base: position 75,221 of record PVJL010000398.1, on the reverse strand, counting down.
TTGACCTTTCTGTGCTTTAGTTTCAACATCTGTAAAATGAGGACAACAACAGCACCTACCTTATAAGGTTGTTAGAATTAGATGCGTTAATAAATGTAAAACTCTTAGAACAGTGCCTGGCACATGGTAGGTACTCAATAAATGTTTGTCGTTGTCAACATCGTGAGAATGAGAGTAACAACAATATTTAAACACCCTTAACATCAAGTGTGGCATATAGTAGATGCTGTTATTAGTTAGATAATAAAAATAAAATATGATTTTAATGGGTATTCTCTTTCATCAAGTTAATTCCATATTGGCTCTGCCCCTACATCAAGCAGAAATATGTGAACATCCACTCTGACTTAATTTTATAGAAATTATAGAATCAGAAGATGAATTTCTTGCCCTCTTTATACTAAATTTCTTTTGAAGCCCATAGTGAGTTAAACAAATGCTCTGATACCAGGCCATTAGGTAGAGTTTCCAAGAATAGCAATTCCTCAGTTCCCTCTCTGCTCTGATCTCCATTTACTGTCATAAAACACCAAGTCAATGGCTAACACCTCCAGGATGGGGTGAGGAGAAGGGGATGTCGTCTCCTTATTTCTCACAACCTCAGTGCTCTTCTTTCCAGCTTTTTACCTACCACTCCTTTCAGTGCACACTACGATTTAGAAAACAAACAACTTGAAAATGTCCACCCTCTCACCATGCCTTCTCTCAGGTTCACTAACTTTGCTTCGGCTTCTCTCTGTACCTGAACCGATCTATCCCAGCCCATAAAAGACATGTTTACTGATCGAATGAAGAACTTGAATCTGCCGAACAACATGTGTACCAAGGAAACTATGCTGTTCAGACTCGGGCTCCTTGCAAGTATTTACTCTTTAATCATTTCTACTTGTAGCTTGAATACATGTCTCTTAAACAATTTCCAATACATGACAGCAGAAATGGTTCAGGGTTACAATGTAAATAAATACAAAAGCAACAAATCTCATGTAATTGATAATGTGAACGGAAATGAATTGTCAATAGATATTTAAAATAATGTTGACCATGGAGGCTTGGTTCAAAATGGAGTGTTACACTATTTTACAGTCAAGATTCTCATACTCTCAGGTGCTGTGAGAAATATAAAACATAAATTAGACCTGTTCTTTGCCCTCAGAGGGCTTATAATAGAGTTGTAGAAGGAAAAGTTACCTGAGAGGGTTCAGAATATTTCAGGGCTAAACTGGTGGTACTGAGAAACCTCTGTAATTCTGAGAAATGAATAATTAGTTTGAGCTAGATTTTAAAAGTACATAATGAAAAGTCAGAGTTCTCAAAGTACAAAAATACTGTGAAATTCACTTTAAGCAGGTTAATAACCTTACCCCAAATTTATAATTTTATACATATTTCATGCAGGCTGCAGAATAATTTAGCTATGCTATGCTATATCCTATAGTCTTATGAATACTATTAAAAATACATATTCCCATGAGTCACAAGCTGCAATTCAACAACTATGGTATTAAAAAAATTATAGAATTTTAGAGCTGATTCTAATCATTTCTGAACTCAAATAGAGCCAAACTCTTCTATTTCATATTCCAAAAAGTAAGAAACACCTAAAACATTAAAAATATGGTTAATGTTTTAGTTCTTTAGATTATTCACCTAGTCTGGGTTACCCAGTTTTCCTTCTTCTTAATGGAGAGCTGCAAGCCATCTGCCTTTACATGTGAAGTGCTTTTCATGGCAGGTAGTAAGTGTTCAGTACCTATTACTGCTGTTTCTGCTGCTCCTCTTACCATTATGACTATTACTACTACTACTGCTGTGGCTTCTGCTGCTGCTAGTACTGTTATTACTATTGCTACTACTACTACTATTAGTACAGCTGAAATTGGCCCTCTTTGTGAAACCTTCCTCTCCCTCCACCCATTCAAAACAAATGGTTTATTTCACTGACTTCTTGAATTTGTACCTCTCTTTTACTAGCTATTATGACCTTGGACAAGCTATAACCTTTCTCAAACTCATTTTCCTCACTTGTAAAATTGAAGTCATAGTATATGTCTAAGAATTATTATAAAGATTAAGCAAGATTATGCATTTATGCATGTTACAGTACACTCTTTGTTAATTGGAACTCAAGCAATCAGCACTCTCAAGCAACCAGCAAAAAAATATTGAAGGAATAATACTACATTTATACGGCGTGTGTGCTGGTTAATGGAGAGTCTATTTACATTTATCCATCATCTATCAATCCCCGTGGGTGCTGGATAATCTACTGTAAATGCTTCAGATAATGTTTAGACTAGTAATTCCCAAACTTTTTGGTTTTCAGGACACTTTTTTTTTTGGGGGGGGGCGGTATGTGGGTAGCTCCCTGTCTGGGAATCGAACCCAGGCCACAGCGCTGACAGGGCCAGCACCGAAGCCTTAAGCCACTACACCACCAGGGAACTCCCCACTTTTATTTTCTTAAAAATTTCTTAGACCTCCAAAGAGCTTTTGTGTATGTGGGTTGTATCTACAGATATTTAGGATACTCAAAGTTAAAACTTAGAATTTTTTGTTTCTTTATTAATTTGATTAAAAACACTGTTACATGTTACATGAATTACATGTTAACATGAATAATACATTTTATGGAAAAGAAACTATATTTTCCCCACAAAATAGTGAGAAGAGTGATTATTTTCCATTTATATCTTTAACATGTGGCTTTAATGTCTATTACTGTATGGTGTTTTAAGTATACAAAAAAAATCTGGCCGCACACAGACATGTAGTTGGAAAAGAGAGGAGTATTTTAATCATCTTTCAGATAACTGTGGATATTTTTCTCTAATACTCTATCAATTTGACAAGTAGTAGTTAGGTTAGTTGAGATGTGGCATCTGAAATGATATCAATAAACTTTTCATATTCTGTTGTATTAAAATACACTATCTTGCACACTGAATAGATCTTTTCTTCACATATGATTTTATAACATCATGCATCGGTCATTTGCAAAGTATTGGTTCACTGAGTTATGCAGATCTTCACAACATTGACACATTTCATTACACAATATGAAAAAAATCATCATTAATAGCACCACAACCTCACTGGAAAGTCTTTAGTTTTGCAGAAGCTGACAAGTTCAGAATGCTTGACACAAATCTTCCAAAATTCTAATTTTCACATGAAAGTTCAAATTTTATCAGTGGCAACAAATATTGTCAGTTGTTTTTCCTTGAAGTGACAGACTCACTTCATTCATTTTTCAGAAAATGTCTGCCAAATAGCCCTTTTTGAATAAGTGTAGTTTGCCTGTCAGTTGTTCTTTCAAGTAAAAATGGTGTCCCATGAAAAAAAAAGTAGCTATTCACTCACACAAGACAATCATCATGCTTTGGTGTGCATCAGGTGCTTTATATTTATTTCCCGTTTTGTCACATACAATAGTGAATAAGAGTGTTCTCAGGGTCTAAATTTAATAAAGTACTTTTTATTGCTTCATCAAGTCATTCTTAACTGAAACTGGCACTGTTTTTCCATGGCAATGATGAATACTGTGATACATTAGTGGCAGATTTTACTTTGATTCATGTTAAGACACCAACAGCTTTACCCACCATTGCTTTTACACCATCAGTGCAAATGCCAACACAGTAAAAAGAAGCAAATAATGTTTTAGTATTATTATAAAAATTGTTTTGACCTTGTAGACCTACTGAAAAGTCTTGGGAATCCCAAGGAACCATCAACTACACTTTGAGAACTATTTATCTATAGCACAGTATGTGCTTTGTAAATGTTAACTGTTATGATTACCTATGGGGACTATATTTTTTAATTAAAACTCTGGATTATAATATTTCATGTGATCTGCCCATGAATAGATTCAGAAACAGAGACTGTTCCCACCCCACCCCCATATTATTTCTGTTCTTTTTTCATTTTGCTTCATACTATAGTTAGATGTATTCCCAACCACCAGAGATATTAAGGCCCGAAGGACAGCAGTAAGATTTTTAACTAAGCCAATATTTCAGAACTAGCACAATGTTGTATACGGAGCTGGTGCTTAATAAATACTTATTAAACATATGGTAACTGAACAAATGAACAAACTCAAATTAGTCCATTCTAGGCTTGTCAGCCATTCTGGAAGGAGAGAGATGGAAATGGTAGATAGTTTATTTTTATTTGTTTATTTTTAAGGTAGGAATTTCAACTATAGTATTCTTGCTTAGAAAATTAAATTTGTGTGATAATCAGCCAAGGTTACCTTTTATGGGGAAATAACATTGACCTTCTTTTTTATTAACTAGGTAACACATGTTAACTGTAGAAAATACAGATAAAAAAATTAAAGAAATTACTGGGAATTTCATGATCTAGAAATAACCTTTATTAAATTTTTATACTGTTTTTTTCTGTGCAAATACATAACTTTTTTACCTTCTGTTTTGTTACCTCCTTTTCTCATCTAACACTGTATAATGAATGTCCTTCTATACCATTATGTATCCTTCTCTAATGCAACTTTAATATGTATATATAATATATTATTTGGTTGTGCTTCAGAAATAATTGATTAAGTGGGATATTTGAATTTAACTCTTTTCCCATGTTACTCCTACCCTACCTCATTATTATCCAGAAAAACTTGAATTAGCAGTGACACAGAGTGAAGCAGTAGGCAACCTCAAGTATCCAGTGAGCATTTTTACCTATCATCATCATAAGCAATGAATAATACACCCATAGCAGAAACAGTTCTGAAGAAAAAAAGAAATATAAATTTAGAACACCCACAAATAAGATATTTTAAGATATATCTGGAGAGAAATAAGCCTGGGTCACGCAGCCAAGAAGAAAGAATTCCCCTCTTGGGAAGCTGCATAGGAAAAGTACTCAGTGATAGGTAGGATGTGTGGGAAACTGTTCAGATGGTCCATTGAAAAGTCAACTCAGAAGCTGCATGAAATGAATGGGCAGAAACATAAAGACTCTAATAAGTAGGAGCTAAAGTATAAAGAACTCTATTACTACATTGCTAAAAGGGACATTTAGGTGGAAGTTAAGGGCAACCCATTCTAAATTCTGTTTCAGTTCTTTGAAAGATAGATCTCAATCTTGAACTTTCTCCTTAATTTCAAAGATAGTCATTTGAGTATAAAAGAAACATCAAACTAAGAAGAACACTACCAAACAGAGTAAGTCAGTAGGCAACAGACTGAGATTGTAAATAAGAGGGGGAGGAAGTGAAACTGGAGGTCCCTAAAAAATAAAAATAAATTTTATAAAACTATATATGGTGTATATCCATATATGGTCTCTCTCTCTCTATATATATATATATATATATTTTAATTTGTAAAACATTCTATATTCTAATTTATGTAATAAATCAGAAGCTTGGGAACAGTAAGTACTTGCTGATTTTTAGTGAGGTCGAAGAAGTCATTTCTTTAACATGATTCAGTGGCTTAACTAAGATTCAGCGTTCCAAGGTATATTTTCTCAGCTTTTTCAATAAAGTACGTAAAAAATTCTAACCCCCTCAGACATCCGTGGTTTACACGCCCTCACTCATTCTTCACTTAGGTGTCCACTCCATCTAAGCCAATCTCTCTACAAGTCCTTACACACATCTTGTTAAATTGGCCTCCAAGTCATTGCCCAGGTAACTCCTCAGGATGTTTGCCCATCTTTCTATCACTAGTTCCTTCAACCCAGATCACAATGAACATATCTCCTCCCACTAAATGTTGCCTAAATAATCCCATTCATTTTGATCATTCCTATATCAGTCATTTTAAAGAACATAGCTTATTCATATTATTATTGACATTTCCCTCAAATTGTTTTATTGAGGCCTTCTTTATACCTTGACTAGATTTAAGTTTCTTTTCTTTTTCTAATTTTTTTTCAGTTACACTTGACATTCAGTATGTCTATTTATATCATATATGCAGTGATTTCCCCAATTAGTCTAGTGCCCACCTGGCACTATACATAGTTGTTGCAACATTATTGACTATATTCTCTGTGCTATACTTCATATCTCCATGATTATTTCATAACTACCAATTTGTATTTCTTAATCCCTTTAACTTTTGCACACAGCTCCCCAATTCCCCTCCCCTCTGGCAACCACCAGTTTGTTCTCTGCATCTGAGTCTGTTTCTGTTTTGTTTGTTCATTTATTTTATTCATTAGATTCCACATATAAGTGAGATCATATGGTATTTGTCGTTTTCATTCTGACTTATTTCACTCAGCATTAATACCCTTTAGATCCATCCATCCATGTAGTACCAGATTGTAAGTTTCTTGAGGGCAAGCACCACAGCTTCTAATTTTTTTTGTTTCAAGAATATGGAAGATTGAAAGAATAAACAAAAAAGGAAGGGGGAAGAAAGAAAAAGGGTAAATGGAAGAGGGATGAGAAAGGAAAGGTGAGAAACAGAAAGTAAATTTGTGAGATTTCATTTTCTAATATATACAGTGAAAATAAAGATGGAGTTGCTTTGTGAAAGTCCTACTAACACAAGTTAAGTCTAATTCTAATAAGCACTCAGTCTCAGATAGCAATCTGATCCCTGTTCCATGCTCTATTTTTTCTAATTCTACATTTCCAATTGCTATTTCTAATAAGTGATTTTAAATCTAATGACCTCTATTTAAAATTCAACTCAGCCCATCTCCCTTAACCTGCTTAACTTTCTCCTTTTTATACACTTATCATGTTTTAGCATACCAAATCATTTACTTACTTATTATATATTTATGATTGTCTCCCTATCCCTACCCCAACTCTAAGTAAGTTCCATGATGGTGAGAACATTCCTGTTTTGTTCCCTGATGTAACTCCAGCCCCCAAAGCTGTATCTGACACAAAGTAGGTGGTGGAGTAGGTAAATACTGTGCCTGCTTCGTTCCATGAAAACAGTAAAATTACAACTAAATTATTGAATAACCAACATAGAGAACCATTTGAAGTCTAGCTGAACAGAATTTTATAACTAAGGATACAAAAAGGAGGAGGCCATGGTGAGACTGGTAGGAGGGGTATAGATGTGAAAGGAGCCAAACTTCTGGTGGTAGTAGAGATTCAGGAGGGATATCCCAGATGCGAAAGTTCCTCCTGAAGGAGCAAGGGACCTCAGCCCCATACCAGGCTCCCCAGCCTGCAGCACTGGTGCCTTACAACATCTGACTATGAAAAATCATTGGGACTCCAACCATCTGGTTGGGACAAAAGGCTCTGGGAAACCCAGACATCCTCTTAAAGTGCCCATGCAGACCCAGTCACTCCCAGATACTCACCCTGGGCCCCAACAGAGGGATGATGACTTAGGGAGAGTGGGAGGCATGGGGGTGGGGTGGGGACAGTCTGAGTTGTGTGGCTTTGGAGCAAAGGCTAGAGGACAGTTGCCATTTTTACTGGGTGCGCCCTTCTCCCATGCAGCCAGCTGCTGGGCACTATCTTTCCTGTGTTATGCCCACCCCCACACAGCCAAATCTGAACCTGATTGGTCTGTTGAGATTTAGCCACTCCACCCTGCTGACTCACTGGGACCCTACCTCACCCAACTCTGCCAACACCAAAGGCACTTTCTCCGGTGAACAGCCAGCCCCATTCATACTGCAATCTTCCATGGATAACTATTTATAAGTCCTCAGGCCCCAGGCAGGTAGCCACTGGCATTGATGTGCTGCTCTGAGACATTTGCTGAGGAGCTCCAAGCACAGCACTGGCACCAAACCAGAATCTACAGGAGCACCCAGCACAGGTGACCAGTAAGACAATGCCAGCCCCACCCCCCCGCCAGGGCACCTACTATATAAGGCCATCCAGCAATACTGAGAAACATAGCAGATCTACCTAACACATAGAAACAAATACAGACAGGTATCCAAAATGAAGAAATTAAAAAAATATGTCTCAAAGAACAGCAGAAAATTCTAGAAGAAGACTGAACATAATAGAGGCATGCAACCTATCAGATACAGAGCTCAAAACGATGATTTTAGGGGGTTCCTCGGTGGTGTAATAGCTAGGCGTCAGCGCTGTCAATGCTGTGGCCTGGGTTCAATTCCCAGCCAGGGAATCACCAAAAACAAACAAACAAACAAAAAGTGATTATTTTAAGGATGCTCAGGGAACTTAGTGAAAACTTCAATAGAGATATAACAAGCATAAAGAAGTACATAGAAACCATAAAAAAGGACCAGTCAGAAATGAAGAATACTATAACTGAAATTCAGAATGCAATAGAAGGTATCACCAGCAGACTAGATGGAGCAGAGGATTGAATCAGTGAATTGGAAGACAAGGTAGCAGAAAACATCCAGTCAGAACAGCAAAAAGGAAATGAATCCAAAAAAATAAGGATAGTTTAAGGGGCCTCTGGGACAACATCAATTGCAACAACATTCACATCATAGCAGTACCAGAAGGAGAAGAGAGAAAGCAAGGAATTGAAAACCAGTTTGAAGAAGTAGTGACTGAAAACTTCTCTAACCTGGTGAAGGAAACAGACATACAAGCTCAGGAAGCACAGGGAGTCCCAAACAAAATAAACCCAAATAGGCCCACACCAAGACACACAATTAAAATGGCAAAGATTAAAGACAAGGAGAGAATACTAAAAGCAGCAAGAGAAAAGCAACTAGTTACTTATAAGGGAGTTCCCGTAAGACTGTCAGCTGATTTCTCAACAGAAACTTTGCAGGCCAGAAGGGAGTAGCAGAAAATATTCAATGTGATGAAAAGCAAGGACCTATAACCAAGATTACTCTACCCAGCAAAACTATCATTCAAAATCAAAGGGTAAATAAAGAACTTCTCAGACAAGAAAAAAACTAAAGGCGTTCATCACTACCAAACTAGTATTACAAGGAATGTTAGAGGGACTGCTTTAAGATGGGGGAGGGAATTATGAACAATAAAATGGTAATAGGTACATATCAACAATCACCTTCAATTTAAATGGATTAAAAGCTCCAATCAAAAGACATGAAAGGTATTGCACTGAGTGGCCTGTCAAACAGAGGAAGGTACATGTAAATTGACTTTGCTTACAGGTAACATCCAAAGAAGAAAATAAACAAGTGGAACAGAAACAGATTCATAGACATAGAAAACATTTGGTTTGTTGCCAGGTGGGAGGAAGTTTTGGGGAGGGGATGAAATAAGGGGAAGGGATTGGGAAGTTCAGCGTAGTGGTTTCAAGGTAATAGTTACGGGGATATAGGGTATAACATGGGAATATAGTCAATAATGTTGCAATAACTATGGGTGGCATCAGATGGGTACTAGATTTGTTGGGATGATGGGAGGAGGGTGGGAGGGGTGGGTGAAAAGGGGAAAGTAATCAAGAAGTACAGATTCATAGTCACAAAACAGTCCTAGGGATATAAAGTACAGCATAAGGCATATGGTCAATTACATTGTAATAACTGTATATGGTGTCAGACGAGAACCAAATGTATTGGAATAAGTATTAGTAAGTTATATAAATGTATCATCATTATGCTGTACACCTGAAATCAATATAGTATTGTATGTCAAATGCAATTGAAAAATAAAAATAAATGAGAAAAAAAAAAAGAGATACCAGAGAGCTTGCTCTCTCCACCATGTGAGGATACAAGGAAAAGGCAGCCATCTGCAAGCCAGAAGAGAACTCTTAGCAAAACTCCAATTGACCAGCACCTTGATCTTGGAATTCCCAGCCACCAAAACTGAGATAAAATAAATTGTTGTTCAAGCCACCCAGTCTATGGTATATTTTTATGGCATCCTGAGCTAAGGCACCTGCTATATGCCATAGTCATTAGAAATATCCAAACTTACATTTAGAGTTCTCTAAGAATTTCATTTTCAATCTCCACACTGCTCTAGATTCCAAACTCATAAATTTTATATCAAGAGGCTCCTTGAATGAAAATGCTGTATCACAACAGCAAATTGATAACTAATAAACTGCTCATTGGGTTGAATTTATTAACATTTTAGAACTGTACTTTAAAACATTAATTACCAGTTTGAAAAGTTGATATCCTCTACTCTCTTGTTTACTTGACATTTATTGAGCAAATTTCGTTTTTGTTAATAAATTACTCAAGGCAAAATGCTCAAGTAAGTTTGCTCACCAATTTATCCTAACAAATCAAGTCTGTCATAGCTGGAAGAATGGGAAATTCCCCTTCATTTGATGAACAAAAACAATGGCTTTTGTCAAACTCAATGAATAGCTAGGGTGGGGCATAGTTAGTTAGTGGAGAAGAAATTCCTAAACAAATAGGTCTTACCTGGGAGATATTTGTATATTCTACTCATACATTGTTGAGTATGGTAGCTACTAGCCACATGTGGCTGCAGAATACTGGAAATGTGGCTAGTCCAAACTTGAGATATGCTTGCTGTAAGTGAAATAGTTCATTAAAAATGTTCATGTTTGTTATATGTTAAAATAATATTTTAGATATATTAGGATAAATAATACATTATTAAAAATTAATTTTACCTTTTTTACCTCTTAAATGTGGCTACTAGACATTTTTATTTACATATGTAAATGACATTGTATTTCTAATGGACAGTGCTATTCTAATTAACTCCTTGTCACATCTGTAAGTCTAGTTAGGTAAAGAAAAGTATGAGGTGCAGATTAAATAAGAATAGTTATTTTTTATTTTGTGCACACAATTGAAACAATTTTTAATTAACTGGCAATATTTAAATATTGAATGATTTCAAATCAAAGTGCAGACTTCTGGCTTCTTTTTAAAAGTCAGAAGATTTAGACACACTAAACCTACATTCTAGCATGGCAACAAGGGGCTGAAATTAATGACTAGCTTTCCTCTTTAAACAAGGTATGAACTCTCCAGTTTATCCTAGTCTCTAACTGGCCTATTTCATCTTCTCTGCCTGGTCTTTGTAGGTATTTAAACTTTAATGTGTGGTTATTGAGAAAAATTCAAACATGGAATCGAGTGGCAGAGAAAGCACCTGCTTTGGGCTTATGCAGATCTCAGTTTCATTTCCAATTCATCCACTTTGAATGTGTTTCTCAATTTCTCTGAAACTCGATTTCCTTATCACTAAAATGGGAAGAATAATAATAACTATATTGTGGAAACTAGTAAGAATCAAATAAAGTAAAATATATTCAGGAGTTGTATCACAGTAGTGCTTTATGGATTATATTATTACTTCCCTTCTTTGGCTGATTCAATATTTACTTGGGAATTGGGGGTATTAGTAACAGAGATGTAGCTAGATTCTAAGGGATTTTCACAGTGCCAAGAATCCACAAAAGTAAAGACGCTCTATCCCTGAATGCAAAGATCTTGGGAAAGAGAAGGTCTTTTTGACATTTTTCTTAGGGCCCACATGATGGTTAAATCACTTTTATTAACTACAGTTGCATTTTTATTTGTCAATAAGAAATGAAGACTTCAGATGTTTGACATCTATGCAAGCTTTCCCAGTCACGTTGATGGCAGATTTCTATTTTGATTTGTGCCATGTTGCAGCTTTATTTTACACCCCCAGCAGCTCAGGTAAATTGCAAAGCCAAACTTTTCACACCGACAGACGCTATGATTTAGTACAACCAATAGTTAAGGATAACAGACAAAGATGCAAAAACTGAGAGAGCAAAGATCAGCGAAAAAAATTTTCCTGTGTTACAGAAGCTAGGACACAAACCAGAATAATTTGTTCTGTAGACCTGCCCCTCTTGGCATAAAATTTGTATCTCATTGAGGACTAGTTTGTTCAGTAAGAGCCACTAACTGGACTCAAATGCCTCCTCTTCACAGTTCTTACATCATGATTCAAATGCTTTCCCAGCTGTTCTTGACTGCTTACAATGACTTGTGACAAATTATTCTTCAGTATATTGTATGAGTTACCTTTTCAAATGTTGTCATGGTTCACAGATAAGTTATCTGATGTGTATTATACGGTCTCTCCAACAGCAAATCTGAACATTGAGGGGCTCCTCCCAAAATTCTATTGTACTCTGCAAGTTGGCCACCCCAAACAGGAATCCTCCTAGAACACACATAAGTTCCATGTGGATACCACAGTTAGCTATAATAATAAGCAAACAAATAGATAAGTAAAAACTAAAAGGAAACGTAACTGGATAGTTATCTCAGACTCTCCAAAGTAATGGAAGAAACTTTTTTAAAAAGGTCAAAAGATTTTATGACAAACTCAAATTAAATTAAAAAAAAAAACTTACTATCTTTTGCTGTGTGTAATGCACTCCCACGTATAATATGCACCCATGTTTTTGGCTCAAACATTTAAATATATATGGAATTAGTACTACTCATGTGTAATGCGCATCCTATTTTTCCCTTGCAAATTTAGGCAAACAGTATGCATTGTACATGGAAAAATACAGTAAATAATATACTAGATAAAAATAAATAACCTAGGAAAAGTATCTGTTACAAATATGAAAAAGAACAAATTATCTTTAATATGCAATGAGCTCATATATATTGACTTTTAACAACACTAATCATCTTAATTTAAAAAATAGATAAAGGAGATGAACAATTAATAGAACCAAGGCTGAGAAATGGCTAATAAAGTATTTAAAATTAAAACCTCACCAGTAACCCAATAATTTTGAATTAAAATAACAGTTAGAAATCTTTCCATTTATCAAATGAATCAAGATTTGTTTCAATGTTAACAGTCACTTTGGGACAGGATGTGGTAAAATGAAAAAGCTCTTATACTGCTACATTAGTGACTTTCTGCAAAGCAAAAGCCTTTTAAAATTTCCAATGTTTTTCAACTTTTCTGTAGCACCAAAATTTTTCAAAATAAAAAACTGAAAAATAAAAAGAACAATCCTAATAACAAAACCAATACATATTTCCTTAAATAAATGGTATGAATATATATATATATATATATTTAATTGATCTATAATTGACAGATAACATTAGTTTCAGGTATACAAACACAATGATTTGATATTGTATATATTGCAAAATGATCAGCACAATAAGTCTAGTTAATGTTCATCACCACACAGTTACAATTTTTTTCTTGTGATGAGAATTTTTAGAATCTATTCTCTCAGCAACTTTCAAATATACAACACAGTATTATTGACTATAGTCGCCCTGTTGTACCTTTTTGAATATATATTTTTAAAGTTGTGACCCTTAACTATCTTTCTAAAGGGATCTAATCTGTTCTCTAAAGCAATAATTCTCAAAGTGTGACCTCTGGATCATCACCATCATCTGGAAATGTGTTAGAAATATAAACTCTCATGTTTACCCAGACTTACTGATCCAGAAACTCTGGGGGTGGGGCCCAGAAATTTGTGTTTTAACAAGCTCTCCTGGTTATTTTGATGCACACTAAAGTCTGAGACCAGTGCTCTAAAGTTAAATATAGGGTCCAGCAGAAGTAACGCCCTTTTTAATGAGCTGGTAATCTATACTAAATCTTTTATTACAAATTCATAGGCATAAACATGTAATTCTGTAACATAATAATGTTTTAACTACCTTTAAAAGTAGTTACTTCTGCCAGACCCTGTATAATGGATAGAAGAATGTATTAAATAACTCAACAAAGCAATCAGATAAAACTAGAATGTATAAAATTCTGTGGACAATTCTTCATTCCTTCAAGAAATAAAGGGCATGAGAAAAAAAAGGAAAAGTATTAAAATTAAAAGACTTAAGAGACAACAGCTATATCTAAGTGACCTTATTTGAATTGTGTCAATCAAATCAACTGTAAAAAGATGTTTTGCAACAATTAGGAAAAGTAAAACATGATATTATTATTTAATTATGTGTGAATCTTACAATATGGATATAATTTTTAAACAGCCATTTAAAAAGTCCTTATTTGTTAGAGATTTTTATAAACTATTTTAAAACTTAAAAAATATGAAAATATGCCAAAATGAACTACTAAAAAATCTAGGTGATTAAAATACAAGTTTGTTATACTAGTCTTCCTATATTCCTATTCATTTAAATTTTTTCATAGTAAAAGGTAAAAGAAGCGAAACCTTCAAATCCTTTAGCCAATAATTCCCACCTTAGGGAAATAGTCTCAGAAAAGATTTAGTTATAAAGATATTCATTACAGCATTATGTTACTACAAACAGCATAACAGTTTGTAGTAATGAAAGATGTTTATTACTACAAACTGTTAGAAACAACCCAATATCCAAAAATAAGAAAAAGGTATAATAAATTATGAGACTTCCAAGTAAAAGAATGCAACTAGTAGAAACATTTCATCTTTAAAAAGCAAGATACAAAGCATATACAGTATAATTCTTTTTTGTAAAAAATAAGTAGATGCCTAGAAAAAAGACTAGAAAAAAACTACATCCACCCTCACTTAATGACCTACCCGTTTAACGACCTCTCAGACTGACACCTAGTTCTCTGGTGTGAAGAATCTCCTTCCTCTGTCTGTGGGAGCCTTGTATCATTCCCGCAGTTAATTAGTATTCACTACTCGAAGTGCTGGCAACCACGCAAGACTACACACTTTGTTTCTAAGTGTGGCGTCATGTGATATAGACTGAAAACTACATACCCTGGGGCGCCACAACACACCACAGGACACCTGCCTTTAAACTTTATGCTTATTGACCAATTCGCTTAGAGGAACATACGAGGGCTGTCTGGGGAAAAATCCAGCCATAAATGCTTCTATTTTTCATATTATATGGCTGGATACTTTCTAGACAGCCCTTGTATATCTTTAAAATAAATGGAAAACCCACTTTTTAAAAAAAGTGAACTATTTATAAAGTCATAATGGTTATTTACCACAGCATGTGCTCCTCAACTTCTTAAGAGAGTATCTTGCTCATATTTGAATCTCCAGAACCTGCCATGTATAGATCCTCCCTAAGTGTTGACCTAAATACACAATCTTGAATAAACTCCATATTCTCTAGTACTTCTTCAGCTCCTGGCCAGTTATTTTGTTGACAGAAAGGTACAGCAATTACCACAAATGACAATCAAACATTGAAAATGTATTTACAATTTGGTTCCCTTTTTACATTAAGCATCAGCATGAGGCAATGGCATTAATGTCAAATTGAATATTGCTTGTACTGAAATTCCCAAAAAGAAGACCAATCCTTATTTGCTCATAAAATTCCATTTATGTTTTTATTTTCAAAATAAGAGTTCCCATTTATTAAACTAGAGATCTTTTAAGTAAAGGGGGAAATCACAACAAGATTTTCATAGAATAGTGGCAAACAAAAGCATTGGGTTAACCAAAAACTAAAGATTAATATTGTTAGATAAAACTATGTTGCAGTAACAAATAGATGCCCTAAATTCAGATTTTGAAAGACTGTTTTTCCTTTCCCACATAACAGCCCAGGGGAAGACTTCAGGTCAGAGGTGGCTTGCTCTACAAAGTCATTGAAGGATCCAGGATGATAACAGCTCTGTGCCGGCTTTAACACACAGCTTCCAAGGTTGTCCTGGATATAAACCACTTGTCAGCCAGGAGAAGGAAGGGCTGAGGGGCATGAATGGAAGGTTTTATGGGCCAGATTTGAAAGTGATACATATCCCCTCAATAAAACACATCACATAACCGTCTTTAACTGCAAGAGAAGCAAAAAATATATAGTCAAGCTCTGGATCCAGGAAGAAGAGGAGAATGTACTTTGGTAGGCTGTTGGTGACCTCTGCCATAATAGAATTGTATGTGAAACTAATTATCTAAATATCCTGTCTCCCACCCCCTGATAGTGTCCAGTGTGTAGCCTCTGGTCAATTTGCATGCCGGAAAGGACTCCAACAGGATATGCCCAGTCATGATTCACAATTTATGAATAAGTTATTTTCCAAAAGTTCATTTGTGAGATTACTGGAATATATTTTCCAATGGAAGTATAATAATAGACTAGCCCACAATTTACTAGCCTATGTGGGCAAACATGATAAAACCTACCAAGTTTTGGACTCGATAGAGAAGAACGAAGTTTCCTGTTCTACTCTTGGGGAAGAGAAAAGGTTGACTGAATCAAGAAAGTTTTCCTTCAACTCCTCCTCAACTGTTACTCTTTTTCCTAAACAGTCACCTTCAGACTATGCAAAAAACAAACAAACAAAAAAACAACCCAGCCCCCAAAAGGCCTATCCTCATGCCCATTTCCCAACCATCACTATCATCAATGCTGCTGTTCTTATCTGGATGTTAAAATAATAGATTTATATTTTTAAAAGTATTGTCACAGATACAATTATAATAATAGTTCATATTTCTTGAATACTTACTATACACCAGAACTATGTTGTTTGAAATTCATTTCACTCATTTATAAAATAGAGATAATAATATTTATCTCATAGTTATTGTAAAGGTGAAATGAGACAATGTCTATAAAGAGAGGGAAAGATAGCATTTGCCAGACATTAGTAAATTTACTCAATAAATGTTAGCTATTATTCTCCTAACCAGTTTACTAGTACTCAGTGATAGAGGGAAAGGGTGAGGAGCTCACTGAGCTCAATTCCTTTCTCCCAAAACCTCCAACCTATTAAGAAAACAACAGTCACACTTTTTTGACTGCTGACATTTGTTTTCAATGCTAATGTGCCTGAAAGTGCTTGTTAAAAATGTTTTTAAAAAAAATCCCCTTTCAGTCGGCCTGCAGTAAGCACTGCTGCCACATTGAACACGGGGGCATGATTCACATTGTATTGCATATAAATGGTGCTTCCTGAAGGTTTGCAAATTGGTTGTTCTGAAGTGGGAGCTCAGGAAATCGTACTTATAACAAATACCCAGGTGATGACTCTAAAAGTGTGAGGACCATTCTAACAGGCAGCCAGGATTGAGAACCACTGTGGGTATCTAGTGATTGGCAAACCCAGGGGACAGCCAGTGGTCAAAACAGAGCCTCCAATGCTCCCGGACCAACCGCCATTCTTGCTTTCCACCAGTGGAATCTGCAGAGATGGGGGAAGGGGCTTCAAGAGAGCTGACTTCAGGGTTGCTAGGAAAGAATTCATCACTTCCCAGGGTCTTGCTCCAAAGTGGAATACTGAACATCTAAAGGCGTGAGGACCTGAACATATTCCTTGTGTAGCACCAAGTCAGAAAAACCACAGCAGAATCTACCCTCCTTCTAAAGCCTCCAAAGAAAGCAGACCAGCTGGACCTGCTGCCACGCCATACAAAGCAATGGCAATCCAGGTGGGCATCTGGGGGAGCGGGGCACAGAGGCAGGAAGGTCACCTCTCCTTTCCTCCTGTGGACCCCGAGAAGATTCATTTGATGTGAAACCTGAGAAGGAATTTACTGCTGAGATGGACTCCCCAGGGTCACCCAAGGGCCCCAGTTTTACAAATACAAGAGTCTAAGGGCCATTTGCTGACAGGGGCTCCTCAGGTACTGTGTATACAGGGATGAACCTCAGACTTCACTCTCAGCTTCCCGGGCCGTGCTCTGCATGTTAGCACCCCAAGTCACCCACTGCAGGAAAACTGGTTTCCACTTTCTACTAGGATCGGCCCCATCCAATCAGAACTGCACAATTTGGATATCTCATTTACATAAAATGGACCTAATTGAGAACCTGAGCAAAAACTTTCATTATAAAAGCGACCTTCTCTCTGTGTCAGCAGGACACAATTCAAGTGGGTACCTGAATCTGTCGCTCCCAGGCTGCAGTTCCATTTTGCTCAAATAAATGCTTTTAATCCTCTATTACAGTCTAAAGTTAATTTTGATTTACACTCCTATGGGGAAAGAATTCTATAAATTAAAAAACCATTTCCTGCCCATTCATTATCTCTGCATTTCCACAACAGTCTGAGGCAGGCGTTAGCACCCCTGTCACAGACAAGGAAAGGACAGTTTAGCTGGCATTCACGAAGTTTTTGGGCTCCAAAGCCACTTTCTGCCTTTTATACATCTGTACCTCACCGCTCATCTTAGAGCACAGCAGGACTGAGAGTCATCTGCAATAAAGAAACGCAGCAAAGATTTGCAGAGCCTGCTGAGGTGGGGCTGGTTTTTTTCTGAGCAGGGCCTGCTCTTCTGGGTCCTCTCCTTGGCTCACCCAGCTCTCCTGGGGACACCCAGACCCCTTGTGCCTGCGATGGGAGGCTCTCATTCCCTGTCACATGCTGCTCATTCATTAAGGTCCCTGGTTCCTCCCAGCCATTCTAATTATGCACAGCGATTATAATAAAGGAGCTTCCTCCTTAAAAATAGAAAGTGTGAGGACCTGAGAAAGAACATGTCCCACAAGCTAGTTCACTGTCTAAAAGTGGCTATCATCAAATAACAAAATAACATTTTTTAAAGTCACCTACTACAACCTGATCACAGCTCTGTTTTTCAGAAATCTCCTCAGAAGCTGAATTCAATAAAATGAGACTTTTACCTGTAATTTCCTCCCAAAGGCTTCACAAGGCTCTTCAGACATTATCTCATTAATCCTCAGGACAGATCTATGAAACAGGTGGCAGACAATGGACTTTTCATTATAGGTAGCTTGAGGCATGAGCAGGGTTCCTGGTCCCTTAAGACCAGGATGGGTCTTCTGCAATCTCCCCAATCTTCATCTGTAAGACACTGAGCGTCCACATTTTACTGGGGGAAATCTTCACAGTTCCCATTGGAGGAAAGTTGTAAAGATGGCAAATTGCATTCATTTGCCCATTCCATTCATTCACAAATATTTATTAGCTACTACTTAACAGACCTAATACTTTTTTTGGAAGTGGCTTGGTGCTGAATTATACATGAACAATGAACAACTATGTTGTGAGCAAATGACTATGGGACCATAAAAAGAAAAGGAAACAAACATTAATTGAGCACTAATTACTAAATGCAAGCGATTGTGCTGGTATCTTTACTTAGAGGATCTCTTTTACTCCTTGTAATAATTTAGAGTGGTAGTGACAGCATCGATTTTTTTTATTTTCCATTTTAATAATTTTTACAATAATTGGTCACATATCTATAGTTAGTATATATTACAGCCAAATTTTGCACTGAGATTTGTCTGATTTCCAAAACCATGCCTTCTCCATTGTCCCTGCCCTCATGGAGTATACAACCTGATAATAAAGATAAGTATACAAATGATTTTTGTCTAATAACAATCATGATAATAGTTAACAATTGTTGAGCACTAGGTTAGCCTAGTCTGTTCCAGGCATCAAACCCAGCACTTTATATTGATTCATATATGTAATCTTCACACAAACTATTAATTTTCCCAAATGACAGGTTTGGAAAATCTGAGGCTTAGAGAGGTTAAATAACTTGCCTGCAGGAGAGAATATTTGAAGAACACCACTGGTCTCACAAGAGGGAGTTGACTGGTTCTACGAGGTCCCAAGCTTTAAACATAAGACCAAAGGTCAGAAGCTTCAGAGAGATAGATTTTGGTTAAAAATAAAGATCCTACTGACAGAGTGATCCAAGTGCTGCCTCTGGAGGTAATGGATTCCCCTTTTAAAGAGTTTAAACAGCAAATTGTCACTTCAAAGACATTACAAAATGGATACTATTATGTCAAGAATGTTCTCCTGTTCTCTGCCCCACCACACCCCACTCCCACTTCAACTTCCACACATTCTTCAGATTTCAACCTAAATATCACTTCCTCAGGGACATCGTTCCAGACCACATGAAGAGCCTCCATTATACATCATCTTAGTTTCTGGTAGTTCTCTGTCACAGCATTTTTAAATGGAATTAAGTAACTTAACTATGGAGTGAATTAGGGAATGTTAAGCTCTCAAAGGACAGAGACTATGTGAGTCTTGCACATGCTGGATGCTCAGTAAATATTTGTTGGCTGAATGAATGAATATGGATGGGTGATTGGACCACATGTGGATTCTCAGAACTGACCCGGCTGATGGCATTAACTCCCCAGGCTAAGCTGACTTGAACACTTCAGAGCACCCACGTTCTCAGAGCCTTTCATACACCTGTTAAAACATCCACATCATCACACTTATTCACACTTTACCTTTTCCTTTGTGTGCATCTCAGTATCAAAACCTCATTCACACTGGTTCATCCTTATGTTGGATACTGCATAGCAGGGACTAGCACTCATTTTCAGTACCCATGCCTTCTCTGTACAAATTCATTTCATATTCATCCATGGGCTTTGGCCTGCCTATCTTCCTTGTCCATCTGTTTGGACAGCCATGTGCCTGCTTGTGGGTGGTTAGATTCTTGGCAGGGGATAGAATCTCCAAACAATGCAAGAGGTTTCCTCAGGCAAGCCACGCTGTGTAGTCAGAGAGGCATCTGTCCCTGGGGAGGGTCTTCTCTCTAAAGTCAGGGTGGTACAGACGCCTTGGACACTTGATTATAACCGTAGAAATGTGGACTCCCAAGCCAAAAAGAAGATCAAAATCTCAAAAGGAAAATAAAAAAATAGTCACAAAGCTTTCATTTGACCAACATAAGAGACAGCCCATTCTGCGCTGGGCAGTATGGGTAAGTGCTAGGGATGCATGACCTGCAAAACCAAGGAAGAGCCCAGTCTTGAGTGTGGCATATATAAGAAGTTATAGGAGCACAGAAAAGGGATGAGAATGTTCAGCAGACCAGAAGAGTCTCTCAGAAAATTCAATATAGACACCCAGAAAACCATGCCAGGGATTTTCTGCACATTGTGTTATATTGGGCAACAGAGGGAGAAAATGAACTGTAACAGAGAGAGAATGGCTAAACGCAGAACCCAAGGTGTAGCCATGCCAATCAGTGGCAAGCAGGCAAATGGGCAGTGCTTACTAAGGTCTATGCCAAGGAGATGCAGCCTCTTTCATTTAAGATAAAAATAAACATTTCCATTCCAGTTATTTAGGATAAAAAAAAAATGTGGCAATGTGGGGCATGAGGGAAGGTGAAGTGTGCTTTAAGTAGGTATGCCTCCTTCCCAGAATAGTGTCAATACCTACAGACATTCCCAGATAAGTGTGTACACACACACACACACACACACACACACACACACAACCACATGGCAAAATACCATTGTCTGCTATGGGGCAATGTTTCATAGAATTCTAAGAAGTGAGTGGAGCCAATTATTATGGCATGTATAATTTTGGCAAAAATATTTGTTATTCCAATGGTTTTTTGAATGAGCCAGGGAACTTTGGAATGTGAATCCTCTGTGTGAAAACACACTGTTCTTTTAAAATGACTAAACAGGGGGGTTCCCTGGTGGCCTAGTGGCTAGGCTTCAGGGCTCTCAACACCATAGCCTGGGTTCGATTCCCAGCCAGGGAACCATCCCCACACACACAAAAATTAAAATTACTAGAACAGCAGGACCCTATGAATTCTAAAACTGATTTAACCTTCTAAAAGGGAAAAAGTATGCATGAAAAAGAGGTAAATAAAAATGGGAATGAAGGAAATGATAAACAAAAATCATAAAGAAAAAAATAATTTTATAACAAAGACTAGAAAAACAGAAGATAAAAAAAGAAGAAAATAAAGTCCTCACCCACCTGATGCTTTTATTTTTCAAAGGGAAACAGGCAACAATTATAATATACAAGTAAATTAACAGATGAATTCTATAATATTCAGAGAGTGATAAAATTGGAGCCTGGGGAGGTGATCTTAGGCAGATGGCCAGGGAATCCCAATCCAAAGTAAGGGTGACTTTGAGCTGAGACCTAAATGATGAGGAGCAAGCCAAACTTTTCACTCATGACCCTTACTACATATTATTTAATATTCTTCATCATACTTTACTTTTCTGTCTGATTTCCCTTCAATTGTAGTCATTGTAACTTACTTATAGAATTCTAGGATGTCCCTGGTGGTGTAGTGGCTGGGCTTTGGCACTGTCAGTGCTGTGGCCTGGGTTCGATTCCCAGCCAGGGAACTACCCACATTAAAAAAAAAAAAATTCTATAAAGAATCATTAATTTATTTAGTAAACATTTATGGGCACCTGTTATACCCTACCCCAGGTGGTATAGTAGTTCTTTTTTAAATATTTGTTTTGTTTTATAGTCATTTCTCTTCTTGCCCAATATATTTTATTTATACACACACTCAAAATTTGTTTTCTTTATTTTCTATATCTAGAATTTTCCTTTTAAACAGCTTTCTTTCTCTTTCTCTCTCCCATTTCATATATGTTTTCTTGGTTCTTGCATTCCTTTTTCAAATGTTCTTCATTTTACACAATAGTTGTGAAATAGACAAAAATCACAAAGTACTTATTCATGAAATACAGAGCACAACAAACTTATAAAGTAGCATGTGCAGATATTACTAATATCTTTGTACAGATGAGCAAAGTGAAGCTCAGAGAGGTTAAATAATTCACCCACAGACATAGAGCTAGCTAGAGGGTAAACTAAGAGTAGAGTACAGCAGACACTCAGTTAACCAGCACTCATGGGGATTGGTAGATGCCGGATAAATATAAGTAGACTCTCCTTAACCAGAACTCAAGCAACTGCTTGAGAGCGCTGGTTCCTTGAGCTCCAATTAACGGAGAGTCCACTGTTGTAGGGTCAAGGTTCCCTGACCCCTAAATCAATGCCCTTCTACCACACTACCTGTATCCTCTGTCTTCCCCTTCTGAGCCCACTGCATTGTACCCTGAATAGCAGGTGCTTATGCAAAGGACATGATCAATAACTCTGTGATGGGGAGGACAGTGCTCTCACTCTGTATTCAATGTATTGTTTCTTCTGTTTGTGTAGTTAGTATAGTTCTCACCAGGCCAAAATGTACCTTAGACTTACCTACTGTATATAGATTTTGCCAAAAAACAAAAGTTAGAAAAGACTAGGTCTCAACTTTTTGCATTTGGACAGATTTTTAAGAAATATTTTATTAAGTACCTACCATGTGCCATAAATACTGATTAGAAGGATAAATAATTCTAGGTAGTATTATATAAATGTAAGCTATTATTATCACAATGTAGTTGGAAAGATAAGACAGAAAAAATAAAAGTATAAGACCATAAAATAATACATAGTAAGTGAAGCAACCTGGCACAGTGATTAAGAATATAATATGCATTGACCTTTTTAAAGTTCTGGGTATAGAGAGGTAAACAAGATAAGACAGTTCCTGCTCTCATCAAGTTTCTACTCTAGCCTATGCTCACAACTGTTATTCTTGCCGTACCAGCTGTAGAAACTTCTTAAGGTTCTCCACAACTAATAATAATTGCTATAATAATACTTACTGGATACTTACTAAAATTAGCTTATTTGATCCTCAACAACCGTGTGAGCCCACTGCATTGTACCCTGAATAGCAGGTGCTACTCCATTTTCCAGATAAGAAAACCAAAAAGACCACACAACAAGCAAGTGGCAGAGCAAGCTTTGAGTCCAGGCAGTATGGTTTCGGAATTCTCATGCTTAGCCCCTATGCAAGAGAATATCCAGGTTTTATGGGGCATGAAGTTTATGCCATGCTAGAGACTCTATTTGAGAAAAAAGAATGCAACACTACAAATACAAAATTAGGTGCAGGGTCTAGGAAGAGGCTCATGCAAGATTTGTGCTTTATTGGGTCCATATTAAATCTGCCTTTAGTAAATCTGCCATCTCTTCCACTATGCAATACTTTAAACATGAGATCTGTGATTAAAATGATGACTGTCTCATTATAATACCTAGAAGGTGGTTAAGTGAAGAGAGCAAGAACGTAAGTATTACCCCTTTCAACTGTGAAACTATGGATGAGATTTTCTGGTATTTCATTTCATATCAGTGAGTGATCATAACATACCTGCTCTATGTGCTAAGCATTGTGCTACCCTGCAGGGTATATAAAAATGAGTTCAAATTAGAAGATTGATGATAGATAGATAGATATGATAGATCTGCTCTCATGGACTCCAGTTTATATATCCAGCATTGTATAAATGCAAAAGGAGACCAATATAATAGTAGTATCCGCCCTTGAAGAATTTAAATGATAATAAATACTTAATAAACACTTATTGCATACTGTGTAACTGGCATTGCTATAAGTGAATTACAACTGGTGGAGGAGCTACTAATAATATTATCATCATCCCTATTTTACAGACCAGGAGTGGCAAAGCTTAGTTCTAAATTCAAATATGCTAATACTTGAGCCATACTCCTAACCACTCTGCTACTCCAATCTTTTTATAAATGCTAAAATTGAAAACATGAACAATTGGAGATCTAAAGCTTCTAGATTTCTTCCCAACTACAATCTTTTCCATGAAGCCTTCCTTACCCACCTCAGACAGTCAAGTCTCCCACTACATATGTAGCCTTCTATATTGACCTCTCTCGTAGATAGATTAATGAGTCACTGGTAGCCTCCTCTCTTAGACCATGAGCTTCTTGAAGCCATGTGTCTCCAGCACTTAGTAGGTATTGGACAAATACTTGAGGAATCAATGAATAAATGAGCAATACATGTCAGAATATGTTCAACGGGTCTGTTGGTTCTGTAGTAAATAATTTATCTGCCGTAGGTTTTAGATGGGAGGTAAGCATGAAAATAAGATTTAGAAAAGTGGAAGGAGAAAGAAAGGGACATTTCAGGTGAGGGCAACAGCCTGAGCGAAAGACCAGCTGCGGGAATGTTTGGGACACGAGAAGTGAGTTAGTTTCCTATTGATTCTGTAATAAATTGCCACAAACTTAATGATTTAAAACAATACAAATTTGTTCTCTTCTATTTCTGGAGGTCTAAGACCATAAAATCAAGGCATCAGCAGAGCTGTGTTCCTTCTGTAGGCTTCAAAGGAGAATCTGTTTTCTTGCCTTTTCAGCTTCTGCATTTCTGGGCTCCTGGCCCTTTCCTCACATCACTCTACCTTCTTGCTTCCATTGTCACACTTCCTGCTACTGACTCTGACCCTTCTGCTTCTCTCTTATGAGGATCCTTGTGATTCTATCATTGGGATAGCCAGGATCATCTCTTCATCTCAAGATCCTTAACTTAATCACATCTGCAAAGTCCTGTGTCCTATGTAAAATTATGTTACCAGAGAACGGACCCTTCTCAGTGCAATGTCCAGGTCCTTGGTGTCCTGAACAAAGAATTGAGCAAGACACAGAAATAAAGTAGTGAAAAACAGTAGTTTATTAGAAGCAAAAGTACACTCCAAAGAGATGGGAGCCAGACAAAAGTACACTCCAAAGATGTAGGAACAGGCAAGTGGCTCAAGAGCCCCAACTAGCAGGGTTCCTCTGGCTTTTATCCTCTTCAGTTGAGAGGGGTTACACCCATCTAGGCATGGGGTCCTTTGATTGACAGGAAGTTATTATGTAACCTTTTCTTAACTGTGCATGCACTTTCCCAGAATTCAGTCTGTTAATGAGGTAAGGTGAAACAAGGTCATTGTAACTTTTTACTGCACAGGCGTTACTAATCAGTTTAGACTGGTGGGCATTTTTGTATTTCGTTTGTGGCTAATTGTATCTTTTTCCCTCCTGCCTGTGGTTAATTGTATCAACATAAGGGGAGGGTCTTGGTGGAAAAAGGGCAATTCATGGCTGGTCATAGGGCATGTCAGGGATCTAGTTCCTGCCTCTAGCTTCTTGCCTCAGTCACATCTCATAGGTTCCCCAAACTCTGGGGATTAGGACACAGACATCTTTAGAAGGCCATTTTTGAGCCCACCATAAAAGGGAACAGCAATATGACAGCCCAGACTGAAGGTTCTATTCCTATAAGACAATAGGCTGAATGGATAGAGAGTGGCCAGGCTGCTTTCTAGGCAAAGAAGTCTGGATTTGCAGCAGGAATAGTCACTGTAGAAAATTAAAAGGGTCAAATCATTTACAAAATGGTTTTTAGAAGGTGTATTTGGCCACTGTGTTATTTGCTTCAGTTGCAGTCAACTTTTTTCAACAGAATAACTAGTTGCATATAGAATTTTCTTGTTATATATACTTTCATATATAAGCCTACCTGGTAGGTATGATTATCTCCATTTTAAATTGGAGGAAACTGAGTTTTGAGAGGTTAAGAGATTTTCCAAAGAGATTTTATATATAATTAACACATTGCAGAACACAGCCAGAGAATTTGAGAAGGCAGTGTAGTACAGTGAGTAAGTACAAATGGCTTTGGCAGCTGTCCAGCTATTAACTGCCCTTTACTGCTATGTGACTTTGACCAAGTTATCCTACTTCCCTAAACTTTATTTTCCTTTTCTCTAAAATGAGACTAATAATAGTTCCTACCTTGTAGGTTTTTGTAAGAATTAAGTAAAATAATGCTAGTAAAGAAAGTACTTGGCACACAGCAATTAATAAATACTAGCTATTATTATTATTACAAATCCCACCTCCTTCTGTAACATCAAACTCAGATGAGATCATACTTTTAAATCAACTTACATTTCAACATGGGAAGATTCAAAATCTCGGTTTCAAAGAGGCTATTAAAGATAGGTTTAACAATATCTTCTAGTACATGAACTTTCGAGTTGTTCCCAATTAAAAAATGAAATGTCTTCATAATGTGTATTAGTGCCCTAAAAGCATGTTAATGGTTTTAATTCTAACTCTCAATTATTCTCAGTGTAATTTCCCATAAACCCTAATTCTCTTCAATCAAGGTCTGATTTTGTTCAACTGGGTTATTTGTAAAAGACCAAATAAAATAGATGCAGTTTTTCAGTCAATAAGCATGGACTGGTTTATATAACTTCAGTGGACAAGTAAGCATTTGCCAAGTGGTCTGAATTAACCTTTACTTTGTGCCCATTTCTAGAAGGAAGGAATGAATGAACACCAGTGGCCTGCTGGCCTGAGAGCCTCTCCCTGGTGTCTGGCATCCAGACATGTTTCCTGGCTGACCTTTTGGAGAATATCCAACTCTGAGAAAATTGGAATCCAAAAGGAGACGCAGGATCGGAGGGTCAGAGATTTCAGAGATTGTACCAAGTTGGTCATTGGAATTAAGTAGGTTCATATCCATCGGCTCTTGAGTTCTGTCATGCAACATGTTAAAATGAAATTCAAGGAGAACAGTTTGAATCAATCCTCTTCTTGAAAATCACCAGTAGCTACTGGGAACACTGATAATCCCTTTGTAGTTTACCCAGGGTACCTTCATCCGTGAGGCAGCTAAGCCAATTGTGGCTGCTGCATTCACAGGTGACCATGCTGTCTGCCTGCCTTCCCAGAGATACAAGGGACAAAACCAACCCAACTGAGAGGAGAGTGGCACAGGCCAGGTTTTTGTTTTTCTGGACAGGAACATTCGGCCTTCAGAAGTGCAGCCTTTGAATTCATAGGCTTCTCTTACAATGCAAACCACAATTCTGAAAAATAAAAGGGGATTTCAAGCAGAAAAAAAGATTACAAATAAGGATCATTCAACGATAATAACCAAAAAATAAACCCTGGCAGCCACCATGCTGAACGAGCCTGGTCGATGCCAGTCTTGCCTTCTCAGTTCTTGCTCCAATCAGTAGCTCAACAAATGATCTAGTTTCTCCTAAATCCAATGGGCTCTGACCACAGACACAGGAGAGCAAGCTGCATTTAAATGTGAAAAGCTGTTACTGATAGAACCCTGCTGGCAGGCACAAAAAGTACTTTTTACATATAAAAAGCATGCTTGGCAAATCCAGCTATTTTGTGCTGATAAGTTATACAGTGCTGTTCACAAACAACCACCACAAAACACCCAAATAAACATCCACTTCCCCATTAAAACATGTC